>JAVXUO010000362.1:0-323943 GCA_033065855.1 Escallonia rubra
TCACTTTTTCGTTTATCACAATATAATCCTTCAATTACTAATGGTCAAACCTTCTCACAACATATCAATAATTTTCCGAAATATTTCATAATCACAATAAATCAACACTAACACATCTCAATTGCACCAAGCTCTTCAAATCCAAAATCTATTATAACTTCAAATATGTATCATCTACATCATGGTCCGGTTTTTAACGAGAAAATAAGCATCGCCACAAGCTTTTTGACAAAATCCTTTCTCTAAGGCAAAAGCAAGTAAACGTAACCAAAATAGTTTATAGCTGATAAGCAGTGCTTACCAAAAGTAACTAACATATATACTTTGTAGAAATACTAGTTGAATCAGCAGGTCACTTACAGAACCGCTAACCGAATCTGGAAGTTTTTTTCTTAGTCTGATCTCAGTTGCCTTCTACCGTATGTGAACAAACAATTTAGCAACAAATCAATTCCAGAGAGTCAACTATGTGTTTTTGCTCGGTTCGCCACTAGTGTAAAAATTTACCAAAACACTCCCAGGACTTGGTAAAATTACCCAAACACCCCCTCTTTTACCTAAAATACCAAAACATCATTCTCGTAAGTAAAATCATCAAAATATCCTTATTATATGTGAATTTATGCAAAAATACCTTTTACATGTAAAATTACCAAACTACCCTCCGGGTGGTAAATTACCAAAATACCTCCTGGGGGTATCGGTTAACAAGAATTATCAAATTATTTCGCATAGCAAACCAAGCTATTTTAATCTGAAAAATTTTGTTTGGTAATTTTACGTGTGAAAGGTATTTTTTTTTCATAAATTCACATACGATATGGATATTTTGATGATTTTACTTATGAGAAGGATGTTTTGGTGTTTTCGGTATGAGATGGGGTGTTTGGGTAATTTTACCATCCTGGGAGTGTTTTGATAATTTTTCACTCCGATGGCGAACCGAGTGAAAACACATAGTTGAGTGTCTGGAATTGATTTGTTGTTAAATTGTTTGTTCACATACGGTAGAAGGCAACTGAGATCAGATTAAGAGAAAAACTTATAGATTCGGTTAGCGGTTCTGTAAGTGACCTGCTGATTCAACTAGTGTTTCTATAAAGTTTATATATTAGTTACTTTTGATAAGCACTCTTTCTCAGCTATAAACTATTTTGGCTACGTTTACCTGCTTTTGCTTGGAGAAAAGGATTTTGTCGAAGAGCTTGTGGCGATGTATTTTCTCGTTAAAAACTGAACCAGCATGTAGATGATACTTGTTTAAAGTTAAAATGGATTTTGGATTTGGAGCGCTTGGTGCAATTGAGATGTGTTGGTGTTGATCTATTGTGATAATGAAATGTTTCGAAAAATTATTGATATGTTGTGAGATGGTTTGACCATCAGTAATTGATATTGTGATAAATGGAATGGTGATTTCTGCTTATTTGACTGGTGTACCTCATATCTAATGGGGGGAAGTTAGATTGTGGACCCTGGTCAACGGGGAGTTGTAGTTAACGTAATGCGCATTACTACTTTAAGTGGTCGCCCCTGCTTCCACTGTGATTATTATCCCAAGATGGGATTTTGGGTCCAAGTTAGTGGGACGATGTACGCTGACGGGTCCAGGTCAGTGGGACCAAACGCTGATCGTAGCATATCGTTTGAGCCGGTGTTTGGTTGGAACAGTTTTGGGGATGACGTTTTTTTGTTAATTGATTATCTATTGGCTCTCGAGATTTACGATACACTTTTATGACATTCCGAAATATGACAAGTACAGAAAGAATGGTGTAGGTCTGGCAAAGCAAAGTCAACCCAATGACTCGAAGCAATTACAATTAGTAAGAGTTACTGGTCCTTAATGGTATTCGTAGCTTTCCCATGGCCAGTGAGCCAGATATTATCCCATCAAGTCCAAATATAAGAATGACATCTTCTCTAACGTCTCAGAGCGGATTAGCATTCAATTAAGTTGCAATCGCATTAGATGTATAAATAATGCACGAGATGACAAGGTAGGATTCCAATTTTCTTATCGTACTCTCAAACCAACTTTCAATCTGAACACCAGTCACTTTCCAAAAGCGTCATTCTTACTCATAAATCAAATCACTAACTTAACTACTACTCATACCTTATGAACTTTCCAAATGCTACTAGGGTTTCCCTTAACAATCTTCGGATGCATGATTAGAGGATAACCAATCCCTGCTCATCATATACAAACATGTTAGAGTCTCATCTATTGGGGACCTCAGGCCCTCCGTACTATCTCCACTGCCAGTGCTATGAGTGCGGACCATACTGGTACAATTAACAGCTATCATTGGTATTCTAAAATGTGTCTAAAGAACAACACAATGACAAGTCAAAGGCAGACTTCTTAACTCTACCATCATTCTACCTCATTCTAATTAATCAAAATACAATTCTACAAAATCATGTTACCTACAATATGTGGTTCCATGTCTATAGAATCATATACCTATATTCTTAATACCGCAAGACCTAACGGCTCTAATACCGTTCCTATCACGACCTGAACCTGCGGGTAAGCCTGTGGACAAGGTTCACGACCGGCCGCAGGCTCATTGGGCTCCTACTACTACCAGGCCTTACTCACTAAAACCAATACAATCACAGTAGAAATTGAATCTTATACAACTCCAAAAGTAAAAACTTCAGTTCTAATCTTAATACAAATAGACATTTATCAACAATTATGAAATTGTCTCTAACGGCAACAACTACTCTACTTGAAACTCAAGTATAACTCCAAAAATAATTGTATGCCCAAATTCATTACAAGCCTTCTTATGTTAACACCTAGGGTAGGATTCAAAGTCATCTAGTTTAGTTTCTGGAGCTCCACTCTTAATTATAATCCCACGCTCGTCATCCTTGCCTCACTTTTTAACCTGAAATGATAAGTAAGGAATGAACTTTCACGTGCTCAGTAAGTAACCAGTGATTCAACTAGCTGAATCATAGCACGTCAAAATAATAACTCAGTTTACAGTACAACAATTTTACGAGATAAAATCACGGACTAAATAATCACTTCTATGAGAAATCATTCTGTAAAACGTAATAGAATAAAAGGGAACAAATATGATGGCATAAAAATCAGTTAACACAAAAACGTCATCACCAAAACTGTTCCAACCAAACACCGGCTCAAACGATATGTTGCGATCAGCTTTTGGTCCCACTAACTTGGACCCGTCAGCGTACAACGTCCCACTGACTTGGACCCGGGATCCCATCTTGGGATAATAATCACAGTGGAAGCAGGGGCGACCATTTAAAGTAGTAATGAGCATTACGTCAACGTATAACTTCCCGTTGACCAGGGTCCGCAATCTAACTTTCTTCTGTTAGATATGGGGCACAGCAATCAAGTAAGCAAAAATCACCTTTCGGTTTATCACAACATAATCCTTCAATTACTGATGGTCAAACCATCTCACAACATATCAATAATTTTCTGAAATAATCACAATAGATCAACACCAACACATCTCAATTGCACCAAGCGCTTCAAATCCAAAATCCATTTTAACTTCAAACAAGTATCATCTAACTTTCTCCTGTTAGATATTAGGCCTTATGGATATGTTTCTACAATTCATGTGTGTTTCGAGAACCCTTTCTTGTTCGTTACGGTGAACTGAATCATAGGCAATACTGATTTCGATAGTTCAACTCTTCATGGTGATTTGAAAAGGTTAACAAGGATGGAACCTTCATTGTGATTTGTTTGGGGGATGTGCTTTGATATGATATCATATGCATATGATCTTGGTTTTAATGAAGGACAATAGAAATATATGATTTAGGTGTTTTAGGGTGTTTGTGTGTGTGTGTGTGAATCTAAACAATTATTATTTTTTGTTGCTAAAAGGGGGTTAATTAGGCAGTTATTTCACGAATTTTTATAAATATTTAGAGCCAAAATTAGACGAATTCCAAAATATTAACCCCCAATAGTTTTGCAAGAGGTACACTGTGGAATGTTTTAAAAAAAAAAATTGGTGTCCGCGAAGGATGCTAAATTAGGGTACGAATTAGAGAAAAATTCTTGAATTTTTAACATAGCAAATTAAGTCAGGTTTATCTGAAAATTTTAAGAAAACCTTATTTAACTGATAGTATTCAATATCTAAAATTCCGTGTCATTTCAAAGTCAATAGCTATTTTTATCCGAATCAGCTTCTGATCGTCGGTCTGGGACACTAGTTCAGGATTTTTGGGCGAAAATTTTTTAAATTACTTTTTAGCCAAAAAAATGACTTTGAGATGCTTAAAATAGTGTTTTAAGATGTTTTTGAGATTTTTTCGGTGCCGGATCCCCAGGGGGTATTTTGGTCATTTGCCACTCGGATGGGTATTTTAGTAATTTTACCTATAAAATATATTTTTGAGTAAATTCACATACGGTAAGATTATGTTAGTGATTTTACTTACGCGAAGACTGTTTTGGTAATTTAAGTACGAGGGGTAGTTTCATAATTTTACACAAGCCGGGAGATATTTTGGTAATTTCAGTCACTTGGGAGAAATTTAATAGTCATGTATGATTGAGCGTCAAAATTTAACACCCGTATGGTTGATTGTTTAGGTTTTGATAGCTAAGAGTTAGGATAGGCTTTTGAGCAAGTAGCAGAACCAGTTGTCAAGTCAAGTAAATACTCCTGCCATGTTCCTCCGTATAACAAATTTTCTAATGTGTGTGTGTGTGTGTGTGTGTGTGTGTGTGTGTGTGTGTGTGTGTGTGACTTTACCAAATGGAAGTTTAGAAGTATTTGTTATAATTTTGCTTCGAGAAATTGGTTGATGAGAAATGGAATTAAAATGGCCATGGTATGTGTTGTGTTGTTTTGAGAATGTTGTGTGAATCGTGGTACGGTATTGAAAGGTTAATATTGGTTGTTGTGCCCCATATCCATGGGGGAAAGTGAATTCCTGGTCTCGTCCGGGTCCTGGTCAACGGGACCATACGTTGCACACAGTATTGTTTCATCGTGGTTCGCCCCTGTGTCCACAATATTATTTATCCCGGGTGAATGAGGGATTTTGGGTCCTAATCAGTGAGACCATACACTGACCGCAACATACCAAGGAAAAGTGAGTTAGGGTATCATCCAATGTTTAAATACCGTTGTTATACAATCGTTTTTGAAATAATTTCCTGCAAGCATGATTTGCTTATTATAGTGTGTGTGTGTGTGTGGTAAATCCTGTAAAATCGTTACCATTATCCATGGCATATTTATTAAACCCCAAAACCTATTTTAAGAACATGGTTTGCATACTTGTTGGGCTCTTTCTCATTCTTTTATGTTTTAGATGATGGTCTAAGAGAGGAAGATTCCTATGAGCCACATGAGGGAGGGGCGCCTGAAGAGAATTATTAAATTAATGAAATATATGTTGGCTTAGAATTTTAGTCTTGGGTAGTTTTTCATGGATGGATTTATGTAAGGAGCTTAGGCCCTTCAAATTATTCGTAATTGCCAATGACATGTAATTAAAGGTTTTGATTTAATCATTGAGAGATTTCTAGGTGAGGCTATTAGTACCCAAATTTATTGTGTAGAATTTAGTAGTTGGATTGAATCATGAGTACAGGTTGGAGTAAGGCCTGGCAGAGCCCTGGGTAGAGGCTTAGTAGGCCTGCGCCCGGTAACAGACCTGGTTCACGGGCCAAGCCGTGGGTTCGGGTCGTGACACATACCCTTTCCCTTCGGCCTCCATCCCCCTTCTTCTCTTGGCCCACCTTTGGCCTCTACCTACTTCGTCCCAAGTCCCTCATTCGGCCTTCACCTCTCTCACCACGTTCGGCTACCAAACTTCGGCCCTCACCTACGGCCACCCACTTCGGCCTCCCCAACCTTCACACCATGATCGACAACCACAGCTGTCGAACCACCTCATTCCACCCTCCAAGGTCGACCCCCTCCCTTTGCCCCCCCCCTCCGGCCACCCCTCCAACTCCACCTTCGGTAAACCCCCTCGGTAGACAACCAAAGCCGACCCCACACACACTTTAGCATATCCTTCACTTTCCTATTTCGGCCTTCGGCCTCCTCTACACACCTCACCTGAACAACGACCACCATCACCTTCCATCATCGCCACCATTCTTAGACAACAACAAAAAAAGTCATCATGACGACACAACACGCACCTCGAGTCCCCCTTCACGTCTCTCACTCCCTTACCCATTTTGTCACTCTTATATACTTAGAAATTTTTATTGATCGGGCCCCCTGCATCCATCGCCGTACACCCATGTCGATGCCCAACATCCCCAGGCTTCACCAAGTGGTGCACGAGGTGGCTCGAGCAACCTACTAAGCCCCGTCGTTCAGTGACAACCGCTCCCATGTGCCTGTCATCGTGCCCCTGCATCGCAACGCTCGATTGTGTCCATGCGCCCGCCATCATGCCCCCTCATGACGTCCTAGTACTTAGTAGGTGGTGCGTGAGGCAGCTCAAACTACATATTCTTCTCATTCATTGTTCAGTGCCCGTCGCTACGCCCTTGCATTGCCCAAGCATCCCCAGGCTTCAGGCATATGGGCATGATCATAGGGGCACGATGACAAGTACAGGGGCACGGTCATCATGCCCCTCTGCCTGTCATCGTGCCCCCGCATTGACGCCCAAGCATCCCCAGGCTTCAGTAGGTGGTGCACGAGGTGGCTCGAGTCAACTACTCTTCACCTTTGTAATTCGGAGACGACACTAGCGAATCTTCGGCCAATAAACATTAAAAAAATCTTGTAAGTATGGACTTGCGAATGAGCATGCACTAAAAGCTTGGGTTGCCCTTCTGTGCATATCACATGCAGGGGGCTTATGTTGTTATCCAATCCTAGCTATGCACTTTTGGACTGCTCTTGGGTCCCTCTCCCACGACACGTCAACTTTTCAACTGTCAATTCTCAACGCTCCCAAAATGATCAAAGCAATGCACGCTCAAGTCACATGATTTTTGTTCTTATTTTCCTTTCTTATGTTTCTTCCCTGCTAAGAAATTTATTTTTGCATAACTTAGGGAAATGTGCTTGTCGCGCCTTGCCCACTGAACCCTTTTTTTTTGGCTAAGTGGATGACGACGATGCGCCTTGGCCTTCACAAAGGGAGGTCAGCCTTGGCCTTCGCCAAGGGGGGTCGGCCTTATCCATCCCCCAAGGGTTGGCCTTGGCTTTCCTTCCCCTTTCAAACCTCATCTCTCTTTCTTCAAACAACAACCAACGTTTATCAGCCACGGTCGTGCACCGTCTCCGGGACGTTTGTCATCCATGGCTATACGCCGTCTCTGAGATGCCCGCGGTCGCCCACGCGCTGTCTCTGTGATGTTCGTCGCCCGTGGCCGAATGCCGTTCCTGCGACGCCTGCCGTCGCCCACATGCCGGCTCCACGACACTCGTCGCCCATACCCATGCGCCAGCTCCACGATGCCCACCGTCACTGGGCGCCATCTCCACAGCACCCGTCGTCGTGCTCGTGCACCATTCATGCATCGCGTGCCCCTGGCACGGTGCCCACTTCCACGACAGACGTTGCCATCCTCATACGCCTTTCATGCGTCACATATCCCTGGCACAACGCCCGCTTCCGCGATAGACATCATTGTGCCTGTGCGCTGCTTCCGTGTCATGTGCCCCTGGCACCAGATATTTTCTCGCGACAGAGGTTGACGCGCCCATGCACCCTCGTATAGTGTGCTCTTGGCACCGCGCCCATGCCCCACTTTCATGTCTCATACCCCTGACACTGCGCCCATGTGCCAGTTTCATGACTTGTGCTATACCGCGACAGATGTCACCGTGCATGTGCGCCATTTTCATGTCTTGTGCCCTTGGCACCGCGCCCGTGCCCCACTTCAGAACATGTCATGTGCCACCGAGCATTGCACTCATTCACCACACCACGCGCCCCAGCCTTGGACGTGGAACATGCTTCAGCCCACTATCTGGAGTGTGCAACATTCCAATGGGATCTGTTCACAGTGCTCCAGCATGAGGACCCTTCACAGCAGGATATGCTCGCTCCTACATAAGTTATCTTCGCCATGGGCAGTTTGCATGATACTTGGCACGCATGAGTTGTGACCACGTTGCACTCACGTTACCCGTGACCATCAGTGTCCTCAAGACGATGACCTCCGGGTCACTCCAAGACGGAAGCAGGGCTTCAGAGGGAATCGTACCTAGTTTGCTTGGTAGTCGGGCATAGGGACCCTTCCCCACCACTGTCAGGTTCTCTCCGCGTCTCTTGATGCACACCTATGGGATTCAGTAAGGGCTTTGGACCGGTGGCTAGGGCAAGGGCTTACTCTAGTCATGCCGACACTGTGTGGTCAGTCTTTTCAGATCGGTAGAGTGACGTTGTGTGGGGCAGGCAGTGCGAACATAGGAACCGGTAGTCCAAAGGAGCACCGACATTTATGGACCCCTTTGTGACGTGCCACTTTCAGGAGACGCCACGTGTCAACTAATGACACATGCATACTTTTTGCTATAAATAGAGGACTTTTGGAATTCATTTTGGAGAAAACTCTCATTCTGACAAAATCACTTTCTCACTCTAGAATCCAGAGCTACTGAATTCTAGAAAGAAACACAATTGGACATAACATTGGACTGTGATATTGGACTGTGACTTGGACCCTAGCTTGGACTGCCGACTATCGGCCCTGTTCGTCTCAGCCCTCGTCTCCACAGCACTACCGTTCCTCATGACCTGTCTTGGAAGCCTTGCTCTCTACGCTTACTCCACCCTCACTGTGTCCCACTCTTGTACATCTGGCAGCTGACTCGGACTATCTCCTTTGTGGCACCTCCACGTAGCTACAAACCCACTACCATTGGCATCAATGTTTACATAGGCATTGTCTGCAACCTAAACCCTAGTAATGAGTTATGAAGAGACCAAAAGTTCTTGTCAATTAATTCGGATTTCTTATTTAAATAAAAGGTGAGACTTGATCTCTTTAGTTGAATCTAATGGTTAGGGATGAGCACATTTTAGTTGGTTATGTTTGGAGGCTGAATACGAAATTGAACCAATCACCATTAGTTTAAAAAAGAGAAAGCGAAATCGTAGTTCAGCGGTTTGATTTCAACGGTTTGGATGGATAAACCAGATTGGTTAGGATGGCTTGACATGTTTGGGCTTGTAGTCATTGTTGGACTTGTTTGAGCCTATCTATTGCTATTGGGTCTTTGTCATATACATGATCACAAGTTTTTTGGAACTTGTCTATTGAAGTTAGTCTACATGTTGGTGGTTAAATCATATATAGGTTAAAAACAAGAGAGTAAATTGGATATTGTAAAATCTTAAATACTTATATTTGTGTGTGTGTGTGTGTGTGTGTGTGTGTGTGTGTGCGTGTGTGTGTAGGGCACAGTTTGGTTCAGTTTGGCGTAGAACAGTTTTAAAAGAACTAATCAAAACAACCAAACCGAACATTCGATTTGAAAAAAGAACTAAACTGCTTGTTTTGTCAAAGTCGGGTCGTCATCGGTCGAACTGGTCAGTTCGTTTTCAATGGTTTAAATACTCAACCCTACAAATGATGACATCTCTTACTTGATAAGTATGATATGTATCAGTATATTTGAGCCTTCTACTCAAAGTTATGAGAATCAAACCAACTGGTTCAACCCTATTAGTCTATTGAACCAAGTTATTAATGTTAGAACCTAACATATTTAATATATACATTGTCTCACAGAAAGATTATTTAAAAACTTCTTATTTATTACAAACGGGTTGAACAAGTGAACCGTGAATTTGCCCTTGATATGATTCATGTTCAATTATATATGCTTCTAGCATAAAGTAATTCATCATTTGTCTTCTAACATAGCTCCACCTAAAAATTCTTTGTAAGCGCGTGACAGGAAAAAAGTTTATTACTAGCGTATCTTATACGGACTTTATGTGACCAATCACATTTTTTAAGACACGTTTGATTTAAATAGCGGAGAATTGCAAACAAATGTTGTTAAATGGTTTTAGCAGGCAATGCTACACAAGATTGAGCAACACCTAACAACAATATTTGAAAGTTGAAAAGCGCCTAGCATAATATGGTGCTACTTTTGTTACAATAATCTGTGTTGCATCAATAGTTTAAGGTTAGGGCAAATTTTGTTTTTACCAAAAAATCTTTTTCAAATACTAATAGCCACAAAAGAAATGTATTAATTCTACCTCAAAGAGTAGGCAAACCACTATGTCTAATGATTCAGATAAAAGTCAGTTTCAGGCAAAAAACAAAGTTAAAACACCACTACATATGCAATTAAGCTAAACCTAAGTAAAAATGACTGGTCAGCAGGATTAAAGGATAAAAAAAAGCATTTTTGAGAGGGGAATGCAAAATCACTTCAATTTGGAAGTAAAATAAAGAAATTTGAGCAAATGATATCACATTCTATTATTTAGCTGAACTATCCATCTATTATTTACAACAAAAAAAAAATTTCTTTTGATTAAAGTTCCTTTATTCATTTCTGCTCAAGACCAATAGTTTTAAACCTTTCAGTCTTCATCAATCTGTACAAACATGCCAAATCAAAAAAACATAGCCTAATTCTGCAGCATCTTAGTGGCTAGATTCCGTGCTGACACCAATTTCCTATTTTTTGGAATGGAGGGAACTTGTTTCCATTTTGCCACACGAAATTGAATCCATTGCTGAATAAAGTGCAAGTATCCATGGACATTAGTCTGCTCTTGACCAAAAATTCTAGCATTCCTCTCCTTCCAAACACCATAGACAGTAACTGTTAAAGCCAATTTGCAAAGTCTTGATTTGAAACTTTTACCTCTAAACTGATGAATGGCATACTGAAAGAACTGGTTCCATGAAAGCAAGGCAATATTCACCTGCAATTTCTCCAATACCTTGTTCCAGACTTCTTTGGTATAAGAGCATCCAAGGAAAAGGGGGTCTACAGTTTCTGGACAATTTCCACATAAAGTACATACCTCATCTTGGATATAATTCTAGGCTTTCAACTTGTTTTGTGTTCTCAACCCTCCTTTAATCAGCATCCATAAGATTACAGAGCATTTCGGTACGTTTCCACTAAACCATAGTAGTCTCCACCAAGGGACAGAACCTGCTTTAGTTCTAATGGCCTCCCATGCAGATTTGATTGAGAATACTCCTTGAGGATGCAAATTCCATACAATCACATCTTGTTTTCCTGTATTTTGTTTGGCCTTGTTCCTCATTGCATAATATATGCCAGTGCCTTAGAGCTTGAGATCTTGCACAAGGTAGCCTCCAAGCATCTCCATGAATTATATATGCCACTTTACAGTTTATATATAACCCTGAGTCATAGGTAATCCTTTGGCCATATTGAGTAACTAGAGGGCCTCCCTCCATTATTTACAAAGATCGATAAGTGATATATTCTTTCCCAAGTCATTTGGGTGAGAAAGGGCAGCCCACTCGGTATAAGGAAGGCAGGTATAGACACTCCTACAGTATTACACCACAGGCATCTAAGCTGAATAGCAAAACATGCACACATATTCGTACACAAATTGCAACAAATAGGCAATTTAAAAACTGCTAAGGAGTTGAACTAGAAAGTTCATATATGTTATATCATTTGAAGTTGAAATTGAAATTAGTAGCATAAACCTCTCCTTCGCATTCAATGATTTAAAATTTCAAAATCGAATTAATGACAAAACCTGAAAATAGGTTCAAGCATAAAGACACACCTATATTAAGCACTAATCACATACTTAGACAAAGGACAATCCATATTCTAGATAGACCTAGACCAGTTTAGGTGTCAAGTGAAAAAAATACCAGCAATGGCTCAGTGAAATAACAAAATGAAATCAACTATATGACCCAAGCTACGTCTTTAAGAGCCACCCCTGAAAACTTTCTATGGCATGGCAACTCATAAGAAATTCGCAAATACAAAACTCTACTTTTCGAGTGAATTAGGTTAAAAATTGTAGATCAAATGACACAACATAGACATAGATTCAGACATAAACACGCACTTATATCGAACTCAATCCGATTGCAGTGCTCACATAGAATTCAACTCAAAGACAAATACAAACTTGCAATTGTATCGAACATTAATAAACACGGACCACAAGAATATGAATCCAATAGCGGTAACGATAAAGTACACGGTAGAACGAATGCGATACACGCGGATCAGGCAAGTGGGCGATAGAAATCGTCACGGTCACGGTACTTGTCGTGATCGATGAAAAGGATGGCGTACAACGCGTAGATTATCCCGGGAACGTAGCCCAAGATGGTCAGCAACAAGCATATGAAGAACTCTACCTGCAAACCACACAACATAGATCCAAATCAAAGATATACCCCGCAATCCTATACATAAGTTTTACAGATGGATCAGAATCGTCTGCTCTAACAGTTTTAGCCATAGAAGCTCGTTGTAGGGTGATTTTCACGCTATCGCTAAAATTTATAGAGACAAATTTTGCAGCTCAAATACAGAGAGACATGAGGGGAGGGGCTTACGGTGCAGCAGCCGTGCCGGAGGCAGACGCCGAGGGGAGGGAGCAGGATTGCGAGGATGATCTCGCAGAAGATCGCGCACCTTGACGCCATTTTTCCTTTTTCCCTTTGTATTGGTCTCTTCTCTTTCTTTCCCCGATAGAGACTGATTCGGGTTCAAGGGAGAAAGCTGAATTTCACACAGACTTAGTGAGGAAGGGAACAAAGTCACAAACAAGGATGTGAGGTCATAATTGTCGCGTTAATCTGGTTTCAACACGTCATTCTTTTTTCTATAAACATTATTCAATTTCTTTTTATTAAAAAAAGCCTCTCTCTCTCTCTCTCTCTCTCTCTCTCTCTCTCTATATGAAAATTTTTGGCTGTTACCCGTTGGAATCTTCATTCAACCCCATGTATAGTGACAATTAATAGTGGCTAAATGTTTCAAACGACAATAATTATTAGCAGCATTTTTTCAGCGTCACTAAATTAAAGTCACTAGAAACATTTAAAGACTATTAATTGTCGCTATATAAGGGGTAGAAGGAAGATTCCTCCAACCGGGGTAGCAGCCAAAATTTTTCCATATTATATTATACCTTAAAAGTATAACATGTTTAACCATGTTTCTACGCATGGTTAAACACATAGTGACTTACTCACAACTCTTCAAATCGTCACAGTAGTGTGGAAACAATACTAGCAGCACCTTCCCTCCACCAACCGTCCATCATCCTCCGATATCTTCCTTTTGCAGTTACATGAACTCGATGGAGTTTGCACTCCTCACAAGAACATCAAGACGAACTTCAGCCGCATAACAATGCCTCACCAAGAACATGCCTCTTTTGCTATGCAAGAACTTGCGCCAAATGACGAATTCGACATCAACCTTCTGATTGCTACCAGAATCGCATCTTAAATCTTACAGAAAATTAGCATTTCGGCTTTCAAGCGAAGAGAAACTTACGCTCATACATATTGCCGGTATGCCAACTCTGAATTTAATTAGACTAGATACACCTAATTTGCTTGTATTTATTGTCCACGAATTTGCTCATCTTCTCTTACTCCATGGATGCACTTCTTAATGCTATCTTTGGATTTACCATTTCATGTGTGGTGTTTAAATGTATGCACTAATGCACACTGTTACTTTGCAATTTTGCACATAAGATGTTTGCTGAATTGTTTCCCTTTATAGTATTATGTTCCCTTTATAGTATTCTATTTTTACTTATTAAGCGATTGGATATGGACTGCGATTAATTTACGATACCATCTGAGCTCATTTACAGCCACATTTGGTTTGAGTTAAAAGGAAATTGTACTGGTTGTATTTTGGCCTAAGTGAAGATTGTACTTACTGCTTCTAATTTCGCACACTGCTTTGGCCAAAGCTATAGAATCTTTGGCAATTCAGTCACGGTTAGTTTGAGTTAAAAGGAATTTGTACTGGTTGCATTTTGGCCTAAGCAAAGTACTTACTGCTTCTAATTTCGCACACTGCTTTGGCCAAAGCTATAGAATCTTTGGCAATTCAGTCACGGTTATAAAAAAAGTGCTTATGAATTTCTTTTTGTCTCTGAAGGACTATGTATTGTAAAAGCGAAAGATTAATCGAGGGGGTGGGGGTGTTTTTGGGATTGTAAAATTGATGGATTCTTGTTCAGTTTTTGAATCCGAATTTGAGCTTTATATGCATATTGCGAAAAAGAGTGGACACTGTTAACTTTTGCATTGTGGTATATGAATCAGAAATTCAGAAGTTAAAATTGTTTTCTCAAGTAATTGGATTTCATTGTTAAATATCATGACAAGTATAACTGGTTCTCTGTAGGAGACACAGTCATAAGGAATTTCAGTTGTTCTAAGGAAAAAAATTGGATAATTTTACCTTGATTTTGATATATTATGAGTCAAAGATGCTTCTAGGGCTTTCGTTGTCTCTATTATTTTGTTTTGGAATGCGAACAGCATGGAGCTGCTACCAATCATTTACCTGCCTATATGCATGTAGTTTGACGTGATAACTTAGATAATTGATCAATATTACATCCTGAAATTTTGCTGCAACTTACAGTGAATTTGTCTTCGACCCTGCTAAATGGCCGCGAGTGTAGATGGATGAGGACTTCCTTCAATTATCAAAGATTTTCATTGCAACAAAGTCTATTGTTCGGGTGCCTGACCTAGACCCCAAATTTAAGATTGCAGTTCTTGCTTCTAAGCAGGTTTACCCTAATTATTCTGTTTCCCAGTTGACACCTGAAATTTATGCTGAGTTATAAGATTTTCTCTCTTCGGGGGTTTAAAAGCATTATGTTGGTACATGACCATTGTTAGGACTATCCCAACCATTGATATCAACCAAACGACATTATGCTGATATGGTATGTTGAGCAGGAATATTGTCATTTGTTTCATTTTCTTATGAAACTTTTTCTCTAGGTCCAATTTTCTTTTTCTGTGGTAACAAATAGTTTCATTGCAACAGGTTGTTGGTGTAGAAGAAGATAACTTGATTCTCTCTCATGAGAAGATAAGGTAACGTTGGCTTCTTTGTTTATTGATTGTTGAAGGAAAATAGTAAAGGGAATCTGGACTTAGGAGCATCCAACTCCAAGGACTACCTTACTTTAAGGTTAAACAAAGTGGTGTTGTCTTGATATTTTTTTTTATAAAGATCTGGTCAATAGCATTTTTCGAACCCATACTTACCTCCTGGAGATGATATTCTATTAGTTTAGCTGATTTCATGCTTCAGCTATTAGGGAAGCTTTATAGGTGGCGATCTGCATAAGTTTGGTTTTGACCAATAGACCTGTTATCCTTTTAAGTTTTGCCTTGTAGACAATTACTTGACAAGTACATTAACTCTTTTAATTGTTTGCAGCATAGTGGAAAAGTTTTCGAGGTACAAAGATTTGAACTCCTTTGTACTACCTGTATTAAAAGTAAGGCATTTCACTCCCTTGGTTCTCATTTGTTTTCTCTCCTTGAGGTTTGGCATCCTTATGGCTGACCAACCCTCGTGGAAATGATAATCTTATGAAGCATCTCTTTCTTAGTGGATCCCAAGTGTAACTTTGTTTTGGTGATCTCGTTTCTTTTCTTTGCATTCCTTATAGTGCAACAATTTTACTGTCAAGCCATCAGCAAGGGAAGCTGACAGTTAAGGCAGATCTCATTTTTGAAGACTTGAGTAAGCTTCAATTGTGATATTATTGATTTATCAAAGTTTATAAAGTGATCTCGGGCTTTAAACTCATCTGACTTTTTCAACTCTCATGTCTATCCAGTTGGAATTGATATCCACCAAGAAGTTACAGTATGAGACATTGTTTCACATGTGATTCATAAACCTGAAAAAGAACCATCTTCACAGAAGATATACGAGTGCGTTAAATGGCGAATCTAACAACAAATTGTTCCTGCTTTCTCTACTTCCGACTTCCTCCGGCAATACTACTTTTGAAGGTCAGCTTTTGCATTACCAGAATCGCAAAACAATATATTCTCTGGTTTGAGTCTTCTCAAAATACATTCACCCCATTCGATGTCATGTTTATTTGCGACGCGTTCCATCACTCTACGTACATGAGATTGCATCCTTTACCACTAGAGCTAGTATATATAAAAGAATGACGTGTATAAATATAAACTTTTTTAATAAAAAAATTGAATAACGTTTATAGAAAAAAGAATGTCGTGTGTGTCCCTTTGGCATAAATACTCATTTTGGTAGCATGTTGATATTTGACACTATAAAAAAATCTTAAAAAAATAACACTAGACAAAAATAGTAATTAGTTATATAACTACCTTAACGACATGCTTGAATTTCACATTTTAAAAGAGTTATATATCATGAATAATTTTTTAGTAGATTTTAATTCAACCACTTAATTGTTCCGCATGTGGAATACCTTCTTTTTTACTTTAGCATTGACGTCAATACCAGTTATAATTGATTGATATGTTAGCAGTTTATATGTTATCATATATACACATGCAACTGGATGTAATACTTATCTCTAGGGTGGACTATCAGTGAACATATTGATGATACGTTGTACACTACCAATTTATATAATAAATGAGTTGCACACGTATCGCGTGTGCACGACAGCTCGTTGTAATAATAATAAAAATAATAATAAGATAGTAACAGAAACGTTACTTTTACTTTTTTGCTCAATTTTGTTGTTGAAAATGAACTTTAGTTCTCTGTTAGCAACAAATGAAGGGCTAACTCAAGCACGAAATCGCAGGAATAGTCTCTCTCGTAATACTAACAATGAACTCGTATGTTGAAGTTTGTATAATAAAAAACACGAAAAAGATAATAAGTAGATATTCCCTCCATCCTTAATTGCCATATTTCTTTTTTTGGGTTGTGCCCAAAAAATTGATCAATTTTCAAATTAAAAAAGATTGCATAAGTGTTCTCCATAGTTACCCTTCTTACACTTTTTTATTATACTTCTCTCTCCATGTTTAGTTCTCTATTAACCCATATTTCTATCTTCTGGCCCACTTTCTTCCCTCCCTCTCTCTCTTGGGGTAGAGAAAATCATAAAATGTAACTCATATCTTAAATAAGCGTGCAAGTTAAAGGCGATTAAATAAAAAGGGACGAGGGGAGTATTAAACATGATAGAAAACTATATACATATATCCCTACCCACTGGTGAATAAGTCTCTGTTTTTCCAGCTCCCATCTAGCTATTCACGTGTGATCGTAGATGGTTGTAATCCTTTTATTTCCTTCTCGAGCATCTCGTCTAACCACCCCAAAGAGGACACAATTACCACTCACCGCTTCTTTCTCTTAACTAATTCATCTTCCTCCTTCCATCATAAAGAACCAAAGTCTTACACCCACTACAACCACATCACAGATGCACAAAAGAACCACCAAAATCCATTCAACTTCAAGTAACGACGACCACCAATCCCCTTAACTACCATAGTTAACGCCGCGAATGTTGCCATCAACCCAACAGTACCAAAAAACCACCTACACCATAACCAACCACACACGCTGATGAAATGCGACTGACCTCTTGGACCATCAAGTGGGTATAACTCTACTCAAAGAGAAGACCTAGATTTGAAAAAGGACCAAAAAATCTAAATTAATCTAAGAAAGAGATAAGTGTGGTCCACCGTCACCATGACCACCTTCATTAATAAAGATTTCCTCAAAGTGCAGTAATTAATAGGTCACTAAACCAAATTTTGGGGTCTGATTGCTGCAAAAGAAATAGCTAAACAAATTTTGAGTTCAAACAAAAAAACTATACTTAAAAATTGACAGCTGTGTTATTTAGGATGGAGGTGCCAGCGTTTAGTGACGTGTTGGCGGCGGCGTCATCGTCAGCAAGGTGGTGTCGACAATGGCGTTGGGGAGTGGTGGCTGATGCGGTAGCATGGTGGTGTTACAAGGTCACCAGGGTGAATGATGATGGCGACGAGGTGGTGCCACGGCGATTTCGACAAGGGTGGTAACTGACGCGACAACGATGTGATGCCTTCGATGTTGGTGTTTGATGTAGACGTGTGAGATACAATGAGAGAAAGAGAGGAGAAGATAGATCTGCGAGAACGGGCTTTTTGGGGCAAAAAGTGACAAAATTGCTAACCACCAAAATGAGGGCTAGTTAAGCGAGCAAAAAATTAATAAAAATTGGATCCATACATTCACGATGGCATATGGACGGCTAGATGGGAGTTGGAGACCAGTATATATAGACACACACACTTACACTCCCCCACAAACACACATGTGTGCACATGTGTGTATATATTTACATATAGATATATACATATATACACTAACATATATGTATATGCATATATACATGTGTATATGAATATGACACGTGAAATAAAAGGAGGGAGAATATGGTTGTTAGCAACAAAAGTTGTGGAAGAATATTGAGCTTGTCTAAAATATATGAAAGATTCAAGATCAGTGACATAAACATGCTATTTGTCCAAACTAATGGATACGAGTTTAATTTTACCCTAACCTCAAGAACATAATTGTAATTAATGCTATCTAAAATTAAGAGAGAGAGAGAGAGAGAGAGAGAGAAAGTGTGTGTGTGTGCGGGCGCGCAAAATTTTAGAATGGGTTAATTCCACCCAGGTCCTTGAGGTCTAGGTTGAAATTGTACGCGTGTCCATTAATTTGAACAAATAGCAGTGTCGTCTGTTGACCAAACGGAATCATGAAATATCTAACTGTTTTAATGAAATGACTATATCGCCCATGACTTACAAAGGTAAATTCTTGAAATGACATCTTACTTCTTCCATTTCTCTTCAAGAATGACTGCCACAGCACCACCACCACCATGGCCTGCACTGCCATCATTAAACCCTAACTCTAGCCCTGGTAGGGATGACGAGAGAGCAAGGATGAACTATAATGAAATGAAACAACTTAGAGACACAGAGTTTCATGCGATCATGAATTGTGCTACCTCCAACTCGACTATCAAAGCTACAGCTTCACCTAATTGTCTCCTTCATGTAACACACTTTCCACCATTTTGTTCTGGGCGATGGCGTCTCTTACAAGTTATAATCCATCGTCGCCCACCATCAGTTGCCCCTCTCAACCACCATTAATCTGGTTAGAACCCGAATGAAGCCGCTCCAATTGCAAGCTTGCTGCCTCGACCTGTCAATGAGGCTACAACTATTGCCTCGTAGTAAGTGACATTGCTATCACCATCACCTTCTCAAACAATCACCACTGCCTTCTGCCATTTAGTCCACCCTAACAACCACCAAACCATGTCACCTGCATAACCATGCACCACCTCCAGTGAGCCACCTGCCGGCCCACCGAACCACCTCGGATGGCTAATAATATTGATGTCACAGGGAGAGGGCATTGATGATACCGAGAGGCGGGGTTGGGGAAAGGATGGGTTGGCGGCTATTAGAGATCAAGATTAAAATTCGGGGTTCCAAACCCTAATTTTGGAATTAAGGGTTCAAACCCTAATTTTGGAATTAAGGGTTCAAACCCTAATTCCAAAACTAAAGTTATAATGATAGTATTAAAAATTGAGAATGTGAATGTGAATTGATGACATCAGCAAAAAAGTGCTCTTTTATAACAGATCAACGACGAGTGGACACGGCTAATTCCTTTTCAACGTTGTTAGTCATGATTTGTTGCCTTTAAAACTTAGTGTCCTTAATTGTAATTTCATTCTAACCTCAGGGTCTTGGTTGTAATTAACCTTTTCAAAAATTGGTGGAATTGCAAATCTATTCCTGATGTTTATTTTAGTGGGTCATATTGACTTGAAAGAGCAAAAACTCTTAAATTAATTTGATTTGTTAAATTCTATATGACAAAGTGACGGACATGCCAGGTAGGAAAGATGATTTAACATTTTCTCAGCTCTTTACTCTATATATATAGTTTGATATCAGTAATAAGTAGTTATTATTAACAAGAAGCATCCTTATGATGAAGCATTTTTTCAACATTCAATTGTACCATTTATTCCTTGTTTTGAAATCATTTTACTCTTCTTTTGAAAAATTTAACAATGATCATTATAGTAATTTAAAATCTTAACCTACCTTATAATATTCACTTACTTTCTAGCCCCATTACCAACCTTTATCCCATCTATTTGTAACTATAACTCATATTATCCTAATATTTTTCTCCATTTATGTTGTCTTTTTCTTTTCCACTATTTCTCTTACTGAAGTCCACCCTTTAATTGCACTTATTATCTACTATGAATTTCTAGCTTTCTATATATATCCACCAAACAAAATTAAAATTCATGTTTGCACAGGCATTGTCTGTATTTCATACTGTAGACACCTCATTTTTGTAGTAATTATTAATTAAATAGATTTTGGGGTTTATTATTAATTAGAATTTATTATTAAGGGTTAGGCCTGAAAAATATAACTTAATTAAATTAATTGGGTCCAGTCTAGTTTATTCCCAGTTGTCTAGTCCAGCCTAGTGGACCAGTCAGTAATTGGGCTCAGTCCATTCTAGTGAGGTCAGTCAAGTCTAAGTGTCTAGGTTGTAATTACTTGTGATTTATCCTTGATGCAATTGATTAAATCATTGATTTACATGAAATATGAAGATAACTGCCGATTCTGGTACATCACATCTGCAAAATCAGAGATAATTACCGAATTAGGGTAAGATACTGTCTCTAAATTAAACACAAATTATAAAATTATGAAATGAACCGACTGGTTTTTGACAAACCGGCCGGTTAGTTGATTTTTGTCGATCTGCGATTTTTATTGAATATTCTATCTTATTATAAGATCACAGATCGATATGGCCATCTTTATCATTTCTAACGTCCCAGGCCTCTATAAATAGGGCCATCGGCCTACATTTTCAAGGATCAGATTTTACTCCGTAGAGCTTTTATACAATTTCTCCTATAAGTGGTGTATTATCTTCTAAAAGAAATTAGCCTTTCATAATTCACTTTAAAAGCGTTTCGACTCTTTTTTTTTTTTTTGTGGAAATTTTCAGACTTGCATTAATATCAAAGAAAAAGTACAGATAACAGTCTTGCCTAGAGTACCTTAAAACAGTAAATTACAAGAGGGGATATTACATAGTGAAGCTCGACAAAATACTCCTAAAAGAAAACTAGTAAAGCACATACTAGCAAGACCACAAAATGATTCCTCCCATTCGCTTCATAAGATAAAAAGTCACTCCTGGTTTGTGGAAGAGTTTGCCATTCTTGCCGTCATGGCAAACAGTTTGACTTCTTGAATTATGTCTGGATCACCGGTGGTTAAACTGCACATATCAAAAGAGGAGCATAGATGGCATATATCATATATTATAGGCTTCACCATGCAATCCAACGTATCATCATCCGCCATCTGCGAGAGCAAGTATAAAGAGTCAGTATGAATTATGATATGCTCTAAGTTGTGAAGACGAGCCCAGGTGCAAGTTTGTAAGAGTGATATAACCAAGGCTAAGTGTTGTGTGGAGGCCAAAAAACTAGAACTCTAGCTCTGAACATGTATACATTCAACATTGAAAACAAAAATCCCTAGTCCCGCCTTTAAGCTCTCTTTATCCCAGTAGGATGCAATATAGAGATGAAAGATATCGGGATTGATACATAGACAAGATTGGCTCACAGTTTGGAAATGAACAGGTAAAAGGTTGTGAAGCTTCGGTTTGTATATCTGGGGGTAGCTATTAAGGTGTGTTTTGTGTCTTTCCGTGGTTTTGGTAGAAAAGACACGGTTAATTGTTTGGGTCAAGAGATGGGCTTGATTTAATACAGTGGAAGGAGAAAAGGATAGATGCTTGAATATACACTCGTTACGGTATATCCAAATATACCATAAGGTCGTTAGAAAAAGAATTTGATTTGAAGAAGTGTATGTTGAATCTTTGGTTGGAGTGAGCCATGCTATGAGCCACTCTTTAAAGGATGGTAAGGGAGAGGAAGTGAGAATACCCAATGGACTACCAAACCAAACTAGTCGGATGAGTGGACATCGGAAAAATAGATGCTGAGCCGTCTCAATTTCCTGCCTACAAAGCTCACAGAGGGGATCGTTTATGATTCCGCGTCGAGTTAGGCCGTCCCTAGTGGGTAATCTGTCAATAAGAAGTTGCCATAGGAATAGGTGCATTTTTGCCGAAATCTGAAGTCACCAAAGGGCCTTCCATGTCTGTGAAGGAATTGAAGCCCCCGGATTGAAGGAATGTTGAAGATTATTTTGATTGACGAAGATTTCCTTATACCACAGAAGGTAGGTGGAATGCACCGTAAAGATTCATGTTCCTGATGGCTCCCATATACACTGATCAGGGTAACCTGCTGTAGAGATATAAATCGATTGGATAGATTCAACTATAAGATAAGGGAAGATACTACTTAGTTTCCCTTTATCCCAAACGCCCTCCGAGATAAAGTCTGCTACTTTGAAGTCCGAAGATGAGATTGTACGAAAGGTTGATAGAGCTTGAGGAAGGATATTCGGAATCCAGTTATCCTCCCAGATACTAGTACTATGACCATTGCCTATACACCACTTTAATCCTAACTTCAGAACGTCCCTTCCTGCCAGAAGGCCCCGCCATCCCCAAGATGCGGAAGAAGACGTACTCACAGTAAGAAATGAGCATGTTCGATAGTATTTTTCCTTGAAGAAAACTGCTAGCATCTGGTCCGGTTGAGTGAGGATTCGCCAACTGGTTTTGGCTAAAAGTGACAAATTAAATATCCTTGCTTCCCTAAAGCCTAATCCTCAATTAGATTTAGGACCACACAAGGCAAACCAGTTAACCCAATGAACTCCATGATCCATGAGATTGCCCCACCAAAAAAATTTACTCAGAATGCGATTGATTTGTCTACAAACATGTACTGGAAAAAGCGTAGTTTGCATATGATAAGTCAAAAGCGATGATAAGACTGCTCGGATAAGGGTTGCCCTGCCTGCTTTGTTCAAAAGGTGACCAATCCATCCCGCACAAATAAAGTTGTAATTTTGTAATAAGATTCTGAAAAAATTATCTCCGATGAGTTACTATATCAAGCGTTGTTCCTAAATAAGGACCAAAATGTTTAGAAGAAGGTATACCAAGGGTAGAAGTATAGTAGGATAAAAGATGAGTAGGACAATTGGGGCTGGTAATAAGGCTAGATTTGTCAAAATTTGAGGTAGTTTTGTAAGAGAATCTTGAGTAATTCACAACTAAGGGGATTTAAATGAAAGAAAAGAAGAGAGTCATCTGCAAAAAGCAGATGGTTAATACTAGGGGATGAAGGTGTGAGCTTAATACCACAAATACCTTTGTATTCCTCGGCCTTAAGAAGGGATTGGGTGAGCACCTCAGAGCATAAGATGAATAAAAACGGGGAGAGAGGATCACCTTGACGGATACCGCAGGAAGGAAAAAATAGGCTAGAGGGTGAATTGGCTATCAGCAAAGAAAATGAGACGGTTGTGATACATTGCATTATCAATCTAATGAAATGTGCTGGGAATTCAAATTGGATTAGAACAGTCTCGAGAAAGTCCCAGTGAAGACGGTCATATACTTTACTCATATACAATTTAAGCGCTCCCAAAATGCTTTTCCGTCTCTTATGAGTACGGATCTTGTTGGTAAGTTCTTGAGCAACGAAAACGTTATCAGAGATAAGTCAACCTTTGGTAAAAGCAGTTTGAAGGGGTGAAATGAGTGAAGGAAGGACCTCTTTGAGTCGATTGGCTAGTACCTTGGCAATGATTTTATAAATCGTATTACAGAGACTAATTGGCCGAAAATCACCTGGATGTGACAGATGTTTGATTTTTGGAATCAGGGTAATAAAGGTACGATTCATTTCCATAAGCATATGGCCAGATCGTAAGAAGGACAAAACTGCTGAAGTAATTGATTGAGAGAGAAAACTCCAACAATGTTGGTAAATAATAGGAGGGATACCATCCGGGCCTGGGGATTTAAGAGGCGCTAATTGGAAAAGTGTTGTACGGATTTCAAGTGCAGTGAATGGATTGTTTAGGTTGAGCTTTTGAGAGGCAGATAAACGTGAGGAAAGTAGACAAGCAAATTCGAGAGGTGTATTTGATTATTTTCTTGTCTAGTTTAATAATCTAGAATGATTTTCCTTGCCCGTGATTGCATTTCATTTCCAATACAAAAATCATAAAAAAAAGAGTTTTTTTCTTTTATTTCCCGGTTCGAGTCTAAGACCAAATCATAGGTCGCCTCCCATAGGATCAGAGGCCAACTACGATGGTTTTGATTCTAGTTTGTTCGACCAGATACGTAGGCTATTTGACACCGGTTGTCAAATTCAAACCAAATCTTTAATTTAGGTTAAATGTTCCATGCATGTGTTATGTATTGCAAAAAAAATTAATAGAAATGAAATAGAGACTGAAATGGTATGGTGGTTGCCTAACACCTCCCCGTCGTATAATGTAGTCCCCGGGCCTATTTCCTTCTTTTCAGTAGATTAGTTGTCCTTTGGACAATTTAGAGTCATTTTTCATGTTTTTCTTACTTTTCAGTTTTTAATTAAAAAAGAAGGCGATTCCCTAAAAGTCCCTTGGCCTATTTCTTTCTTTTCAGTAGATTAATTGTCCTTTGGACAATTTAGAGTCATTTTTCATGTTTTTCTTAGTTTTCAGTTTTTAATTCAAAAAGAAGGCGATTCCCTAAAAATCCCCTATGACGGGATTTTTTCCGAGACGATTCGCTGCAGTGGCGACTCTACTGGGGAATAAAAACTAAGAGGATTACACTTGGATTTTTGTTATTACTTTTAGCTTTTATGTATTTTCTTTATGTTGTATAACATGTGTAATGTGATGTAATTGTGGTAATTATGCTTTTGTTTTCATGCCTAACACACGTGCATGTTTGTTTCTAACACACCTACTCGAGAGCAATGGTTGAAACTCTTGAACTTCCTAGTTATGAAGCGAATTTGATTGTACCCTCAGCTCCAAGGCCTCGTACTAAAGGGACATCCTGGTTTCTTGGCATATTAAACGACTTGTATACGTAATGATGATTGCACACTATTAACTACCTGAGTTACGGGCATGAGGTATATGGTACGAGTCGAGCATGTGATCTTACACCGGTTTTGAGAGAGAAACCACACACATGGACCATTTTAGTGTTCTACCCTTTTTAGGGAGAGTATCTATTTTTGCCTATGGCATATTGGCAAACGAACCAGCTAATATTCTATAAGCTAGCTGGTAATCTCGCAAAGGTAGGAAGACTCTGCCTAACCAGCCGAATTTTCGTACTCCTGGCCGAACATTTAGTCAGTAGGTGCTATACTTGAAAATTCATAATTGGCTAGCTTATACCTCAAACCCTAGACCCGTTAACTAACAGGCCGGTTAACCCACTAGGTTTCCAGACGGTTAGTCAAAACCCTAACCTTCCAAGAAATTTTCAAATCCAAAACTTCCAATCCACTGACTAACCGGCCAGTTCACCCTTCAAGTAACCGGATGGTTAGTCAAAACTCTCTTTTTCCCAGAATTTTTTCCAAATCAAACTCTAGACCCACTGACCAACCGGCCCGTTCATCCTCCGGGTAACCAGACGGTTAGTTAGGGATCTTCCTTACCCAAAACAAAATTCAGATCCAAGCCCTAATCCCACCCACTGATCCAACTAGTCGGTTCACCAACTGGATGAGCGAACGATTAGTCAACATCGTTGTCCATCCCCTAATTTTTGGAAAATCAAAAAAATAAATCCGTTAGCCTTACTTCATATCCCCAGGAGGTATAAACCCGCTAGTTTGATCTACATGGTCTGTGTGATTAAATTTTTAGAAACTTTCTATACAATTAAGGCTAAAAAATGTAGGTATTGGAACTCATTCCAGGAAGCTCACTCAAACCATAACTGACAAAGAATACCCATACTTGGCAAATTTGGTCCGTATTGTCTGTGAGTTACAAAAGGATTTTCAGGCCGGTTTTTCAGCCTTCGCAGATCAGCAAACATAGACATCCGAGGATATAGAGAACCTTTAGATAAGAGGTAAGAAGGAACATGCGGATGAAAGTAAACTTGAGAAAAGGGACGACATCAAGAAGGCCAAGTTCAAATGACAATATGAATTCAAAGATGAGGAAGGGAAATCCGACATCACATAATGGAAGGATAAACTGGTTGCACTCGAATGCCAAATTGCTCGAATAAGGAAGGCAGATGCCCCCTAGATCTCAGTACACTCACTATGACTCCAGAAGACCAATTATAGCCTAATTTTAAGATGCCAGAGATGAATAAGTTTGACGAAACTACAAAACCTAAAATCCACATCAAGATGTACATGCGTGCATTGGCTCCCTACGGAGTCAAATAGAATCGGTTGATCCAGCTTGTCCACCCTATCCTCACTGGAGCTGCCTCCCGATGGTTCCTTACCCTAGAGGAAGATTAAGTCCGAACCTTGGAGGATATTGTAAGGGAATTAGTACCAATACAACAATACTAATTTAGACATCACTCCTATAGACCTAGAGACTACCAAGCAAGAGCCAAGGAATCGATATCTGCTTTTATTATGAGATGGAGACACAAAGCTGCTCAAATGGTGAATCGTCGTACGAAAAAGGAATAAGTGAACATAGTAAGAACTAACTTGCTACCAATATACCATGAGCGCATTTTTGCCCACTACCATACATTGTTTAAGACGCTAATGGGATCTCTAGTATAGATGGAGGATGTCATCAATAAAGGGACTATTTCCAGTGAAATGAAGCCATGAGTCTACCGAGCAGGCCCCAGAAATGCCAATGTTCAACCAAATCCCGCCAATGCCAACAACGTCCAAACACAATAAGTAGTGTCATAGGAAGCAACCTTAGAGCCAAAAAGGAAGTTTACCCCCATTGAATACACCGTTATCAAAAGTGTTCGAATAATTCTTAAGAAGAGGCATGATATCCAAGTAACCACTTACCCCTACACCAATAGTGATACCTGAAGGGTATGATGTTCAAGCTTTATGTGCCTATCATCATGGGAAATGACACTCCACAGAGAGATGTATGAGTCTCCGACAAACGATCCATGACCTTGAAGTTTCCCCTCCTACCAGACCCGATGTTAGGAATGAACTCTTACCAACTCACAGTGTTAACGTTATCGATAATGTTCTACAAGTGATAGATACGGCTACACTCATTACTCCAGTAAGCCAGTCTATTTAATCAATTTATGTGTTTGATTCTCTAAAAGAGTTATGTGATGTTTTTTCGTGGACAAGTTTATGGAATACAAGCCTTCACTATGGAAGAAGATTACAATGAGGATGCGCTCCTTGTGTTTAGGTCCATTACTGAGGTGTCACATTTGACGATATCAAGTTGAGTTTATCAAATTGTTTCTCGACCACCCTTATCATTCTCCCAAGACCCCCTAAACGATAAGGTACTGAGACAACTAAAAAAACCCAAGCCAACATCCATCTGGGGATTACTATTTGCTCCTTAATTTATACAAACAAGCCTTAATCAAGTTACTCAGCAAAGCCCAGATACCCATACAGACACAACCAGAAGACCTTTCCCACGTACTAGACGCAACGTCCTTACCTTTTCCGAATCCGATCTACCAAAGTCAGGACCAGACCACAATGACATGTTCTATATCACCATACGTGCACTTGATAAGAAGGTTTCCCTAATCCTCATAGACAACATTTATGCCCTTAATGTCTGTCCCTTACATATCGTCCAAGGCCTTCGCATAGATCCCTCAGAATTTACCCTTTTTGACCAAGCTGTCCAAGCCACTGGTAACAAATATAACGAGGTTATTGGCACAGTTAAACTTCCTATGACTGTTGGAACTGCCAATTTTGAAGTTAAATTTCAAGTATTAGATATACTCATTGCATTGAATCTTCTGTTGAGGATACCACGGATGCATTCAGTCAGAGCAATCCTCTCTACATTGTACCAACAAATCAAGTTTGTCTAGACAAAGTCGTTTTCACGATTATGGGAGACTCGCAATTACCCCAAATTAGATAGGTGGAGAATGACAAGGACAATGTTGTGGTTCCACATGACTTGTTAGACCTACTTCTCAACGGAGTCAAGATCAATAGTCAAGTTCAGTGTTTGGAGTTCGAGGAAGTTTATGTTGGTGAAAACTTTATCACTTTTGCACCCTCATAATAACATTACAATGCTTCCAATGATGAGAAGACTTTATTATTTTTCCAAAAAAGTTTAGGCCGAAACTACTAGGGGCTTCCCAAAGATCAGTTCGGGTTAGAATACAAACCCATCAAGAAAGAAATGAAGGATGTGAGACCCGATCTTAATTACCCTATGACCATTCTATTAAGTTTAAACACATTCCAATTTGATTGAAATAATATAATTTTATTAAGCTAATTAGAACACCCATCTAAATGTCACGCCCCTGGGGGGTGTGACATTTAGAGCTTGAGGTTTATATGTTAACTACCTTATTTAGAGTTGCACCACTCTTCCATTGTGCTGATCTCCAGTTTGTTGGTCAGAGGTTGGGGAAAGTAAGCTTATTAAATCTGATATTATTCGTGAAACCATTGATAAGATACAATTGATTCAACAGCACATCCGCACAGCACAGAGTAGACAAAAAAGCTACGCTGACACTCATCGACGTGGTTTGGAATTTACAATGGGCGACTTTGTTTTTATTAAAATCTCCAACGAAATGAGTCATGAGATTTCATAAGAAAGATAAGCTATCCCCGAGGTTTGTTGGGCCTTGTGAGATTTTGGAACGGGTTGGTGATCTAGCTTATCGGTGGTTGCTTTACCGCCTTCATTATCTGGGGTACATAATGTCTTTCATGTATTTATGTTGAACAGTCGATGGAGATTTTAGATGGTCGAGATCATGTATTGAGGAATAAAGTGATTCCATTGGTTAAGGTCAAATGGCAATACCATGATATTGAGAAGGCTACCTAGGAGCATAAACATGAGATTAGGTCTAAGTAGCCACACTTGTTCACATAATCAGGTATGAATTTAGGGACTAAATTATTTTAAGGAGGGAGAGCGTGAGACCCCGATCTTAATTAGCTTCTAATTATTTTATTAAGTCTAAACACATTTAAATTTGATTGAAATAATACAATTGTGTTACATTATTTGTTTACATAAAATAAATGTTTAAATTAAGTTATGGGCTAAATATAATTATGTAAACCTTTGGGGATAACAAGTAATTATGCAAAATATTGGGGTTAATCTGAAACTATTCATTAAAGAGATTAGTGGCATGTGTACATGTGAGAGTGTGGGAATGGAAGAATTTTAAGGTTACCACCTATGTTTAGTGGTAAGTAATCAAAGGCAAATAGTAAAAAAAAGTGGAAAGAGAAGTGTGTGGATAAACTAGAAAGAAAAGATGGAGTTGGAAGACCCACCATCTTAACCTATTCGGCCAAAGGATGAAGGAAAGAGTAGAAACAAAGAGAAATAAGGAGAAAGAAAGGGAGGAAGAGAAGAAAGAACAAAGGAGAGAAAGATTTGCATCAAGTTTCTTGAATTGGCTTAGGCTTGATTTGCTTGGAGGTAGGTTATCTTGTATTTTTAGGTTTTCAAAACATGTATGAGAAGTATTATGAGTAGTGAAGCACTTATATACTTGCTTGAAATGATTTTAAGTGAAGTGTGTTGATGTATGTTGAAAATATGCAGAACAGTCTTGAAATTGAAGTAATTTTGGTGTTTAGAAATGTATTTTTTTTTTTAGATATGGACTTGGTTCTTTTATATGTTATAGTACTACATGTATAGAGTATACATACCAAATTTAGAAATCAAATAAGCTAATCAATTCTAAAGATCTTAGCCTGGTCAAATGTGTTCTTTCTTGTCTTCTTCTCTTCCTTCGTTTCTCTCTTTTCTTTTCTTTTCTTTGTCCTTATTTCTCTTTGTTTCTACTCTTTCATTTCTCCTTTGGCCGAATAGGTTAAGGTGGTTGGTCTTCCACCTTCCTCTTTTCTTTCTAGTTTATCAACTCACCTCTCTTTCCATTTTTCTTTCTTTTTTTTTACTATTTGCCTTTGATTACTAACCACCAAACATAGGTGGCAACCCTAAAATTCTTCCATTCCCACAGTCTCACACGTGTACATACCACTAATCTCTTTAATAAAAAAAATCAGATAATTTCAAGTATTATTACTATGGTTTAAAATTTGTGACTTGAAACATGTCCTGTAAAACTGTTACTGAACAAATTCTAAAGTCTGTCTTTAGAAGGGCTTAACATGACTTCAAATGATATTTTCATGTCAAATAAAATACTGGGATGTATCTCTTTAAGTCTAGTTTTCAGAAATATATAGTTTGACCGCAGAGACCTTGTAATTCATTTGATATGAGTTTTGGAGTACATACTACTTCTCCTGTCAATTGAAATACTGGGCAGATTAGGTAGCCTAAATTAGTAGTTTTTTATGTTGGGCTTAGTGATGGATAACTGGGTAATTTATAGGTCTTAAATGGACATTCAAATATCTACATGCTAGTATAAGTATACATGTGTGTAGGGTACTTAAGGAATAACATCAAATTATTTCTTACTTGGTTACCAAATTAGTTTGTGCATTTAAAGTATAGTCTACATTTTTGGCATGTTACATGCAATTATGTTTTATTGATAATATGAAAAGTATGACTTGAGAAGGATTAAATCTCTTGTGATATACTTGATGACATTTTTGTTAATATCTATACATGATTATGCACGTCACGCGAAAGAGGAGGAAAAAAGTGAGTTGAGGGTATTATTTTTCGGTGTTGGGAGTTATCTGGCCAGGGTTCACGTTCTTGTTCACGTCTTGATAGTATGTACTAGCTATACGTACTAATTCCCGAAAGAATTATTGGCATGCCTGTGATGACGTTGAACTTCTTCTATCGAATCACTATATCAGTTGGTTGCGATACGAAAAGTCTCTCGCATGTTGGCTTGCGCATGAGGGACATATTTGCATATTGATATTCTCGTACTTGTCTCATATTTGTGTTGAACTTGTTTATACCGTTTTTGAATATTTAGGTCTTGCTTGCCATTCTCGTATATGTTTTACAAGATTTCAAATCTTGCTCGATATGCTATTCTCGTTTCTTTTTTAAGGCAAGTGTTAGAAAATGTTTGCAAGTGATACTCGATACGTTATATTATTCTTAAGCATATATGTATCATCTGTTCAAGTGAATTTGCATGTTTGTACTAACCATTCATAATATAATCAATTCATGTTTGGACTTAGAATCACCGGATACCCTATTGAACCATCAGGCTGACCCATTCCCGATATCTTTTTTCCTAGGTTCAGAGTCGGAATATTGGCCAGGGGAAGAAGAGGATTACCTTGAGGAGAATCAAGAGTATTACACTCGGTGAATAGAATTTCAGTTGCTTTTCTTTTGTTTTGGAGTGTAGCACTTGTATAGAAGAGAGGTAGTCTATAATATAATGTTATGTTCAGTCTTTTTATTTTTATTTATGGACGATAGTAATGTTTAGGCCATACTTTCGCTGTTTATTTTAAGGTTTGTAGTAAAGCTCTGTTAACCCTTGAGGTTTATACGTCAAGCCAAGAAATCTGAGAGGACGGATGGCTCATGAATTTTAACGCCATGAGTAAGGTCCCTACGATGAATGGATAGTTTGTTAAGGAAGGAGAAGAAGAACCTTACTATGGATTCCCGGAGCCGATATACAACAAAGAGACTTAGAAGCTGATCAAGAGATGGGAAATCTTCCACGATTATGAATATGTGGAGGATGAAGAGCTGCCAAACCTGACTGCAAGCAAGGAAGATAACTCTGATTCGATGAACTTTATAGAGTAAGAAGGAATGACAACATGCTTCAACGATATGCACATCCTTATGCTTATGTGTGAAATGGATGACTAGATTACTAACCCGACAAGTTTGGTTACTTCAGCAAAGGACGAGATGCAGAATCGAAAGATTGAGTACGGATCGCTACCTGTCGGAGAGAACCAAGGACTATCTTGATGCCGAGACTATTACTGAACCAGAAGAGCTAGATGCTTATATGTCTATCTACATAATCTGAATATGCTTACCTAATATGTTCTCCCTGACTTTTTACTTGATAATGTGATAGTCAATTTCGATTACTCTTTGGTTGCTGATTTAAGTTATGATGAATTAATCAACACTGTTAATAATGATTCACAACCAATGGACCAAGAAGAGAAAAAAAATACTTGAAAGAAATAAAAAGTCGAGAGCTTAATTGAGTCAATCCAATGACAAAAGAAACAATTAAAGTCAACATAAGCATGCCTAAAAATGTAAAAATAAAAATAAAATAAGGGCTAGCCTAGACGAGAGAGAAAGAAAGAAAGGAAGACACTTCACTCCGGAAAGAACTCATAAACATATTTGATTGGTCATATAATGACATGCATGTTATTAACTCGTCTACTGGGGAACACCACTTACCTACCCTATCCGAAGTCAAACCCGTCAAACAAAACCTCCATAAGTTAAGACCGAAGTGCTCTTTATGGTCAAGGAAGAAGTTATGAAACTTCTCCACATCGGATTCATCAAAGTTATCGTATACTCTACCTAGTCATCCAACACAGTACATGTCCCTGAATTGACCGGCCAAGTTCGAATGTGTGTTGACTACAGAGACCTTAATTGAGCTTCCCCAAAAGATAATTTTCCCTCACCTATTATGGTTATGATCACAGAGAACACCGAGGAGATTGCTTCGTGGGGGTACAATCAGATAAAGATGGCTGTAGAAGATCAGCATAAAATAGCCTTGACCACCCCGTGAGGCACATTCTGGTGGGCATGGAGGAGCTTACTTCACACTACGAAAGGTTCAACGACCTATATAGACAGATTCATCGAGTTGGCCTGCAGATTTTTTGAGAAAATATACTTTGTAATGCTAACAAATACGTGATGCGATCAAGACAAATTTAACATTATAACAAAAGTTCACTCATAAATAATTGAGCTATTGTAATCTTTCTTTCTTGTCACACTAATCGCTATTGTAACTAAGATATTAGCAAAATCACAAAAATTATTGAGTACAGCTCGTGATATATTATCACTATGAGATTTTCAAAAATAATTAGTAAATGGATTTACATAGTTGGCTTGTGAGTTTTGAATATCTCGCCAACTTTTTTAACCGGATTCACATAGTTTGCCTGCGAGTTTCAAGCATCCCACCTACCTAGCCGGATTCACATAGTTGGCCTGTGGACTTTTTTAAGAAAGTATACTTTGTAATGGTAATAAGCACGTGGTAGGGTTGACACAAATTTAGCATTATAATAAACGTTCACAATAATAAAGAGTTAAAATTATTGTAATTGTTTTGGATTGTCACGATTAGCACCGTCTTATCTAAGATATCTGCAAATCGTGATACCACATCACTAGTACTAACGTGGTATCACACCCAAATCAAATTGTGCGAGATGGTAATGAGATAAGTGTAGACGCCCCATCTTTTTAGGTTTATCTTAGATTTTTATTTATTAGTCATTGGGCATTAGTATGTATTAATTAGGCTTTTATTGTTATTATTGGTTTAGGCCTAGTTAAAATGAGAGCTTACCTTAATTAATTAAGCCCGTTCAATAAGTGGTTCAATCTAGTCCAATTAATTAAAGATCAGAGTCCAATCCAGTCAACAGTCCAGTCTATTTAGTTGATCCATTTTTTTAAGCTTAACCAAGGTTAAAGTTGAGACAGATTGCAGAGATTTTCACTTGATTTGGAACTGGTCTGGGAAGGGCAACTATGTAAATTCCCTTACATATTTTCTCATAAAACTCGCAGTGATGTGATACCATGGTTGTACTCATTCATTTTTCGTGACTTTGCTAATAGATTTAATTACAACTGTGATAAATGTGACAAATTAGAAAGATTACAGTAACATAACTCTTTATTTTGTGGACTTTTATGTTAATGTTAAATTTGTCTCGATCGTGTTTATTACCATTGCAAAGTATATTTTTTTCAAAAATGCAAGCCAACCATGTGAATTTGGCTGCGTAGGTGGGATATTCAAAACTTGCAGTCCAATTATGTAAATTTACTTACATATTTTCTTGAAAAGACTCACAGTGACGTGTTGTCACAGTTGCACTCAATTTCATGATTTTGCTAATATGTTAGGTACAACCCTGATAAATGTGACAAGTCCGAAAGATTACAATAAATCTAAACTGTTTATTGTTGTGGACTTTTCATATAATGATAAACTTGTCTGGACTGTGCCACGTGTGTCATGCCAACTATGTAAATCTGCTTATATATTTTCTTGAAAATCTTGAACTGACGTGGTTTCATGGTTTTTTTCAATATCTTGATGCGATTTTGCTAATATCTTAGTTGCAATCATTATTAATGTGACAAGTTAGAAAAATTACAATAAACCAAACTCCTTATTTTTGTGGCCTTTTGTTATAAAGTTAAATTCATCTTGACCAACGCTCAGGAGTGGATGAAGTAGTAAAGGTCCTTGAGGAATAACCTCAATTCGAATCTCCATACCAATGGGCCATATAAATTGCAATTGTAATAATTTCAAAAAAAAGTATCTTGACGGTATCACGTGTTATTACCATAACAAAGCATATCTTCCCAAAAAATCGGTAGGCCAACTATGTAAATTTGGATACATATGTGGGATACGCAAAACTTGTAGGCCAACTATGTAAATCCACTAATAGATTTTCTAGAAAAACTCGTAGGCCAACAGTCTGTCTTAATCACACCATGTGTATCACCATTAGAAAACATTTCGCTGGGGATCGTTTATTTCATCACTAGAGTTAGAAAAGAATAATTTTTCTTGCAGAAAAATAAAACTTGAACAAGCATATGACAACCTAGTAATACGCATCCCCATTTCATCGACCACGTACTGCACTCAAACGTGATATCATGCAATCTTCAATTGCGTGACAAAAACCATTCCTCACTCGATCGTGATTCCACACGCCATACATACGAAGATGAAAAACACCCTCGGCCTTTACTCTCTCGCTTTTCTCCCCAAGTCAAAACAAACACCCCCATTCTTGAAAAGCAAAAAATAAAAGAAAAGAAAATGATAATCAAACGGAGTGGTTGAATATCACGAGTTACTTAGTGCGCATTAACATCTTAGCGAGGATCGTGATAAATGTGAGAAGCTCGAAAGGTTTCATATCTTTAACTCTTTAATATTGATCCTATCATGTGTTCGTTATTGTTACAATTGGCATTTTCTCGAAAAATTCGCCAGCCAACTATGTGAATCAGGTTACATAGTTAAGTAACTCGAATCTCGCAGTCGGGTTATATGTAAATCCAGCTATGTATTTTCTCCAAAAACCCGCATGCCAACCACATCTATCACTGCTTTTAAAAAAAAAAAAAAATCTAACTGGACATCGTCTATTTTTACATCCTCATATGATTACCTGTACTCTCACTTGTCACTGAAAAGGACATTAAAGACGAAGATTTGACCTTCTCACGACAACAAAATAATTGTGGACAAACAGACATAAGGCGCATAAATATACATTCCCACTTCCTTAACCCCTAAAGACCGGAAACTAATAATTCGGATCATCTAAAAGCGTCATAAAATAATTTCATCTTATTACTTCTTTCTCAGATTAATTTGCTCAATATTTAATGATTTCATGCCTTTCTGGTCCCTTTGTTCTATCAAATGAATTAGCTCAGCGTTTGGCCCACCACTCCGCTACTCCCCCATCGTCTGGACAAAGTGAAAAGAAATAACTCCAAAACCCCTTTTCTCCCCGACTCCAAAACAGAAACCCAGAGTCAGTCAGTCAGTCTGTCTTCAAATTCCACCACTTCACTCTGATGGAGTTCAAGTTCCGAGCCATTGACGAGCAGGCCTCAACCTACCACCCCCCTTCTTCTTCCTCCAACTTCACCTACTTCTCCGAACAAGCTCGCCGAGGTCTGTCCCGATTCTTCACTTGCTCCTGTAACCGAACAGACTCCCCAGTATTCGAAATCGTACGGAAAAAAGGAAAAAAATTGTCCTTCTTTTACTCCCGTATCCAAACAGCGTCTGCGTTTCGATTTTCGGTTCGATCTAGCTAATTCCATGTGATTTTCGACCCATTTTTTGCGCTATTCCGAGTTACTGTGTGTTTGCATGTTTCAATTTTGTACGGAAAAAGTGTTATTTACGCTGCATTTTCGATTTTTCCTGTAGCGGTTGAAATCATAGAGGAGATACTTGTCACCTTTATCCATCGATTTTTCCTGCATTTTCTCAGGAATTATGCAATTTTTTACTGTTCACACTTCGTTCCGATTTTGCCGGTGGAAAAATGCCAAGAGGGGAATAGTTAAATTTGACCAAACAGATTCTTAATGGTGCTAATTCGCAGATTCGATTAACCAGTTCTGCTGTTTGATTTGTGAAATCCAATCTCTGATTTTGACTCAGCTGGCATTCCGACCGCCGATTACGGGCCGTCTCGGGACTTATACCGGAGCTCGAACGATGTGCGCGAGGCCATACAGCGGGAGATCGAGAAGGAGCGGATCAGGGAGGAGATCATCGCGGCGGAGGTGGACAGGAGGCGAATGCTGGAGGAGGAGGTGAGGAGAGAGTTGCGGATGGAGCGGGAGTTCGGTTGCCGGAGGCCCGGCCGGTTCGCATTTCCGCGGGGGGTGCCAAGGCCGCCTCCGTCGGCTTTGGGCGGACGATCGCTCGAGGAGAGGATCGCATTGTCACTCGAGCATCGGTTGGGCTACTCTTCGTTGTTGCCGCGGCCGCGTGAGGCTGGGAGCAACTTGGTGGTGCCGTTTCAGGCTAGCGCAGAGCTGAAGACATCGGAGGTGAAGCCTCTTGCAGAAGAAGTTAGCAAAAAGAAAGTGATATTCCTGGTCAGTAGCTTAATCTTCTATTGTGTATTATGAAGTACATCTGCTTGTTTCATTTACAACTGCACGCTTGAACATTTGTTTTTACTTGCTTATGCCCATGCCATGTTTAGTTTTTTCTAGTGCTTTTAAGGTTGTTATGGTATTTCCGTGAAATTTCTTAGAGCAACTTCTGTGAGCTATTTAATGCTGTCGAGTGTTTTTTCCTTCATTTGTAGATTGCAACTTATTTGGAGTTCCTTTAGTTTTTGTCCCAAAGCAGAAAGTTCTTGCTGGTACTACATTGGGTTTGTAACAGCTAGTTTAGAACGTGGTTCCCGTATTCAGGTCCTGAATTATGTAGCTGCCATTGTTTGTTAAATTGAATGCATTTACATCTGGGTGCTGAACATGTTTACGATCTCACACCTCTAGAAAAACGTATATGGCTTCTGCATTTAAGGAGTTTTGTGTTCTTCAATAAAAACTAGTGTTCGTCTCATTTCATTTAGTCTGTAAGCATGCCTTACAGTTTATTCTTAAGTGTTTATTCACCCTCCAATTTGCTGAATATATGTGATCCCTTAAAGTTTGGAGTATCGTAGCAAGCCTAATTCTGATTCCCTGAGGCTTTGTGGCCTGAAAGCCACATATTCTGGGATGTCCTGAGCGTTCTAGACTTTGCTAAAGATTGTTATGACCCAAGGAATATAAAGGACAAGCAAAGCACACTGATTTATCGTGGTTCGTTCAAATCGACCTACAACCATGCTTCAGAGATGATTTGAGCTTTGCTCTTTTGTATTCCTCTCAACGCTACATGTTAAGTATTTTTTTTACTGTCTTTTTCATTTTTGACATTGTTTGGGATGTAACTTCATGGCATTGCAAACCTTTTTACTTTGAAATTCAGTTTACATTACATCCTCATTATGTATAAGCTGTTTCTTATTTTTTCTTGGAGGGCTTGGCTAGTTATTCCTATGAGTTAACCAATTGTTTTATTCATCAGATAGGAAGGTTCAAGGTAGAGGAGGCTTTGAAAAATGTGAATATTGGTAAGACGAGATGGTTATATGGTACTCGTATAATGATTCAAGATGCTTGGATAAGTGTCTTTCGATTTGTTACTAGCTCCTTTAAAAAGTATTTTTAAACCAAGAAGATGCATGATAAGTGAAGGAAAAGCAAGTCGCTACCTATTCATCAAGCCAAAAGATATTTGAAGTTTGCACCAATATTTAGAATTTAGCTTATAAGCCATGCCATGAAGCATTTAGAAACATTAAGTGCGTGTATACTGAGAAAGGAGACCATAGAATCTGAGAATCTGCTTGCTCATGCTCAGAAACTTCAGATGGGAAGTGTTGATGGGTATGATCGGTGTTTGTGGTGGGTATGCTGGTGGCCGTGGTGGGTATGGTGATCAGTGAACTGGACGAGAGTATAGGCAAAAGGGAAAATTACAAAAATGTGGGTATTGGGGTTAAAACTTTATAAAAGGTGGGTTTGTTTTGAAAACTTAAGAAAAAAGGGGGTTACTTTTTGGAATTTCTGAACAAGGGAGGGGGTTGAGAAAAAATGGGTTTTTTCAAAACTTCATCTTTTGTTTACCCAAAATACCCCTCCCCTATCTTCCCTTCCAAATCAGACAAACACATACACATAAAGTCGTGGTTCTAAACCACGTTTTCGACTTTAAATAGAAAACGTGGTTTGAAACCGCGACTTTACAGTAGAAATCGCGGTTCTAAACAACGTTTTTAGTATATATATATGTGTGTTTTTCATTTTAAATTACGTAGAAAATAAAAAAAAATGAAAACGTGGTTCTGAACCACGTTTTCTACTTAAAGTCGTGGTTCCAAACCGCGATTTCTACTTTAAAGTCGCGGTTTGAAACCGCGATTTTACTTTAAATCTGATTTTGAGGGGAAGATGGGGGAGGGGTACTTTGGGTAGACAAAAAATGAGGAGTTGAAAAAACCCATTTTTTCTCAACCCCCTCCCTTGTTCAGAAATTCCAAAAAGCAACCCCCTTTTTTCTTAAGTTTTCAAAACAAACCCACCTTTTATAAAGTTTTAACCCCAAAGCCCACTTTTTTGTAATTTTCCCATAGCAAAACTCTGAAATGCTACTAGCAATGTTTGGAAGGGGGTTCTCCGAGTCAAAACTGAAACTTCTTTGAAAACTTCATAATGGAGTTGCTGAAAACAAACCCAAGAGTATAAACACTCTCAGAAAACGTAACACTAAAATAATAAACCTGAAGGAAAAAAGAAGTGTCTTTCGAACATGTTGTTTTTCAAGTTCTTTTAAAAAATGGAACCAAACCAATAATTGGAAACTTAAAGTGCCGTTTGACAGCTTTGAAGTTCCCAATTTTGGTTTCACTTTCAATCTTTTAGGCAACTGGGAAAACCAACATGTATCTAAGTCACTTTGGGTTACTTCACTTAAAACTCATACTTTGGCGGATAATTTTGCAAACTCCATTATGATCTTTTCAAAAACCACTTACAATTCCCGTTTTCAGAACCCTTCAAACTTTGTTAAAAGCTCCAGCATCACACTCTATTTTGATGCTCAACACTACATTTCACAATCACCAGTACCATACCATCATCATAGCCGCCGCCACCACCAGCACCCCACATATCATGGACCTTATATGAGGGGGCTGAAGCAAGTTGCAAGCAAAAGACTGTGCATTATGCTATTATGTAACTGGTTGAGAAAGTTAATAATAATCGTTGCTAGCAAACAGTAATTCAAAGTTAATAAGTTCCAGTCATTGATGTGAATCATTGCACTGAAGTCTTAATAAAGAATTTCATTAACAGGTCATTTTAAATGTTGTTCCAATGTACAATCAATGACTAATAGGGGCCACCATAAAAGGGTAGACCTTAGATAAGGTAAATGTGGAGTTAATGCAAGCAAAAAACATAGAGACCCTATCTTGGCAGGTGGGTTGGGGTTGAAGAATTTGGAATTTCTCTAATCAAGCTCTTTGAAATAAGTGGTTTTGTGGTGCCCTAAAGAGGTTGATGCTCTACGGTGAAGGGCGGAGGATTGCAGATTGATTGGGACCATCTAGGCTGGCGCCAGAGGCTTGGGATCGGCCGTTATGGAGTTGGATGATAGGAAAAGGGTGAAGTTTGGGAGGCATGGTTTAATTTCGATGCTGTTTAGGTTGGTGGTGGACAAAGAGGCCTGTGTAGCTGATTTTGTGATTTCTCTGGCAGTGAAGTTACTTGGATTCAAACTTTAGGTGGGCTTTTCAGGATTGGGAGGTTGAGAAAGTGCACTTATTCTTAGCTGCTTCACAATACAAAGTTAGCATGTGGTCAACACCTGATAGGAAAGGGTTATTCCCTATTCGTTTATTCTATGCCTCTCTCTGCTGCCATCCTAGACCCTTCCATGCAGGACCATCTAGGGTGTTTCATGACCGCCCAAAGGTTGATTCTCTTCATGGACGGTGCAACTAACGCTATTTTGACTCTGGACAATTTGAGGAGATGGGGGCAGATTGTAATTAATTGATGAGCTATGTGCAAAAAGGAAGAGGAGCCGGTGGACCACTTACTTCTTCCCTTTGAAGTGGCACGGGGTGCTTGGGATCTTCTCTGTGCCTTGTTCCAGTTTCAGTGGGTCATGATGGGGGCAGTTAAGGTGTTACTACTGGTATAGGGAGGAGTAAAGGTGCCTAAGGGCTAAGGGTAAGCAAAGGAGATGGATGCTGGGACTGTTATTTTCCATGTGGATAGTTTGGAGGGATAGAATCAGACGTAATTTTGGATATGTAGACATGTTTGTATGGTCTATTCTCAGCGTTCTATGAATTTTGCAGATCTTGTCTACGAGCTTTGCCGTGGACCTAGTATGTAAACTTTTTGTTGGCTCTAGCATGGGCTTGAGTATTTCTCTATGGAGAGGGTTATGTCTGGAGAGAGTTTGGTTGCAGCTCTGTGTCTTCTTTTTCCTGTTTCTTTTGTTGCTTGATACATCTGTACATAGGTTGGATCTTGATGCTTTAACATTAAACTACTTGTCAAAGAATAAAAGAAGTTAGATCTTTGGAGGGTACATGGCTCCTGTGGACTCCCCATCGATCTGCCCCTCACCCCATAGTAGCCCCACCTAATGGCGGTCACCATCTATTGGAAAATTGAATGCCTTCCTCAACGTCAGTTTATACAAAAAACCACCTTGATCCTCCATTGACATAATCATAAGCTTGTGAAGATGAAGCAGAGGCAAAAGTATAACAAATTTGGGAATCCTTGTAACAAAGGTTTGAAAGGGAATTTTCAAAACCAAAACGGAATCTAGTAAGCTCCAAAAGAAGGTTTCTAAAAGAGCTTAAAAGTGAGAACTCTTCTAATATAGAACAAATAAAAACTGAAAGTTGTTTCCATGCATGTTCAGTTTTTGAGAAAGCTGGAAACCTAAGCAAAGACCCGAAAACTTGATGGCTGTAGATGAGCTTGTAGCTTCCAGCTTTTGCTTTAGTTTATAGTTTTGGAGAAACTGAGGGAAAAAACATGTCTGGAAGTCTTTTGTGTTTATTATATTCTTGGAAGAGTTTTCGCTCTTTGCCTGGTTGTTGAAACCCCGTTTGATCTTTCAAAAATCACTTTTTAGTTTTCATTTTGTGGTACCCACTTCAAACCTTGTTACAGGAATCCGCAAACATCTTATGAAACATTGTCTATGATCTCAACTTCATCATATCCACCCCCAGACCCCGCCGTAGCCATCAGCCAAAACCACCAAAAATCCCTCCATAACCACTCTCACAGCAGTCCAACATCACCATTGCTGCTGCCAAAGACCCATAATCGCCAACACTGTAACCACCACTTACCTACCACTGCCACCAAAGCCATACAGCCAACCCACTATAAAGGAATGACGCCCATAGATTTGCAAATGCTAAACACGGGCAAATGACCTACAATAAATGATTGGCATTGTCGAATCTGCGGTTTCGGGCGACATGGTTCTGATTGCAGTATAACTACGATAAACGAGAGAGGGCGGGGCTTAAGGAACATGAAGTCAGTGGTGGTGGTGCTTGCAAATAGGTTGTGGCTGTGAATTTGTGATGGTTGAGGAACCGGCAGAGAACTAAGAAGTAAAGAGAAGAAAAGGACAGAACTAACCATTCCCCGATTTTTTTTTTTTAAAAAACTTTGAATTGTCTAACAGGCCTTTAAGAGTCGTCAAACGCGACCCTAGTCAAATTAAGGATTTCTGGTTTGATAGTTCAGAATTTGTGCTGAGAGGTTCTGGTCTTCTTGTTCATCACTTATGCAGTTAACTTAGTTTAGAAGGAAGTCTTTTACATTAGCATGAGACCTTAGGTATGTAGAGTAATTCATTTTTCACTCTACATGTGATTATGTGGGATTGGCAGTCTAAAAATGTCAGGAGTAGTTAGAGAGTCATATCAAATATCATCGTTTTATGGGTAGGGAGAAAAGCTAGTCAATTGTTAGATCTACTCATTTACATATCAGAAGAAAATATTCGCCATGTAGTTTGGTCTTATATCTAAACGTTGGTTGTTCTTGTCTTCTATGAATTCTGTCTTTTGTGTTGCATTTTTGTCCATAGTCTAGCTACTTCCACTATGGAACTAAACTAATTTGGCTTCATCATGTTTGAAGAAGTTGTGATTAGAAGGTATAAATTTGTTGTGAATTTGAAACACTTGTTCTTGTCTTGCCATTCACTCTCAAAAAGAACAGATCCACAATCAGTGTTGCCAGTATAGCTATGTCATGATCCCATCTTTTATCACTTTTAAGTTGTCTTATTCTGCATCCTGAGCTGTTGCAATCTGCTGGTATTACCAGCAAAACAGCTATCAAAGCCAAAGAGTTGCATTCTCCTGGCTTTTTGGTTGTCTAGCCCATTGCGTTAGTAATTCTTGGTGGTAATACCGGCTGATTTACAGAGCTTGTGAGACTGAAGAGGAGACTGGAAGGGAGAGAGATGGGTTGGGAATTTTTGCTATGTTGGCTGCAGTGATTGTGGATCTGGTCTCATATACTATAAGAAACTCTTGGCAACTGGTACATAACCTACAATCAAGATTTTGTTTGGAATGATGAAAATTGTATTTAAGAAAATTTATTACCTGAGTCGGTGCTTATAATTGACTTATGAACTTTATTCCATATGGACATGTGACTAAAAGATTGCAGCAATACTATTTATATTAATGAAACTTCGTGGTTCCTTCTTGTCTCTACATTTTCTAAGATCTCATTGTCCCGTGTGCATAGGAAACTGTTGGATGGAATAGGGATCGAAAGTGTTTTCAGATATGGACTAATAAATTAGGACAACAAATATTAAAGAACTTCAGACATTAATTAGTAGTGATTTGTCCTAGATTTAAGATGTTTAAAAGCAGCTCCTTCATCTACTTAAACAGCTTTTAAAAATTGTATTTCCTTCTACATTGACGGGCATCCATTAACAGAAAGCAGCCTAGATGTAGCAATCCTACATTACAGGACGTTGGCTAATATTATTCCAGATGAAGACTACCAAGAGTACTTTGAGTTCTCTTTTTTTCGAATGCCGAGAATCGGATCTCGAGCCTTTCACCGTTCTTTGCCTGGTCTGTGTGGCACGAGTGTCTGGCTATGGTTTTATTTGAGCTTTCTGCTGCAGGGGAAGCCCGATGTAAATCTTTCTGGAGTTAAGCGCAAAGCTACAACACCACCAGCATTGGATGCTAACGAGCTACCATCAGTTGGTTTGCCAAAGAAACCTAAGGAGGAGTGGGGTTGTGCAATTTGTCGGGTCAGTGCCACAAGTGAACGAGGTTTAAATGAACATCTCCAGGGAAAAAAACACAAGGCCAAGGAGGCAGGACTGAGAGCACAGAGGACAGGAAAGAACTTTGGTATTGGACTCTTCCCAAAGAAAGTTGCCAAGCCCACAAAGCTTGATGAAGGTACTAGATCAAGCTCAGACCAGACAGGGAAAATGGACAATGAACTGCTGGTGACTGGAGAGTCGTTACTTCCAGTTACAGGAAGTTCGAAGATGAATGAGCCACTGTTACAGAGTAATCAAGAAGCTGGTGATATAAAGAAGAACAATGGGGAGTACACAAGGAAAGTGCACAAGACAGACGAATTTAAGAAAAAGAAATTCAAGTTTTGGTGTGAAATGTGCCAAGCGGGGGCCTTCTCTGAGAAAGTGATGAACAATCACAGAAATGGGAAGAAGCATGTTTCCCGGCTCCAGGAACAAAATCAGAAAAATGGAGCTGTACCTGAGGCTCAAGTGGGAGAGGCTACTCAGAAGACCAATGAGGCTGAAGAGCTTAACGAGGATGAAGCAAGGAATGCTTTGGATGAAGTTGACAGAGCTCTAGAAGATATTGAAGTGGAATGAGATAGCCGCCGAAGTTACTGGTACAGAGAGTGCGACTGATTAAAAAAGCCCTCTCAAGTGCCGTTGAACTGTTGTACATGCTGAGTGATGAATAGAGTCCCTGATCTCCACTAAGGTGACTCGTCCAACTGCTTCTTCCTCCAACTTTCATTTGGATTGTGTAACTTTCTATGTGCCATTTTAACTGAGACTCTTAACTTTCTATCAAACATTTAGAAGCATCCTCCATGTTGAAAATTGATCAGTAATCTGGTTCAGGGCTCGGCCATTTTGATTACCTGACGGGTGTTCAACCTCGTATCATATGACATTCAGAGCTGGGGAATCTTCCTGGCGAGCTCTAACCCCACCATTTTATCGGATAAAACATGCTCTGCGTGTGCAGTTCTTCATTCCTGAATGCCTCTGTTGCTGCCACTGTTATCCGTTGTCTTTATTGCATATATTCGAGACTCAGCGGCTTATGCATGATCGGTCACTTTTGGTCGTACCCTTTAACACCGTTTCAGGGCAAAGTCCAGACTACTCTCAAGGAGTAGGAGATTACATGAATCTTCAACTGGGATATTTGAGTTTGTACATTATAGGTCTGTGCTCTTGACTCTCCGGATACATGACTTACCGAAGGGTTCTCTTTTCAAATACACATAGGGTAGCTATTCACTATGTCAAAATCCCTAATGATTTAAGCTATTTTAGAATTTAGATCAAACTCTCTGTGAAGTTACCGGAACTTTTCCTCACAAGTCAATTGAATCTGAGAAGGGGGGAAAAGAAAAAAAAAAAATGCTCTTTTGGGCAAACAATTTCAACCGTCTTCTTCTCCCTTTTGTCTATCTCCGGACGAAATAATTTGCTTTCACCGTCAAGACATCACTACCTCTTCCTGCCATCCCACACCACTAGGGCAAATTCACGTTATGTTGAGGACTCGATTATGATTTGGTAATCAAAGTAGACTGCATGGCTTCGAACTGAAAAGGAAAGATATTTGGGTATGCACATGGACTAGATCTAAGCCGGCTTCTCATCATTCTGAACCTTTCTTTTCAATCAATTTGGTTGTTCAAAACGGTGGCGGTGGTGGTGGGAGGGCAGCAACAGTAGCTGTTGGGCAGCGGGGCTTAGGGCTGTTCTGCTTCCCTTGTTGATGGGGAGAGAGCGAAGTTTTCGGTCTGTTGGGGTATCTGCTTCACTTTCGATTATTTGCTTTTCTTGCTTATTCTTTGGAGTTATCCCTTGAATTTTGTTTTGTAAATTCAATCATTGTTTGACTCCTTTTACGGCTTTCTCTGCAATAACCTGACTACTGGTGTAACTAAAAAGGTGAACTCTTATAATATAAAAAAAAAATCTCGTTTAGAAGGGGAAAAAAGCATTATAAGCAAGAATCAGCAATCTACCCCACTCGACTATTAAGCCATAGAAACACCCAAGACTCAAGCTATATACACAATATAATATATATATATATATATATATACACACACACACCTAAGAAACCACCAACTAGAGAACCAAAAGGCCTTTCACCCAACACCACACCTTTCCACGGGAGAGATGAATCAGCAAAGCAAATATGAAACCATCAAAAGAACCAAAAGACACAGGCAAACGATGTGTATGTCAGTCGAAGGCGACAGAGCATAAAAGCGATGACTCAGGGGGAGGGGGAAAGCCACATAAGGCCAAACACGTCCCGACTGCAAACAAGATGGACCAAAAGCACGATTCCAGCATGCAGCCACAAGAAAGGGACGAAGCAGAAGCAGAAGCAGATGCAGAAGAAGAAGAAGAAAACATCACTGGGAGAAATGCCACATTTTCACAAGCCACTAACCCATCAGCAGCAGATTCAATCTACAATTGGCGCAAACCACCATCTGACCAGCAGACTATATTGAAACTGGAGACCTTAAGACCTAATAGAAGGTACGCACCTAGCAGAGCACCTCCTCCAAGCAACAAATTGACATCTACTTCCGCAACCCCAACACCAACCAAAAGGCATACCGATCTAGATAATTGACATTCGCCACGAGGAGAAACTCCGATAGAAATATATCAGCCTCCCCATAATTATTACCTACAGCCATAAATTTGGAATGCAAGACCTGACGGCGAGAAAACAAGGTCGGATCTGATTGCCAACTTTACTCTGGCCAAGACATCCCCGAATTACGACCACCACTTAAATCCGTCACAAACATGGTCAAAGCAACGAGAGATCTTGTGCCACCATTGAATCACCCAGGAATAAGGAATAACTAGTTCTGCAACTGCCTCAGGTAGAAAAATCTCACCCTTGATATTCTTGTTTTACTCTTTAGACTCTCTCAGTAGAGAGTCTAAAGAGTAAAACAAGAATATCAAGGCCAACACATCGAGATTGCAAACAAAATGGATCAAAAGCACGATTGAAGCATGCAGCCACAAGTAAAATAGCAGAAAAGAAGAAAGCGTCACTGGGAGAAAAGCCACATCGTCACAAACCACCAACCCATCAGCAGCAGACTCAACCCACAACCGTCGCAAACAACCATCTGACCGGCAAACGATATTGAAACTGGAGACCTTAAGCCCCAACAGAACACACGCACCTAGCAGAGCACCTCCTCCGAGCAACAACTTCACATCCCTAGAAATCTCAGCTTCCCCATAATTATTACATACAGCCATGATTTTCGAATGCAAGACCAGACGGAGAGGGAAAAGGTTGGATCTGATTGCAAACCTTACTCTGGCCAGGACATCACCGAATCACGGTAATAGCTTACATCCGTCACAAACATAGTTCAAACCAACAAGAGATCTGGTGCCACCAGTGAATCACCCAGGAACTAGGAATAGCTAGTTCTGCAACTGCCATACTACCAGAAACACAAGTAAATCACCACTTGCCGGCAGACATCACAGACATTAGGCTTGTGAGAACCTAACTTGCATACAGGTCAGTGAAAAATGAACATTAAAGACAAACCATGCCCCCATAGTGCTGTACAAAAGAAGCAATAAGCCCTCACTCACTCAGTTGAGAAAGTCCATAGAGAAAAACAAGAATATAATCTTCCATCATACACCGATAACCAAAACATAGAAACTTGTGACCAAGGGCCCAAAATGCATACGCAGTATCACAAGGACAGCATAAACCCAAATTTGAACAGCATGTATTTTTAGCACAACTCTTTTCTTGCGATATGGGATGACTAGGTTACAAAACGGGCCATGACACCCATAACCTCTAATAACTAAATACCTACAAAATTTACCAACTAAGCTATTTGATAGAGAGCATATTTGATTCCCCCAATAGTTTCCAACCTTCGCGTATACGCAGTATATGATAGTTATCTTCCTTTACAAAGACAGGAATGCACCATTGTAGGCCAGGGAAAATGTTTTAAGCCCCACTAAATATTTTTTATCTACTGTGATTATAAAGCAAAGTTTCAAACCCTCAAAGCAACAGGATCTTGCCACGAGATCTTCCTCTTCCCCGAACGATTTGAACCATCCCCGACATTTCTACATACAGATAACATTAAATCATTGAGCGGCGGCTCATCGTTTCCACCTTTGTTGGCTAAACCTTTCTTCAGCTCCTCAAACCTCAAAGGTTCACATTTATTCTGAAGCTCTTCTTCTTCTGTCTGTCAAGATTTAGTAAGAGGTAAGATGGCATCAGAATAAAGTAGCAACAACCATTTGAAGTTCAGTAATTGAATGTAGAATTTATATGTTGTACCGAGATCTGGTTTAAGTCAAAAACAGGAGCCCGGCTTTGCAAGGCAGCCCCTCTCCCGCTGAGAGTACTTTCATTCCGATTTAAATCAAAATCTGGACTTGGGTTTCGCAGAGCAACATGATTACCACCGTATACCCTTTCTTTTGAGTTTAAATCAATGGCTGTCATTGGGCTTTGAACAACAGCTTTCCCTCCTCTATACATCAATCCCCTCTGAATTGATTCTGGAAATGGAGTTGGGGAGAATAGAGCTGTTTCCATTCCATTACACTTTGTTTCCTTTTGGTCCCAATCAAATTTTGGCATTGAGGTTTGAGGAGCGTCTTCCTTTCCCACATAAACTTGGCCCTTTTGGTTTACCTTGGAAATCAAGGGTAAGTTGCGACGTGTGAGCTCCTTTTTCTTATCGTGAATACGAACCTTTGTATTGTTCTTGCGTTGAATTTCTACATTTCGTGGTTGTACAAGTTCTTGTTCTCGAGGAAGGCCTGACTTGTTTTTCAAATATTTGTATCTTCTCCTCAGAAATCTACAATACATAAGACAAACAGAGTCTTGTAAGTGTATAACAGAGCTATAAATTGTCAGACATTGATTCTATTCACCATTGCAAACTCGCCAAAATTGACAAAAGAAAGCTAAAAATATAATCCCAAATTACGATTTCTATTGGTATTCTACTGAGAGCACAAATTTGGTAGAATTTGAAGACTACGCACGTATTCAAGTTCACTGGGAAAACACATTCGTATCGGAAAAATGAAGTGACGATAATCATGACAAGTTAAAACATCATACCGAACTTCAGCCAATAAAGTCAGTTTCCTCTGTTTTCCATTGTCCAATTTGTTTCTCTTGGCATTCACTTCCTGCAATGGATAAACTGAGAAATTTAGAACTGTGACCAGGAGATTTACACATGGAGACAACTTCTGAAAACTTAGTATTCAAGGCTAAGGGTGGTGGTGGGAAAGAAAGTCAATGCCGGAAGACAACCAAATGATGATTCCAAGGACAAACAAAAACAACAACATTAAAAACACGATTCAACGTAAATAAAATGTAAAGGAGGAAAGGGGTGAAATTGAAAGATCCACCAAACCAGAATGAAGGAAGCTCACAAAAAAAAGGAACAACCCAGAACCTTATCCACCTCCACCCAAGAAGAAACGCACACGCAGGAGCTAGCCCAGCCCCACCCCCCGCACCCCCCTCTTTCCCTCCTTCCCTAACCTTGGAACTGATACTTCAAGTACTCATACAGCAGGTGTATCAAGGGAATAATAGCTTAAAATACACGTATGTAAAGGTCAGAGAATAATAACAAGTCGAAATAAAGGTTAATTAAACAAGGACACGATGAACTTTCCCCAAAATATTGCTATATACTCATCAAAAAGGGAAATCGAAATAGAAGAAAAACTATCTGATTGGAGGGATTTCAAAGGGATATTTTCAGAGAAATACATAAACAATCATATACGTCCTTCCAACTCCAACAGAAGGCAAATTAATAAACCCTAGATCAAATAAATACGAAAAACACCGAAAACCAGATCACTGGAGATCAACTCACAAGAAATCAAGAACAGATCAAATCGACAGAAAAAGAACCAATAACATATTCCTAACAAGATCATACAAATAGAAATCATATTCTCAGATAAGACCATAGATCTCAAACATAAAGGCTAAAAATTTTACTTTTTGCAATTCTTGGTACTCTTGCATCAGAGTCTGGTGCTTGAACCTAGCCTTAACATCTTCATAACCACCATAAGATGATGAATCAAAAACAACCCCTTTCATCTTCTTGGTCATCAGATCACACAATATAAAAGCAACCCACTAAACAATCTTGAATCTGAACCAGAGATAAGTATGAAATAGAAGGAAAGAAAGAGGCGGGTATGATGAGAGAGAGAAAGAAAGAGAGGTGGGCAGGAAATACTAAAGAGGGGAGGGGAGAGAAGGTTCTCGCTGTGCCCTGCTTTCTCTGTAAACTCTGACCAAGACAAAGCCCAAAAAGCCCACGTAAACCGGGAAAAAAACATTGCTCTTTTGAGACAGTGAAGTGATGAAGATGGGGATTTTTTGGGGGGTTGCAGAAGGGTATTTCTGGCAACATAACCTTGTGCGTGTGTGTGTGTGTGAGGTGGGTTTGGTTGGAGGACGTTCGAAGACATCTCCTCTTTTCTTCCTTTCCTTCTCTCTCTAGATCTCTCTCTTATAATTTTTGTTTTTCTTCTACATAAATTTTGGTCCAGCTGGGCCATTAGAGATAGAGAAAGAGAAAGAAAGAGTGTTGGGTGGTGTGGACTCTTTGTTTTTGATGGGGGCATGGAGTGGAGTTTCTTATGTCTCTTCTCTCCTCTTTTGTGGGTGTTTCGCATCTGGAAGGATAGGAATATAGTCGTGTAGACATAGATATTATAGATCTAGAGAGAGAAAGGAAGATGGTTTCCCGTAGAGAGAGAGAGAGAGAGAGAGTAGGAAGTTGCTGGAGATAAATGAGGGGATGATGCTTCTCTCTGTCTCTGATTTGTTGCAGTTGTTGCTAGTACCTTGTTTTTAGGCTTTGGGTTTGTGAAGTCTCTGGCTCTGTTTCTTGATTGTGATGCCTTTCTCCCCCCCATTATTATCAGCAACACAGCAACAGAGACTTGTGAAGAAATTTACATGAATACCCTTCTTGTTCACTTCCCTGTTGAAGAATGTCAAATCTTTTCAGAATCTCTACTAAAACCCAGAGGAGATTGTTACCATCTTTAGTCTGCAGACCTAAGGTTCAATTACAAGTATGCCCTTCTCTTCACAAAAAGAATCCCAATCTCACATCAGAGTCCCCTTGAGTCATGGGGTGCCAACTGTGTCTCTCTAAATCACATGATTATGATTTATCATAGAAGCCAATGAAAACAGTTCACAAGTTCACATCTGCGTTGCGTGCGTCCCAAAAATCATGTATTACTATTTGTCAATCGAGTCAGCGAATATAATTATGGGATCTAATCCATAACGAAAAGTAAGGAATTTCCTGTAATTTGGCCAACTCAAGGTGAAAAACGAAGTTGCATTCTTATCTCTCTTCAACAATTATTACACGACTTCTGCTGTTTCCCTGTGAGTCTTGATGGGTTGGATTGTAATTTCCAGCAATACCAGTTTTTATATTCAGAAGCAGCTCATCCACACCTAACTTCTGGAATTTTGTGACACCATTTCCACCTGCCTAGCAGGTTAGCAATGCATGTAGCAACAACGATTTGATCCCCATCTCTTTCTAGGCTGTGGGGCTGGAAGCCAGACTTGGACTTTTCCATTAGCTTTGTAATTAATCAGTTTTCAGGACTAAAGATGCGTGAAATTGTTCTGTACGTAGTAAGGCTTCTGTCTTTGGTATTTGTCTAGCATCTCATACAGAGCTGAGAAGCTGGAAGGTTTGCAAAGAAAAAGCTGTTGGGTTCCTCTGTTGCCTTGTTTGACAACTTTGTCGTTCACAGGTCCTGTCCCTTCATTACTACCCTAAGTAAATACGCAGGAAATGGTCTACAGTCAGTGTACACAGAGAGAGAGAGAGAGAGAGAGAGAGGGGGGGGGGGGGGGATTGTTTGAGAGAGAGAGAGAGAGGTGTGAAGTCTACTTCTGTTGCCTTTTTCATTGTCTTTGCCATCACCCCAATTAATTAATGGTCAGCACAGACTTGGTATGAGACACAGACATGTGAGAAGGAAAAAGGAGGGAATAGGTTCATTCCATTTTCTTCCTCTTTTCCTGAACTTTGCTGTTGGGTACTCGCAGATGTACGCCCAAGAAGGACGCTCCCCACCACTTTCCTGCTTTTCTTTGATGATGATGAATACCCGTGGAATAAAAGGAAGAGACCCCGTGGAATTAATAGGAAACTGGTGAGAGCCTCCACCAGTCCCATAGAGATGACCGTGACTAATGACTTCGCCTGGGGGGGACCGATCAGTGGAAGCCCCCGCCCCCCTTCTTTGACCGTCCTAATCCTAAATATGAAAACTGAAGAAGTCAGCCCCGCCCCCCTTCTTTGACCGTCCTAATCCTAAATATGAAAACTGAAGAAGTCAGCTTGTGAAATTTCGTTGGGTTTGTTACGACGATCAAGTCACTGGTTTACACAATCATGACTGCTCCCGCAAATGTGGTCAATTACGTGACACTCATTAAAGCTTTGTTGGAAGCTATAATAAAGGTGACACTCCGACGACTTTCAGAACCAAAGACGAACAGGAAAATGAAGACCCCGTACATTTATCATATTCGTTTTTTATTTTTAGCAATGATGATGAAAAAGATTTTTTTTTACGTACTTTTACCATTTTCTGTTTTCGTTTTAGATAAAATTACTCAAATAGTAACAAAAAACTGAAAACACCTGTTTTCAGCTTTTTTTCACTCAAACTTAACCCAATATAAGAAAAAATAGCTAAATTTTTTTTGTGAAAATGATAAAAGTACAGGAACAGGTTTTCAAACTGAATATGAAAATCGTGAAAATGAAAACAGAAAACGAATATGGTAAGCGTACGGGGCCGAACTTTTCCGTTTTCATATACTTCGTTCACAACTTTCTTTAGATTAAAAAATGGGTCAAATACACGTAGGTACCTTGGAACTACCACAAAGTCTCAATTAAGGGTCCTAAAATTTAATTTTTACACATAAGGGCCTGTAACTCCAAATTTGCAACAAATAAGGGCATCCGTCCACTTTCTTAACGATCCAAGCTTTTCCGTCAGGGGCATTTTTGGGTTTCCATATTTGGGTGTTTCAAAAGCCGCCCACTCACGACCAACACCATCCGGCTACCATGCCGGCAACTGTCCCTGCCATCGCTCCCCCATCACCACGATCCACCGTTGACCAACGCCGTTCGGCGACCAACACTACTCCCTCATCACCACGATCCACCCACGACCAATACCGCTCCCCCATCACCACGATCCACTGTCGACCAAAATCGTCTGGAGACCCCGCCGGTAGTGGCCCTGTCACCCCATTACCACGACCAACCGCCGGCCACAACCACAGCCGCACACTTTCGGCCGCCGGCCACCATTAAACATGCCAACCCACCAACAGCCACCGCCGGCGAACTAAATCAATCCAGATCCCGGTAAACCCACGACCACCAATCGCCACAGATCCTTACCGGCAAACCCACGACCACCCAAAACCTTACCTGCAAACCCACGACCACGACCATCAAAACTTTACCTGCAATCTGGTTCTTTATTGTTCCACCGCCGGCGAGACCCTCCGACAACCACCACCCAACTGCTCAACACCCTCCAGCAAAGACCACCAACTGCTCGCCGCCGGTTCAAATCCTACGCCAATTCCGTCCGTTTTTCGCGATCTGCTTTGGCCTCCATTTTTTGCGATCTCATTTGGCCAATCCAACTCATGTGTACTAAAGACCCACCTGAAACAAACTCACTATCTCTCACAGTCTCTCTGTCTCACAATGAAACCCAAATATGGAAACTCAAAAATGCCCCTGACGGAAAAGCTTGGATCGTTAAGAAAGTGGACGGATGCCCTTACTTGTTGCAAATTTGGAGTTACAAGCCCTTATGTGTAAAAATTAAACTTTGGGACCCTTAATTGAGACTTTGTGGTAGTTTCAGGGTACTTACGTGTATTTGACCCTTAAAAAAATTATCACTAAACTCTTTGAATGAACTATATATATTTAACTCCTTGGGTTATGAAGTAATTATATGAATGTCAATTTATTACTAGAAAAATGTTAAATACGTCCTTTGACTGAGCGGTATAAAAACGGATATAACAGATTTTGTTAAAAGACTAATTTTGAGCCTTTTCTTCATGTTAAATTTTCTTTCATATGCCACTCTCCATCTTCTTTATTTATTATTTTTTTGGCAGAAAATATCACTGAACTCCTTGAACTTAGGGTGTAATTACATGTATGTCCATCGATTATGGAACATATTGGATACCTCCTTTGGGTGAGCGCAATACAAACGATTAAAGGTGTTTCATAGAAAGACAACTTTATCCCTTTGTCTATCTTAAATTTTCCTTTCTATAACTTTATTTTCTAATAGAAACACCCAACCCCCACCAATCTCTCCAGGTCACCAAACAAACACGAAGCGCACAATGACCCTTCCTCTTTACTTATAATCTTCATTTGTCGCCAACCACCAACACAACATACAGCCCGCACAATCCTCCTATACCAACCACTAACAACCCCCCCCCCCCCACCAAACAGCCACACAATCCTCTCTTTGTCTTCACCCACCACTGCCATACCTCATATATCCTGGTCTCGACCCACTAGCATCTGGCCGGCGTAAATACTCAGAACCACCACCTATTCCGCTGTAATCACCACTACCACACTATCACACGATTGCAATCGCCATTTAAGACCAAAACCTAGCCCTAACTTTTAAGCAATCATTGTGAAAGCTCACTTACCACCATGCACCCACTCCACTGCAATCACCACAGCCACACCACCCCATCGTTGCCATTCAAGTCTCAATTACAACATTACCATGGAACTCGCACATATCTGTACGAGTGTGTATGTGTGTGTGTGCCCTTAGATCTTTCACGGTTGGTGAAGGTTAAACGTGGGTATGTTGAAGGGGTAAATTACACGTGGTTGCATTGATATTTTTAAAATAAGTTATGATAACATAAGCAGAAAGCATATATAATACAGAACATGCTATAACGGAAGGGTATATGTATAACGAATCTTTAAAATTCTGGTCTGACATAAGATTTTGAGAGTCGATGAAATTGATTATAATTATGTCGTAACCTCCAGGGGTTCAATGCTATTATCCCTTAAAGTTGATGTTTGATGGAGCAGTGGGTGTGTTACGCGAGTATAATGAAGTGCGGATTTCTCACGTGATTTGGGCGAGTGGGGTGATGTCATGGGAAAGATGGTTGTCGTTATTTTCTTGAATAATAAATTGATTATTTTTTTCCCAAATTATTTGATTATCAAAACGACACCGACCTTTGAAAATGATGAGACACGTGCTTCTATATGATACTGAGTATCTTTTAAATCTTATCTAAAGGCTCTAAAATTTCTCGGCTTAATCAAACTAGTATCCTTGTAAACCACATTATACAATCCTTCAAAGTGCAAAAAAAGGCCATCAACCTATTGTCAACTGCTTGTTGTACCTCCCTCCACGCGCACGTCATGTCCCTTTTGAGCTGCCAATCTACATATAGCTGCTTAACCTATACCACCGTTACCCATACTTCGTCCTTTCGAACAACATGCCTCTCACTCAAAAGACCCACATGAGGGTCCTTCCTTCCCAGCATCAGGGTCGTTGTTCCTATTCGCCAAGCCTTGCACCTTGGTTGCCCGACTTCTCGATCATGTTGAGAGTGACATATCCATCTCCAGGCACTTTTTATAAGCATTATGCACAAGCTGATTATTATTTTGAGGCACAATCCTTTACACCATACTATGTCCTGTAAGCAACAACGTCACCATTTCTGTGATTTGGCCCTTAACAATCCACCATCCTCTAGCACTGTCAAGTGTCGTACTTTTACCGAAGTTGTTAAGCTTATTGCTCCAGGTCTTAAAATGCTGTCTAATGACCCTTATGATGTAATAATGATTTTAAAGAGCATTTGGCACGATTTGCCTCGTGCATGTACCTCCATCAGATCCCTTATCTTACCACCCTCAATATAGTCTTTAAGCAGTGGTTTCCAAACTTTCCTCCTAAGTCTATTAATAAGTATGCTTTGTTGACAGATTTGTTTTGCTTTAACTTTTGGAATAGGCGGTTACATCGTAAGAACTGTACCATTCTACCTGCCATTGTGCAAGGTCCAGTTGAGTCTTTTAAAGCTAATTGGCATGGTTTAATGCTGAAAATCTCCTAATTGATAACCTGGATCATGCATTAATTTTTTTGCTCTCAGGCAAGGTGTCAGTTTGGGTACGCCCCTTCATTTTTATCTCAATAAGAAGCCTTTATGCTTCATGGAAGAACTCTTTAAAACATGTTAATAAATATTTATTATCTGTCGTTTATCGTTCTTAACGGTTTTTTTGGTCATCATTCTCACGATGATTTACCCTATGAGGATTTCCTCATGAGAAGGGGATAAACATCCAAAAGATCCCAACGTATTCGAGAAGTATACTCCTTTGACCGCTAGCTGTTTGAGTATATTTTCAATCAGATAAAACTTAAGATATCATCTGGTGGACGGCCCCATGAAGTCTCCAGCACACTCTAGAGATCTGCATATGTACTACGACTTTCACAAGGGCCATGACCATAAGCTTGCAACACTCCCACCAAAGAGATTGAAAATCTTATGCTGTCGTGCTACCTCAAAAATTTTATTCGCAGTCAAAGTTTGAAGTCTGATCAGATGGAATTATAAAAAACCTAACCATCAAGTTACCCTTTCAAGAATCCACTGGTCATTATTTTGATTGTTGGTTGACTTGCTCTTGAAGAAACATCTAGCAATTTTCAAAAGACTAATCTCACTCAAAACATGGAAAAACGTTGCAAATTCTCAATTTGTTTTATGATTTTGTTCTAAATGGAATTATGTTTTGAAGCAATAATGATGTAGTGTCATGCATAAAGTATCCGCTTTTGCAATCGTATCTTGGTGGGCTAAGATAGTTCAAAAAATGTTATTTTCCATGATGTTGTTCGCTTTTGTAAACGCTTCTACCGCGTGCCCTTGGGTAAAACTGAATATTCTAATAGTAAACGAGCGTGTCAGGTCCTGATGGAACCACGTGTTAAATCATAATTTTCAAACAGTTATCCGGTCTGGCTTTTGGGAGAGTGTGCCCCACCTGACCTCTTTCAAACATATTATAAGGACTTAGGAATATTCTCAGAGTTCTTTTGGCATAATGCTTTAGGACATCTCTGTGCTATATATGCTACCGCAACTCCTACCTACTACTCCTAATCAAACCAGATATGATAATACAATGAATAAAGACAATTTATTGTCTGAGTGTACAAAGCACTAATTCAAAGATTGGTTATATTTTGGGGACTCTTTGAGTGAGTCAAATAACTAGTTTGATGGTCCTAACCTATAATAAACATGTACACCTAAGTTAAACGAAGGTTGTGCTAACGTAATCTTGGAGCTAGTTTATGTTTGCTGCTGAAGATGAATAATTAAGACAATAATTAAAGTTTTTATAGCTGACTTGTAATCATTTAGCTTCAAAAAAATACAATCTGGAGCTACCATGTGTTCAAACATGCTAGTCTTGCCTTTCTGCTCAAGCTAAGTTCCCTTTAATTGATCTGACTTTGCCACATGTTGGAATGAGATAAGACCTTGTATTATCTTCTCTTCAAAGTTTTCATCCAACTTTTGCCACGTTTTTTAGGATTCCTCTCGTGATGACACGCAATGCAATCAAAACTTTAGGCCTTACATGAGTGAGCCATTTGTCTTTTCCTTACTCAGAACTTGCCATGTTCGTTCATCTAGGTGTTGCCCTTGATTTGAAAGTTTAATTGGCAGTAACCAACTTGACTAACCTATCGTAGAACAAATCGGCCTTAAGTGGGAATTTGTCCTTAGTTGGATCACAATTCTTTGGTGATGTGGCATCTTTGATGCCCCTTTGGATGTGTTGCTGCTAAAGTATTGATCGAGAACCACAGTTGAGAATATTGACCTAAAAAATAGAAAAACAGTGACAGTCAGGTGGAGTTCCAGAGGAAAATTATGAGAAAGTAATAAAGGATGGTGTTTGTGTGTGAATAGTTGCCCACATACCTGGGGACCTCATAAATTAGTAGTGATAGCTTGGGCGTGATCCTTGGGGATCATGTTAGAGTCCTTTCAAAAACTCTATTTTTCCATTGGGTAACCACCAAATCTTGTAGTTAACCAAGTTTAATTGAGAATGTTAGGTAATATCCGATGATTGAGATTTTATTTTTAGTCATATATATCCGGTAGATCAACCTTGCTAGGCCAATACGTTACAATTTTTCAGTGCAAACAGATGGGTTTGAGTAAGTGAACATCATGTGATCACTTGGAACCTGTATGTTGTCATGTCTATGGATTCATTTGAAGTACCAATCTTTTTATCCTTTCATGCAAATGCGGCACCTTACAAAATCATACAGTACTGGTTTCCCATTGCCCAAGTTCTTCCTCTTATATCGCTATCCTAGTAAGGCCAAGTATGAACAAGCTCCAAATTGTAGTATCTACTTAACATCTAAATAGGAAATTTTCTACCGATCATCTTATTGGTGAGAAGAAACGTAATCAAGATGTGGCGCGTAAGTGTTATCACGAAATTGGTCCATAACTACACAAAAAATAATAATAGTGGTAAAGTATTTTCCTAAAAATCGGGTTAAATGGACCTCTAAAATCCACATGTGCAAGTTAGTTGCTATCCGTTGAGGGTATGATATCCTTTCAAGCTTTTCTCTTGCTTTTTATCTGTTTCCTTGCTCAATACAATTTACACCATAGCAAAAACTCTATTTCTATGAGAACTGCTATATTCAAGGCTCGACCGACTTCATCTTTAGTCGTGGCCAATCAGTCTTTCAAATGAGTTTTTAACAATTGAGTCACTGTTAAATTTCTTACATGAACATCAACTTAAAGAAAACCAGATTGTGGTCTAGAGTGAGCGATCCTTGAACCCTAATTTCTTCTCATCTCTCTCGATCTAAACACTGGAAATGATTATGCTTACTACAATTCAATCGAAACATCTAATTGTTTGAATGAGGTGATCTGATAGATTACAAGGACCACCGAAGGACTCATTTATGAATGAGTTTGTAGGGCAACAATGGAACAAGAATTTCAGAGGTATTGCTTCACCTTCAAGAAAGATGCCTCCACTATCCTTAATGGTTAATTTAGGGGAAAATCATGCTAAAGACGTCAATGATCTTAGCCGCAACAAAGCCTAATATCAGTTCCGATTTCGACCAAGAAAATGGCAAAATTGATGAGTTGAAGAAGAAGTTACTATAGGTTTGCTGAGAAAATGTTACGATGAGGCAAATAGTGGAAAAACTTCAAGAACAAATTGAAAAGGTGAAGGTTGGGGATAAGCAACAAATTGCCATGGATGGAAACATGGTGACTGGTAGGGCGAGTGAAGCGCACGTATAAACTGACGTGCCTGGAGACCAAGAAGATGGGAGTGGGCACGCCCACTTGTAGGAAGTAATTGATGTCATGGATAAGTAGTTACATGTGTCATATCTAAATAATATCCCAAATGAAATCAAAAGAAGCGAGAAAATCATGTACAAACCCTCCAACTCTGAAAATTGATGGAAACATTTTTGCTTTTCATGGAACGTATGCATCCTTTTTAAAGCCAAATAGGAAAAAATCTTAGGGAATGAAGCTGGACTTCATTGATCCCCAGGACATTAATGGATAAAAGGGTATTGAATACTCAATAGAGGATGTGGAAACCGAAATATTGAAGTGGAAAAATGTAATAGTGGTTTATGTGTTAGGATCTCGTCCACCATTCCATGTGATGCAAGATTTTTTGCAACGAATCTAGCAACGATTTGGACTTTTTCAATTAAGTCTACTGAAATATAGGGTATACATTGTCCAATTTCAATACGAGAATGCCCACATATAAGTATTGGAATAGGGGTCATGGACGTCTAATAATAAATCTGTAATTATCAATCAATGGATACCAAATGTCTCAATGGAAAAAGAAAGAATGAGCAAAATTCATGTCTGTGTTAGACTGCTCACTTATCACTCCAGTTTTGGTCTGCACATATGCTTAGTTAGATTATGAGTGCAATTGGTATGCCTTTATTCACTGATCGAATGACAGCAGCAAAAGAACATCTATTTTACGCGAGAATCTGTGTTAAAATTGATGTCCAATCCACGCCAACACAAGAAATTTCCCCCAGAAGCCCTGACAATCAAATCAGTAGTCAAGCAGTAGAGTATGAATGGACTCCAACTAGTGTCAATTTTGCATAGTATTTGGAAATTCTTCAGATAAATGTCAATAGAAAAAGTAGGTATCGCAAGAAAAAAAGAAAGCATCAAGCTATCATGAAATTGGGACTGTGATGATAAATAAAGGTGATAGCTGTCATGAAACTAAGACTGTGTCAATTAAGATGGCAAATGCGGGTGAAAAGGTGTATACATGAAATAGAAGTAAATGAAAGAAGTGTGGTGAATAAACCAATACATACCATAAACAATTTCAAGGAATTGTAAGAGGAAGGAAATAATGAGGTTGAAGATCAACAGCACAAGGAAGATGAAGATCAATCCATGAGTATGAGTAGAGGCTCAACAAAGACATAGGAAAACACAGGCAAAGGGCTGCAACTCAACCAGAAAGGGGAGTGGCACCAAATTCTGTAAATGAATGCCTCAAGATGAAATATGAAGGGATTTAATAACCCCTCAAAGCAATATGAAGGGATTTAATAACCCCTCAAAGCAATATGATTTGAAAAAGATACTTAAATCAAGAAATATCTCAACTGCTGGAATTGTTGAAACTGAAGTTAAAGAAGAGAATGCACTAGCCATCACTAAGAAATGCTCTAAATCCTAGAACTTTTGCATAACCTTAATCACAAGGGGGTGTCAGGAATCTGGATTGGCTGGAATACTACTGATGTTAAGCTACAGCTAATAGATATGCACCTTCAGGTAACTACCCTTTCTGTGGAAATGAAGAATGGGCAGACTAATTGGTATCTTTCTTGTGTATATGGAAGTACCAAGGGAAGTAAAAGAAAGGAGCTCTGGAATCAATTGGTACAGATTGTTGACAACATGGGTTTATTTGTTAGGATCTCGTCCACCATTCCATGTGATGCAAGGTTTTCTGCAATGAATCTGGAAACGATTTGGACCTTTTCAATTAAGTCTATTGAAATCTAGGGTATAAATTGTTCAATTTCAATATGAGAATGCCCACATATAAGTGTTAGAATGGGGGTCATGCACGTCTAACAATAAACCTTTAATTATCAAACAATGGACACTGAATGTCTCACTGGAGAAGGGAATAATGATTAAAATCCCTGTTTGGGTTAGATGCTAACCTACCACTTCAGTTTTGGTCTGCACATATGCTTAGTCAGATTGTGAGTGTAATTAGTATGCCTTTATTCACTGATCGAATGACAGATGCAAAAGAACAGCTATTGTACGCGAAAATCTGTGTTAAAATTGATGTCCAATCCACGGCACAGGAAATTCCTCCTAGGAGCCCTGACAATCAAATCAGTAGTCAAGCAATTGAGTATGAATGGACTCCAACTAGTGTCAATTTTTCATAGTATTTGGACATACATGAGATAAATGTCAATAGAAAAACCAAGTATCGCAAGAAAAAAGGAAAGTAGCAAGCTGTCATGAAACTGCGACTGTGATGACAAATAAAGGCGATGACTGTCATGAAACTAAGACTGTGTCAATTGGGATGACAAATACGGGTGAAAAGGAATATACATGAAATAGAATTAATTGAAAGAATTGTGGTGAATAATCCAATACAGACCACAAATAGTTTCAAGGAATTGCAAGAGGAAGGAAATAATGAGGTAGAAGATCAACAACATAACGAAGATGAAGATCAGTCCATGAGTATGAGCAGAGGCTTAACAAAGACATAGGAAAACATAGGCAAAGGGCTACAACTCAGCCAGAAAGGGGAGTGGCACCAAAAATTGTAAATGAATGCCTTAAGCTGGAATGTGAGGGGATTTAATGACCCCTCAAAGTGATATGATCTGAAGAAGCTACTTAAATCAAGAAATATCTCAATATTGCTGGAACTGCTGAAACTAAAGTTAGATAAGAGAATAGCTGGCCATCACTAAGAAATGGTCTAAATCCTAGAACTTCTGCATAACCTTAATCATAAAAGGGCATCAATAATCTGGATTGGCTGGAATACTAGCGATGTTAAGCTACAGCTAATAGATATGCGCCCTCAGGTAATTACCAGTTCTATGGAAATGAACAATGGGCAGACTAATTGATATCTTTCTTGTGTATATGGAGGTAACAAGGGAATTAGAAGAAAGGAGCTCTGTAATCCATTGGTATAGATTGCTGACAGCATAGGAAATTAACCATGGTTGATAATGGTGACTTCAATGTTGTCAGATATACAAATGAGAGACAATGGGGGAAATTGAATCACTCTGCCTGAAACTAGGGAATTCATTGACTGCATACATCAAGTGCAAATGGAAGACATGGCAACAAAAGGCACTTTTTTCACATGGTGTAACAAAAGGGAGGAGGCTGATGTAATATATAGCAGAATTGATAGAGTTCTGGCAACATGTCCAAACTCTGAAGTGAATGTAACTGCACCAGGGCTATCTGATCATCCACAACTTCAAACCATAATTCATTTTCAGTAATACAGAGATAAAAGGCCATTATGCACTCACTATATGACAAGTTGGGTGATAATCCTAACCTGAGTAACCTTTCAAGGGAATATCTTGCTGAATTACTGCCTAACAAACTGAATATAGAGCAGAAAAATGACATTATGGCTAAAGTTACTCTTAAGGAAGTCGAACATGCAATTTTCTCTCTTAAAAGGGAATAAATGATGGTTATACTGCTGAAAAGAACTGGAACCTAGTTGGTCAAATGTTACCAAGGCAGTTTTGGGGTATTTTCAATTAGAAAAATCTATGAAGATTATAAACAATACATGCCTCACTTTGATACATAAGGTGCCTTGCCTTTTTTTAATGAAGGACTTCAGGCCAATAGCTTGCTACAACGTTATCCACGAGTGCATCTCTAAAATCCTTCCAATAGATTACAAGTGGTTCTGCCTCAACTAATTGGAAAATAACAGGCTGTAATTGTGAAAGACATAAATATAACTGATAATATATTGCTCAAATTGGTCAGAGGGTATCATAGATGTCGGGGGGGGGGGGGGGGGGGGTTGGCGCAGGTTTTGAAACCTAGATGTGCCCTAAAAATTGATATCCAAAAGGCACATGACATTGTAAACTGGAATTTTCTAAGCAGGGTGCTTGATGGCATGGAATTTTTAAGGCTATACATTAATTGGATAATGGACTGTGTCATTACAACTAGATTCTCAATAAATTTGAATGGTGCAATGGAGGGATAATTCCCTAATTGAAGAGAATTGAGACAAGGTAACCCATTACCACCTTATCTGTTCATCTTGGTAATGGCAGTCTTCATAAAGATCCTAGATGGTTATACTAGCCAGAGATGGTTTAAAGTTTCATCCCAAATATGAAGCACAAAAAATCAGCGATGTATGTTTTGCTAATGATTTTTTCTTATTAGCTCATGCTGATCAGCCGTCTCTTACAATCCTGAACGAAGTAGTTCAGGAAGACACACACACACACACACACACACACACACACATCCGGCTGTCCATCCATTACGGATGGATGAGCCAGATCTGTTTTTTTAAGTAAACTTCGCGATCCACCACATAATGTAGCGGATAGTAAAATTTACAATACTGCCCCCCTCCCTCATTTGCCTGTGAATCCCTCCAACTCATTAAATACCTTCGAGGCATTTTAGTCAAAATCATCATCCGCTAGATAATGTAGCCGACGCTGATTTTTTTTAAAAAAGTTAGATCTGGTTCGTCGATCCACCTTGGATGGACTGCCAGATCGCGCAGACAACTTACTTAAGTTACCAGCGAGGGCAATGTATATATATACAGTGTTGATGCTGAAAGTGTAGAAAATTTGGCTGAGATACAAGGTATACCCTAAGGCCCACTGCCTATAACTTACCTGAGTGTACCTTCGATATTTACCAAATTAAAAATAACTGATTGTCAAGTCTTACTGGAGAAAATCTTGAAGAGAATAAAAAAATTGGACTAGCAAAATACTATCATATTGAGGAAGAGTTCAATCGGCTAAATATGTGCTACTCAGTATATAAATTTACAGTGTTGAATTTTTGTGTTGCCTAAGAAAATCATCCAGAAAATTGAAGGGTTTATAAGATCCTTTGTGTGCCATGGAAAAGAAACTGAATGTCATGGAAAAAAGGTGGCATTGAAAGATATATGCCTACACATGAAGGAGGGTTAGGAATTAGAAGTCTGAATGAATGGAACCATGCTGCAATTAGCAAACATATTTGAGATTTACCATGGAAGAAAGACTCTATATAGGTAAAATGGTGTCATACCTATATCATAAAGCATAGGAATCTGTGGAACTTTAGAGCTCCCGTTGATATATCATGGAATTGGCTTAAAATACTTAAGCTAAGGGAAATAATACAACATTTTATCAGATACAAAATCGAAAATGGAGAGGAAAGACAATTGAATGCCAGAGGGACCTTTGGTACACGGTTATGGATATAACGTGGTGTATGATTCTGGCAGTAATCTAGAAGCAAAGCTCAATGACATTCTATCACAAGTAGGATGGAATTTACTACCATCAAGATCTAAGGCATTGAGGGATACTGCAACAAAGATTAATAATCTTCCAATGATTGATCTAATGCAAGATGATCAACCATACCGGATCCTTAACCCCTATGGCAATTTCACAGTTGAATGCTGTAAAAAGTAGACGACAAAAGGTACATTTGGGAGAAAATCATGTGGTTTCATGGTCATATCCCAAAATGTGCCTTCATACTCTGGATGGTGTGCAAAAAAAGATTGAGAACAAAAAATATACTCAAAGCTTGAAATGGAATATCATTAGGGAGGATAACTGCGTGTTTTGTCTCCAATATCAAGAGACTATAGAGCATCTCCTATGGAATGCCATTTCTCTAAAGAGATATATAGTAACGTGTTGAATAGATTACATGTGGAGCGGAATTTGGATACATGGAATACATTTTTTCTACAGGCCTGTTAGCATTTTAGGGGGAAAAGCATGAGAAATACAATGTGTGAACTAGCTATGGCAATAACAGTTTACTGCATTTGGAAGGCAAGAAACAAGCAAATCTTTGCACAGCAAAGAAGCACTCCATTGATGATCATTGCAAAGATCTTGTGGATAAAGCATTGCATCTTGAGCTGGAAAAATTTGAAGGATACTACAGCAAATAGGCAACTATGTGAAATGTGGAACCTCTGCCCATCAATATTAGATAGACTTACTAATGCTAATAACTATTTGATGTACTATAGTTGTATATACATTGTAAGGATTGTAAATGTGTAAAGAATTGTGATTTGAATTATGAAATTGAAAGGACTTTTCACAAAAAAAATACAGTTTACGCCATAGTTTCTCTTCAAATATTGCAATTTTGGATATGCTCAAAACTTTTAAATCTAATTTCAACCCCAAGATTCTTGGCAGTGGAACCGTTTTACCAAGGGTTCCTTTATACTTAGTTCTTTTATCACTCTCGTGTTTCTAACAGACGATTGGAACCGTCTTCTAAGAAAGAAAGGCGTGTTCCTTAGAAAGAACCGCGACTTGAAATTTAGCATAATCTAAGGAAGAGGAATAAGATCATTGAGGTTCTATGTGATTGGCAGCTGAGGATCCATTATTTATCTTCTTCTTCATTGTCCCTTTTGCTTAGGAGCTATGGTCATTTTCTTCTCAATTGTGTAAGATCGGTTGTGTCATGCCCAACGGCTGAGGACTTGCTGCATAGTTGGTCCCAAGGTGTGTTAGGACTTCGGAAGCCTCTTTGTTGGAGAAGGGCTCCCCTTGCCTTTTGTGGTGTAAGTTGGGTAGGAAAAAGCATATATTTGAAGGCCTCTCTACTTCCAACATTGATTTGGAGAAATGTTTTTGAATCTTTTATGCATGTATTATGGGTTAGGGCTGATTGCTTTTGATTCTTGATGGTTTGATCTAGATTGGAATTAGTATATAGAATATAGTTCTAAGATGCTGTGATCCTTGACCACTGCGGTGGTTAGAGATTTGTGCTACATTTTATGCCTTAGTGGCTTAGGAACCATTCTACGTTTTATGCCTTAGTGGCTTAGGAACAACTTCGTAAAACAATTGTCTGGGCTGTTAGTTATGCACCTCATTGTGTAGATGAAAGCTGGGAATATAAAGAGTGGTACAGAGAAAAGAACTACATTATCAGAATATAGTTCAAGGTGTATATTCTTTTTCCTTACAGACGATGACTACTGATGATATACGAAAATTTCAAGGGAAAGAGAGGAGGACAATGACAGATAGAAGTCCTCAAAGAAGAGATTGGTGGTTGGGAGATAGAGGTGGTCAACTTGACGGTGATCTATGAATTTGTTAAGGTGGCGGCGGACCAATGGCTTCATCTAAGTTTCTCCTATTCGCTTTTCTCTATTTATTAGAATCTGATTCTAGGGTGGAAAAGTGGTGGGAAAAAAAGACTTTGGTACTTCCTTCTCCCACCTTCATACTGTGTAGTAAAAGAAATCTCACTTTTGAGAAAGAAAGATAGATAGGCACGTAGCTCCATGATGTGAGGGTAGTGCTTGGAGCGAATTTACAAGGTTCCTCAACTTGTTGTATCAGCATCACAACCCTCCCTCTGATTTGGTACACGGACTCAATAGTTCTAGTCACCAAGGGCTAAATTGCGCATACACAACTTGGTTCCTAGCTCCAAGAAATCTTCTTCTGTCGAAGATTTTTTCGTTAATGATTCCATGTCTTTAGCTTTGTGGGGTCTCTTGGAACTAGTAACCTGTACGCACCATAATTTCTAAGGCTGCAACGAAGATAGGAGTAGAGAGGTGTGTGCACAATTTGCTTAAGCCATTGGACTTTTGTTGTGATTGTGTATGCACAATTTACCACGTCTGATCATCCAAGCTTGATTTTCGTTACACAACCTCTAAGTGAAAATGGAGAGAACTATTTCACTTGGAGACGTAACATGTTGACGGCGCTACAATCCAAGAACAAGGCAAGGTTTGTGGACGGATCGATAGCAAAAACTGATGTTCATTCTGGGGATTTTCAATCATGGATCCAGTGTAATGCAGTGGTCAAATCATGAATCGTCAATTCTCTTTCTAGAGAATTACAAACGGGTGCTGCACATGCATACACTGCGAGTGAAATTTGATGCGATTTTGATGAACGATTTGCTCAGGCATTGCATTTAGAGTGTATGACCTGAAACGATCTATTGCTCTACTATAACAAGAGAAATTTGTCATTTCTACGTACCATGGTGTGTATGGAATGAATTACAAAATCTTATACCCCGTACCTGTATGTACTTATGGTGTTGGAAAGAAAATGCAGGAAATGCGGGAAGAAGAGAAAGTCTTTGATTTTTTTATGGGATTGGACAATGCTTACAAGACAGTGCGATCCCAAATCCTGAGCATCGATCCATTGCCAGGACTTGGGAGGGCATACACCGTTGCTGCCCAAGAACAAAAACAGTAGGTGGTCTTTGTTGCACGTGTCCCTACTATTGAGGCCTTAACTTTATTGGCCAAAGCACCACATATTCGGCATGGAGGTGACTAGAAAACTGATCGGCGTGGTGAAAATTCAGGAGAAAGACAGCATGGTGGATTACACTGTACCCAGTGTAATCAATCCAATCGCTTCAGATAGAACTGTTATGAGATCATCAGATACCCACCTAGAACGAGAAGGCCCAAACCGCAAGAAGGAAATAGCCATGGCTCCGTGCAGCCAGAGGCACAACACCATCGGCGGCGATTGCCCAGCCGTTTACCACTACAGTTGACGCATCTGCAATATTTCCAAATCACAGCCCTACATATCAACCAAGGTCGTGCACTGCAGGAGACACAACACCAGCAGCACCTGTTGCCCAGCAGTTCGCTGCCACATCTGATGCGTCTGTGTCATTTCTAAGTTTCACACCTAGTGAAGTGCAAAGACTTGCTGATCTTTTGCGCGGCCAATCAGGACCCACTAATGAGCCTTTTGCAAATATGGCCTCAGAAAATATATCTGGTGAGCCAGACTCGTGGATCATTGATACCGGGGCCACAAACCATATATCTTGTGAAATTGATACTATGACCGATGCTTATACAAATCCAGATATACCCCCCGTTCAAATTCCTAATGTTGATACCGTCCCGGTTCACGCTTTGGGACGAGTAAGTCTTGGACGCAATTTGCATCTCGAACAGGTTTTAGGCGTACCTAATTTATGTTTTAATTTATTATTAGTCAGTAAATTGACTCGAGATCTCAATTGTGTTCTAATTTTTGAATCTGAATTTTGTGTGATACATGACTTACTCTCGATGAAGCCGATTGGAGTGGGTAGAGTGCAAAATGGCTTATATCATTTGGAACCAACGAGGGCAGGAAAGGTACTTCTGTCAAAAGGACATAACATCACGAATTTTTGGCACCGTCGTTTAGGACATCTACCAATGAACCGTATCTCACTGGTTTTTAACTTACATGTTACTTTCAATTCGCCGAAACCTTTATTTTGTGATGCTTGTTGCAAGGCCAGACAAACTAGATTGCCTTTTTCACATAGCAAAAATAAATCAATGCATAACTTTAATTTAGTACATTGTGATATATAGGGTCCATATCGCACTAAATCTCATTCTGGGTCACATTATTTCCTCACAATTGTTGATGATCACAGTCGAGCCACATGGGTCTTTTTCATGAAATTCAGGTCCAAAACCAGACACTATCTCTTGATGTTTTTCAACTGGGTTAAGACACAATTTAACAAGGAATCAAAGTTTTTAGAACTGATAACGGTCTTGAATTTGGACATCGTGAATTATTAAATCATTATTTTGAGAATGGAATGGACAGACAAACAAGCTGCAAGGATACACCGCAATAGAATGGAGTGGTGGAGCGAAAGCACAAGCATCTCTTAGAAGTAGCTAGAGCTTTACGATTCCAGGCCAAACTTCCAGTCAGATTTTGGGGGAGTGCGTACTTACCGCTGCTTACTTTATCAACCGCATGCCACTTTACAAAACCCTACACCTTATGAAGCCTTATTTGGTAAGGTACCTGACTATAATCATTTGCGAACTTTTGGATGTCTCTGTTATGGGTACATAAATAGCAAGCCACACGATAAGTTCGCCCCTCGAAGTAAGCCTGCCATTTTTGTTGGTTATCCCAATGGGCAGAAAGGGTATAGGATTTATGATTTGGACATCAAAGTGATTTACTCTTCACCAGATGTTCAGTTTTTTGAAAGCATATTTCCTTTTGCTAGCACAAGAGATAATTTTGCTGACCTACAAGCCTTCCACACCCCTTTTGAGTTAACAGATCATCTTCCAGATGATTGGGAGTGTCAAGCAACTAGCCATGCACCCACAAATCAGTTCACCCCTGTACTTAGTGAATCAACCCAGACCAGTGATGTGCCAACTAAATCAATCTCACCCCATAACGTCGACCTTGAACCCTTATCTCTTGGATCATCCTTATCCCAAGACCAAATGCCCTTAGATCAAGCACCAGGATCTACTGAGTTGTCACCATCTGCCATACAGTCACCCATCAGTACTGAGCATTCTGCCCTACCTGTGAATGAACCTCCAGTGGTGCTTTCTAAGCGCACAAAATAGGTGACTAAATTTTTTTTTGCGTACATTATACATTGCCACCATCCCTTGCTTTCTTCTACTTCGTACTCTTCCTCTCCATCATCTAACTCGACGGTAAATCCTCTATTTAATACTATTTCTCATTCCAAATTTTCTACACACTGCATTTTTAGCGGCCATCTCTTCGGTCGATGAACCCAGATATTTTTCTCAGGTAGTGAAACATGCTTATTGGAGGGATGCCATGGCCAAGGAGATATTCGCTTTGGAAGCTAATCACACTTGGACATTTGTGCCATTACCATCTAGAAAACGTGCCATTGATTCTAAGTGGGTATACAAAGTCAAATTTCACCCAGATGGCACTATGGAGAGATACAAAGCGCGACTAGTGGCTAAGGGATACACCCAAATTGAAAGACTAGATTTTCATGAAACATTTGCATCGGTTGCAAAACTAGTTACGATGCAGTGTCTTCTTGCCATTGCTTCAATAAAGAAATGGGAACTCCATCAGTTGGATGTCAACAAGCTTTTTTGCATGGCGATTTAGAAGAGGAAGTATACATGAAGATTCCTCAAGGTTTTTCTAAACAGGGGGAGAATCGCGTGTGTCGTCTTCAAAAGTCTCTCTATGGGCTTCGTCAGGCTTCACACAATTGGTATCATTCTTTATTCACATTCACTCGTCAAGGATCATTTCTTATTTTCCTTATTTATGTTGACGATGTGATAGTCACAGGGACTGATTCAACTAAAATTTCTTGGCTAAAACAAATTTGGATACTAAGTTCCACATTAAGGATCTTGGTAAACTCAAGTACTTTCTTGGCATTGAGGTGGCACGTTCTTCTGATGGCATCACGTTGAGCCAACGCAAATATGTTCTTGACATTTTAAGAGAATGTGGTCTAACAGGTTGGAAGCCATCTTCCTCACCCATGGCTGAACAACATCAACTTGATCTTAATTCAGGAGAACTATGCGATGATCCAGGACAGTATAGACGTCTCATTGGCAGATTACTCTACCTCACTATCACTCATCCATATATATATATATATATATATATATATATATAAGTTATGCAGTGCACATCCTAAGTCAGTTCATGCACAAGCCAAGACGACCACATTATGATGCTGCCATACACGTTTTCGCTGCCTAAAAAATTCGACCGGTCAAGGTATTTTGCTCTCCTCCAACAGTTCTCTACCCCTGCGGGCTTATTTCGATGCCGATTGGGCTGGCTGCCCAATAACTCGTAGATCCACCACTGGGTATATCCCATTTCCTAGCGCTTAAAGAAATAATCCATAGTCTCGCGCTCCTCCGCTGAGGCAGAATACAGGGCAATGGCCACCACTGCAAGTGAGATTATTTGGCTTCTTCGACTCCTCTCTGATTTAGGGGTCTCTCATCCAAATCCAGTTTCTTTATTTTGCGACAATCAAGCTGCATTACACATTGTGGCCAACCCAGTATTTCACGAGCGTACAAAGCACATTGAAATAGACTGTCATTTTGTTCGGTACCGTACTCAGTCCAAAGCTTTATTACCTCGACCGATTTCCTCTCAATATCAGCTTGCAGACATTTTCACCAAGGCACTTGGTCGGGAACGCTTTCATACTTTCTTGGGCAAGTTGGGCATTTCAAATATCCATGCTCCAACTTGAGGGGAGTAAAGGAGAATCTCATATTCATCGAAACAAACAGTTGACTTTCAGTGAGATTTTAGCTTGATTTTAGGATCTAAATTAGCATGATTCTCAGATCTAAATTTGCTTGATTCTTGGATCCAAATTAGCTTGATTTTAGGAATTGATTGTTATGCTGTATATAAAGACATGCTTTGCCATTATGTAAACACACACAAATGACTACGCTTCTTCATTTCTGTAGATTCCAGTATGGATGTTCTTTCACAATGATCCTCCAGATTTTTGTTCTGTATGGTCTCCACTCATTGGGTTCTATATGCATCTCCTCGGTTCAGACAGGGAAGGAAAATGCATATGCATAACACGATAATCAGTAAGACAAACCAACTACTACAACATAGGAAGCTAAAATTTCATTCACTATACAACAACTATAACTTTGTATCAGTAAGTCAGTGACACCAAATTCAAAAGTCTTAAAACAACACACTATTGTTGTTTGCTCTGTACAGCAGACAGAAGAAGGATATCTCGTGATCATCAAATGTTACATGCACGAAATCTTCCTCTGTCTTCCCATCAGCTGTAATCTGTATGGCCTCCATCTGCTATACGCACCCAATTTTCAAAAAACTGAAATTAAACAAGGGATTACTATTTTGATGGACCCGATAGGCAGCCGACACAGATTCCCTGCCCAAAATGGAGTATCCGTGCTTCATAGAGTAGGAGCGTAGCTCTCTCCGCGTCTATCTCCCTCCCTTCCCAAGTGCAAACCCGGACTAGCTTGATCACTCGCTTCCAAACCGATACCTTACCAGACTTCTTTCCTTTCCAGCTTATTTTATTTGAAGCGTACCCCCTGTTTTGCCTTTTCCACTGATGAATTGAATAGAAGTCCAGTAACTCTAACCATACTTTGTCTCTAAGCAGCCATATTGTAATGCTTAGTGCTTTGTTCTGGTCTTACAGACCGGGGCGAGGCCAAAATGCATAGATCTTAAGGAATCCAGCTGCTCCTTATAGAAGATATATTGAAGGGGCAAAAAGTATTGATGAGAGAGAGAAAACAAGCTGGTAACTGGAAAGTGAGCATTTTACTGCAATATAATGGAGGTCAGAAATCATAAAAAATGTTCCTGCAGTTCCTCAGGATATATCCTTCCTTAACATATATGTTGAAGATGACTTGAATTGCAATTCCATATCTGTTTCAGTTATTTGGGTACATCGATGAATGGTAACAATGTAAGTATCAATGTAAACGAATGATTGCTATGCTAATCGTTTCGCCCACAACTTTCTTGTGGGAGTTTTAGTAGATCGAATTGCATTAACATCTAAACTATTTGGAGCTGTACTATACGCCACCATTCCTCAAGTGCTACTTATGCTAACAGAAGAACCTCAGCATTGCACGAGGTTCACCTTCACCACCATTCTTCAAGATTTCGGCAAATCTTTTCCGGCTAAAAATGACTGGAAGAGAATAAAAGCTCTTCTAGGCTGAGATAGAGGAACTTCATGACCAGCTCCTCTAATAGTTGCAAAGGTCAGTCCATCATACACCTCTGTCCAGCCTCCTACCTGTAACAATTAGATTTGAAGTCAATGATTGTCAGCGGTAACTATCAGAGTGTGTCAATGTAGTGAAGAAAAATACGTAAAAGACTAGGTTTACAAAAATTCCTAGTACCTGACTGTCAGAATACCATGGATACCATCGAGTTTTAACGTTCAGATTAAGATGGTTTAGAGAGAACCTAGTCGCAGTCACTGGAACTACTGAGTCGGTATCACCGCTGCATTGGAGATACAAGCCAATTGTATTAGGTACTACAACTTTTTGTATCTTCTTTTGGACCAATTCTAGATCAAATTATGCTAAGTGTGAGTAAATACATAACGTAATGAAACAAGGGAAATGACATTTGCACTAAGAAAATCAACTGGGGCACTTCAGAATAGTTGTTTTGGTTTGCATTCTTTATCCATTATTCAAATTAGCATATTGATTCTTGGTATCTATTGTTTCTTACTGGAAGTAGATTATTGAACATATCATTTTTATGCGCCATGGAAATACTTAACTTCAAGGTTTTGCATTTACAATTGGCTCGAAACATTATGAATTTGATCATCAGAACTCGGGATAATATGTCTTTAACTTTGTTCAGTAACGATTCTTATACCGATGATGGTGAGGATAAACAATGACAAGAATTTAGAAAATTGGGGAATTTGAAATCAGAAGTTTTTAAGAATTACCTGAACACCCATATTTTAAGACCAGCTGCAATTAGCTCCTTGTACGTAGGTAGCATCGAAGCTTCAGAATCGTTCCAGGTCTTTATAAGTATATCACTGCCCAAGACAATTCAATATAAGAACAATCTGTAAGCTTGAATTCGTGCATTTTGACATACATTTGTGAATTTTAAGAACAATTCTCATGCCAACAATTCATTTCAACAAGATTCTTTAGTTCTATAGTAACTGAAGGATCATAATACACAAAGTACCTGCATGCAGTCCACTTGTATGGAATTCCTGTAGAGTTTGCATGCATTGCCCTTTGTACGTCTGGCCGATTATAGTACTTTTCCGCATAATTCTCAGTACAAGGATCATACCCTGCAATTCTTCTACGTATAAGACTGTTCTTGAGCCTCAACGACTGGAATGTATCATTCTGTGTTGCCTTACAAAATGGTGTATAAATGCTATACTGATCAATGGCACCAAATTCATGGTTCATTGCATAGCTTACAGCATCATCACACTTCTGTGAGGATTTTTCTTCTGTGAAGTTGCATGAGTTCAGGATTGATTTATAGGTTTTATCTGATATCATTGAGTGGCTCCACCAGTATGCAACAGTACCAATGCTATCATAGTAGTTATCAGTTACAGCATTTCCTACCTGTTAGAACATAACCACAATCAGGGTTGAACCAACTTACAAGCAACATTAAAATTTCAATAAAATGCATGTCTTGAACCATGGGTGCTGAGCATTTTCTAATGCTCAAGGATCTCTCTGGCACACTGGTCCACATACCACAACAAAACAGACGGATCAATCGTGTGTTTTAACGCTGCCTTAAAGTTTCCGCTACTTTTAGTTGCGCGGGATGTTGGGTACTCGCTACTTTTAGTAGCGGAATCCTTATAGTGTGCGCGATCAGTTATATTTAGGGGTGTGACCACAAATGCATTGAAAATTGAAATCACTCTAGTGATCGATAACTTACCATGAATCCTTTGAGATTGATAATAGGATGGGAAAATACTTTGTTGTAATCGTGGATTTTCTTTGCCAATTGGGGTACATAATGTCCTATTGCAAAAGTAAATCGAGTCAAAAGATGGATCCATACGAGATGCTAAACCATAAGGCGATTGTTGAGTTGTACTCCGTACTTATTAAGTTCAAATAGATGTTGTCACAACAACGTACAAGTGTACAAGTTGTACCAGTATTGAGCGAATATCGCGTTAACAACATTCAAAAAGCGACCCGAAGTATTGTAATACCTGCATAACTCTCCCCAGAGATATAGAAGTCCCTATTCTTGTATTGTGGGAATCTTGACAACCATCCTATGAGGAAAACTAGAGCATCCTCAGCTGTGTCACAAGTTGGCAACTCAAAAGGTTAAGTGATCAACGTAGCAATAACCACACAACACAAACAGCAAAGGGAGACAATATTGTCCCTTCTCCTTTCAATAGAGACTTTTCATATCTTTATTAATTAATTTATTAACTAGCATGTCCCCGAAAAAGAGTCAACATTATATATTCCAGTCTTCTCTATTCCTTTTTCATTTCTTTGTTGTTAATCAGGTAAGAAGAGCTAAAAAGAGAAACTGATCAAGAAAATACCAGTCCTTTTGTCCCCCGAGTCCGAAAGATCTGAGCTTGTATTTGTATACGAGAAACCTACGCCGGCCGGTGACTCGAGAAAGAGAATATTTGCCTCTGTAAGCACAAAATTGGGAAGACAGAAAACAAAAACAATTAAAGAAGAGACAACTGTCAGTGATACTTGCGACCTATTTGGACAACAACCCTGTTATGTCCAAGGAAAATGTGTCCTACTTGGAACATCGCTGATATGGGTTGGATGGGTATCTTCAAGAGCCTGTTATAATTGAGACTAAATTTCCTTCTATTATAGTTTTAGGAGTATACCCTTCGCCTATGCTTCGTGCATTTAGAAGAGTATTTTTCTTCTGAGTGCCTGGCCCCGAGGTTTGAACTAAGAAAGTTAAGGGAACAAACTTCCTTGATCATCAGACCAATTTCATGAAGTTACATTATGATTTGTATTTAGTTGTATGTACGGTTTTACATTTTTTTTAGAAGCGTAACAAAATATTTTTGACAATTCTAATTCATTTTGATGGTGGGATGCAACACGAAAATTAGTAATTTGAGTTTCTACGGGAAGGGTCAAGCTTAATATGAAGAAGATTGAGTCTCGAACCAAAAGTGTGTGCAGTCTGTACCTCTATTCCATGAATACTTGTTGAGATAGAGAGATGAAGCAGTCTTGTTAATTCGAAATGGTCCGATTTCTTCGGATGCTCCGTACGCCACCGACGAACAACCTGGACCTGCATCATCCAAATTTCTCTTTGTTAAATCATGACACGTGAACTTCTGAAGTACCAAGAAACTCATGGACTTTACACACACACACACACACACTTCGGAATGCAACTTTTCCGACTGCAGCTCTCATTTGGCGGCATAAAGTGTATTAATCAAATCTTTAGGATGATATTTGTCACAACAAATCAATCTAAAGGGTCACGCAAATAGCATAGGTGGGCATGTTCGTTTACTATTTTGTTTTTGTTTTTATTTTTTATTTCATTATTTTTGTATTCGGTTACGAAATGGTGGTTGTGTATTTTTAGCATTTTGACCAGCTTTTTTCTAGCTATTTTTTTGAGTGATTTGTGTATATTTACCATTTTTATTTTCATTTTTAGTTACTATTTTGGACCAAATCGTGTTTCATTTACCATTTTCATAAACATTTTAATTCATAACTAGGTCATATGTCATGATGGTGTGAGAAGTTGTGCTTTGATCGCGTATTTGTCCACACAGAGAGAGAGAGAGAGAGAGAGAGAGAGAGAGTGAGTTTTAATGATGATGTGACATTAACAAAGAAAAAGGTGAATATGACTTTTTTCGGTACAAAATTATCTAAAGATGAAAACACCTAAAAGGTTGATGTCAAGGAAGGGGGTTCGCAGTATATGTAGAGGTGTCATAAGAAATACAGTTCGAGTTAGACGTCAAGTATGCTGATGGGGAACAGAGGAATGACGCAACCAAGGCAGAGACAAAGGCTACCAAAGAGAGAGCCTGAGGAATGAAAATGTTGCAAGGGCGAAGGTGCGGGATGAAAACACAAGGACAGTCATATTCAATTGCTTAGGTCTAGAGTTAAGGTCAAGCCTTGAGGTCTTGGATTAGGGTCCTGTACGTTTTTTTCTCTAGAATTCTCTAGCTCTTGAATTCTAGAGTGCTAAAGTGAAAATGAGATATGCTCTCTTTCTTGTCCTGAAAATAAATTTTCAAGTCCCATATTTACAGGGGTTGAGATGGTGATGTCATTAAGCGATATATGACGCTCTCTAGGAGTGATACATGACTAACAAGGGTGATAAATGTCGACCTACCTCGTATAGTTTCGCTCTATTTGCCTAGAAGGACTGACTCACACAATGCCGGTGTGGTCAGAGAACTCCTTGATCTAGTCACCAGTCCAAAGCCCTTGTTGAGTCCCACATGAGTGTTGAGAGACACAGAGAACCTCACAACAATGGAGAAGGCTCACGCCTAAATGTCAGGTGAACTAGGCGCGATGCCTTCCAGAGCCCTACTCTCGTCTCGTTGTGACCCAGCGATCATAGTCCCTAGGGGTGCCAATGAAGTGTACTCAGTGTTGGAGCATGTACACGAGTCACACAGACACCTTGGCAGAGATAGTGTCTCAGAGGTGTCACCTATTACATGGGTGAATCCTTGTGTCGGAACACTTGGAGCATGCCAAGATAGTGTCCAAAAGAGTTGCATACCTGACGGGCCAAAATAGTGTCCAAAAGGAGTTGCCTAACCGACATGCTTAGGTAATGTGCCTAATTAGTCGTCTATCTAGCTGGAAGGGAATCCTCATGCCAGAGCACTTCGAGCTCCCTAACAGAGATATATCTCGAAGGAGTTGGCTACGCGACATGTCGAGTTATGTGTCCAAAAGGAATAGCCTACCTTGTAGGAGGGGAAGTTCTCATGCCAGAGCACTTGAAACTCCTTGACAGAGATAGTGTCTCGGAGGAATCACTTATCCCAGCGATGAGTCCTTGTGTTGGAGCATTTAAAAAGTGCTAAAGTAGTGTCCAGGAGGAATTGCCTACTCGATGGGCTAAGGTAGTTTTCCAGAGGAGTCGTCTACGTGGCGGGAGGGAAATCCTCATATTGGACCATTTAGAGCTCCCTAAGGTAGTGTCCCGGATGAGTCGCCTACCCCGAGGGATGCTTCACACTCCAAAGAATGGGTTGAACCATGTTCCACGACCATGGCAAGGTGCACATGGTGTAGTTAAAGGATGGACAATGTCGGGGTATGGTAGTGTGACCGAGTTCCTGGGGGCGTGACTGTATAAGTGGCAGGGCACGTGGCCTCGATGGTATGTGTGCAGCGCTGGGGGCATGATCAATAAAGACGGAACAGAGGCACGGTCACTAAGTGTTGTGGGAGGGGCATCTGACATGGAGACAGCGCATGGGGGAATCCGAGGGAAGGAGCGCTAGGGCCACGTATGATATGGAGCGCCCTTTAGATGCAACAAGCAGTGTTTCGAAGACTGACGTTGTGCCTGGGGCATGCGATGCAAAAACAGTGCTTAGGCACGACGACAGTTTTAAAGAGATAGACGTCGTACTTGGGGCACATGACATGGAGACGTTGCTCGGCGCGGTCGAGCGTTGTGTAGCATGAAGCTCCCAAGGAAAGGAAAGAGTAGATGGTGAGGCAAGGGAGTCTTAAAGGAATGAGAAGAGGAGTCTCCAAGAGGTGAAGAAAAAGAGACCCCAAGGAGGACCAAGCATGGTGAGCCTCCAGGGGCAAGGAGGTTGACTGCCAAAAGGGGGAGGAGGCCAACCCTTTAGTCGAGTGGCCTGATGTCGATTCCAATATTTAGGATATTTTTTAGGCGCTGCACGTGACGTCAATTCCAACGCTTAGAATATTTTTTGTGTGAAATGTGCGGCACGTGACTTAAGCGTGCGTCTGGGGGTGCGCCTTAAGTTGACCGGCTTGGAAGTATTGAATTTTAACCGTTGAAAAAGTTGAAGTGTTACAAGTGTAGGGTCAAAAAGCAGTCAAAAGTGTGTAGTAATGATGAACTAGTAAAAACGGTGTTTTCATATTTTTCACTATTTGAGTGAGGTTTTTCAAGAAGAAAATAAAATATGATAAAAGTACATAAGATGAGGAATTTTTTTATTCATCATTACGTAAATAGATAAAATTTGTAAACCAATGGGCCTAAATTCCTAGTAGCAATGTCCATGTATCTTTAGTATTATTCCAGTTGCAGGCATTGATAATGAAAATGGAGTACTGAAAACTGGTAATGAGTTAATACTACCTTTAGTCAGATACATGTGTTTCCCGAGACATGAACATGAGCAGCATCAAATCTGCTCACGTTACATCTAATGCTTACCTTTTCAGGAAGTAAATTCAATTCAGTCACCCATCCAATATGCTGCACCCTGTCAGCTACCCATCCCTTGCAATTATTATTAACTAAAATTCAACATTCTTTTCCTGTGAGCAAGTCAACTTGTAAAGGGTCGGCAAAGGTCTGACCTATTTTTATTCGTCGCTAAAATTACACCACATTTATATTCTTCCTATGCTTTATTGTAATTCAACATTCTTAGGTTATTTTGCAACTTATTTAGGGATGTATCCACAGTGTTTGAAGTACAACGATTTATCCTACAAGATGTTTTGCTCTCAAGGTTTCAACCAAGAATTATTGAAGAAATGAACCAGATTCTTACATCAGCAAGAACTCGTCATCTAAATAAAAGTACATATAAGAACAGGGAAGGTCTAGATTAGCTATTTTTATTTTGGGTTACATTCGTATTCTCTTATCACTAAGAAAAGGTAGCAGTGACATTTTCTAGACAGCCCTAATGTCGATCTAGACTACCCTTAAAAAATATTAATAATAAATAAAAACCTAAGTTTATGGTAGCGTTTGAAAACTATTTGGTTTTCAGATTTTTCTCCAGTTTTATAAAATGGAGAAAAAACGATTGGCATACAATTTCGTTTTTTTTCTTCAGTTTGAAAACCAATATTTAAAACATGGTTGTTTTGAAAACTCTCATTTTGGAGTTTTGGATTTTCAATTTTTGTTTTTGTTTTGAGATCACCACCCCCCCCCCCCCTCTCCCACCGCCCGCCGACGGCAGCCACCACCACGCCCCACAACTGCCACCGCAACCACCAACAAAGAAAAAATTCAAAATAAAAACTGGGTAATCAAACACCAAAAGAAAAAATTCAAAATAAAAATTGTTTAATCAAACTTCATTTATTTTTGTAAAAGATAAATATTAAATCGGTTTCGATTTTTTTTATTTTTTAAATAAAAAATTAAAATTGAAAGTGATTTTAAACGGATCTAATTCCATGTTATTGTTATTAGACTCTTGGTCATGATTACTAACAAAAGCACCAAACCATCATCATTGTTATCTTCTGTTTTCTCTGTTTGTTGTTTCTGAATGCCGCGCATGCTTGTGAGCAGGGATTATGCGAACAGTAAGAAAGGTAAAGGCTTGTTTGCTACCTGAACTAGTCAACTTGTAGGCAGAGAGAAGATGGGGCATCTTTGGTTGCCAAAACCTTTTTATGGAAAGATTTAGAGGAAAAGTTATTTCACGTTGTTGCTTTTTTTTTTTTTTTTGGTGATGGGGTTTCTTTCCATACCACCCATAAACAAAGGAATGCAGACGAAAAGCCACAGAGCCCTTATTTGAGCCTTTTGGACACTTTCCAATTCCAAAAACAGAGAATAACTCAGAAATACAAGGAATAAAACCCTAAAGGCAAGTGGAGACAGAGGAATCACGAGCATCGTGAGTTTCCCCTTTAAGGTTTATGCAATAGGCTTTTTTTTTCTTTTTATTATTGTATCTTCTGATTATTAAAATTTGATGTTCAACTCATGTTAAAGAGGGGGAGAGGTTCATCCGATACAAGAATCGATCACGATCTTCATGTATAATCGATACGAAACTTTAACGCTACTAATGTTAACGAAAGACTTATAATGTATTCTCACTTGGAAAGAGTTAAGGGATACGTTACCTTAACGTAGGCTTTAGATCTAGACGACTTTTGATAAATAAATGAAAAGGCATGCATGGAGGTAATGCACTATTGATGAAACCACAGAAGAACGTGTTGAAGTTGACGTGCGAACGATGAAAGACACGAGTTGTGGCAACCATGCACAGGTCATTCCATTTATTTAGAGCTATTTTTTGATATTTTGCTTTTCATCTTGGAATGAATGCCATGACCAAGGCTCAAAACCTAATCAAATAGATGAAAAGGCTAGTCAATCTTAAGCACACTAGTGTATACGGTAATTTTGATACTGGCTGTGAACTTCTGAAGGATTTGACCTTTTTTCTTTCTCAACCTTTTTTTTCTTACTCGTCCGTAACTGCTTCATTATGAATAAATCTTGCAAATAAGTCCAAAATGGTTCATTCAATTGCCAACGGTTCCGAAGAAAAACGTGTTTAAGTCACGTGGAGCAAGATATGTTTTAAATAATGAACACTGCTCTTGTAACTGGTTTTTATAAAAGGAAAATATCTCGGTTCGTGTATACATATGTGCTTGTGTATATATATGTGCAAAAAGCGTAGTCTGCACCAAATCTTGCATTGCAATACCTACCAGAAAGCCTTCATAACTTAGGAAACCTTCATAACTGGACACGAATTCCTTTCGTGGAGGTAACACCATATACATGACCAACCTAGAGCACCGAAAAGCTAATTCAAAGTGCACCATTTGGGAAGCAATGCTAATTTTGTGACTTCACAAGTCATACTTTAATTACTTGTACTGATACTCTTTCTGTTTCTATATCTGTTTCCCCTTTAATTTTTCATTGTGTTGCTTATCGCCTTTTCAGTTCCTATTTTCACCGATGAACCTCGGAACCATTTTTTGAGTTTTGAAAGAAAATCAATAAAGAAAGGGGTCGAAACAACATCTAGAAACAAATGAAGGACAAACAAAAGTCAGAAACGGTATATTTAAACACGAACTTTATCTTCTCGGAGCTTATTTCAAAAACAGTAAAAAGATAGTCACATTAACGCTCTCCACGAAAGCTTTCAACGATGTGTCTTAACCAATAAGTTTCTTACTAAGTGTACTTCAGCTACCATATATTAAATTTGTATAGTACTAAATAAAAGAGGATACTAGGTAGAGTAGATAGAAGTCAAAACTGACCTCCATTGAGCCAAAGAACAAGAGGCTTCTTTTCAGGACTAGTAGCAGCTTCAGTCAACCAGTAGAAGAGAGCTCGCCCGTGTTGCTCATTGACGGTAACATAGCCAGAGAACTGCGCAAACGGCACCGGTGGTTGCCCCGGAAGCGCGGTGATTCGATCCAACTCCTGTTGGTTGCTTACACCAACAATGCCTTTAACTGAGAAAAGCACCAGGCACAAAAACATTATAGTCCTTGTTGCCGCCATTGAACCCTGCATTTCAAAACAAGCTGCTTCCTCTCTCTCACACACACTCACCCACAGTCAAAAGAGAAAGAGAGAGAGAGAAAGAGATACAGAGTATTGATGAAGATGTTTGTGTACTTGAAGAAACAAAGAGAAGGTGGTGATGAAGCAATAATGGGCTTGTATTTAGGGTGCCCTCAAGTCTAAAGTTGTCCCATTACTGCTCTCTTTATACAGAGCAGCTACATGTGGACGCCTCCCTCTCTCTTCACCATGTATGTATATATATTTGGAGAGAGAGAGATTTGTAGCATTTATGGTACTGCTTATGGGTTCTTGACCAAGGGATGAACTAGTGTCAAATTGCCTTGTTGTACCAGCTCATATCAGGAGGGGAGTGGTCCTCGTTTCGTGGAAGGTAGAAAGGCAAAAAGGGAGAGAAAATGATGTGGAGATTTGGATTCTTTTAATTATTATGTTATACAAGACAAATGGTCATATAGGAGGCCTGAACAAAAATGAAAATGCTGCTCATGCACCAAACTCCATGGTCTTTACTACAAGAAAGTATTGGTTGTACCTGCTACCTTTTATCATGGCTGTGATTGCTGAAAAAGAGGTGTTATCTATTTTTATCCGTTACAATATATAATGTTCTTAATGAAAAAGTGGGGATGGTTTAGAATTAGTGATATAATTGCTCAAAAGCAAACAAAGTTTGACAAAAGGGGTTAATTTTACGCTACACCCCGTACTTAGGGATCAGTTGCACCCAGCACCTTATGGTTCTAATTTTGCCACCCAGCACCAAAATTTTAAAAATCTTGGCACCCAGCACCAGATGACGGTCAAGAGGCACTTTGACCACACGTCTGTTAGTTTTTCAGGGGCAAAATAGTCTTATTGTCCCTTAAAGCATACATGTCATCCAGTCAGCTACACATGGCCCAATTGGGCTCTCCACGTCATTTCTCTCTAACAGCTAAAGAAGAAATGAAGCAGAAGAGAAAGAAATGGGGCAATGGAGGTTCATCTGAAGATGGCCCAGTTGGTTCGGATTGATTCCACTTTGGATTTCAAGGAGGATCATGGTGTGAATCAACCCAAAATTGCGTTGACCGTAAGAAACAAGCACTGGGTTCGGAGACACAATATCCGACACTGGCAACTTGATACGTGAGAGCACCGGTGGAGCTCGTACTGCGTTTGCTAGGCCTCCCTACGGCGAAACCTTCTTCAAGAATGCCACCGGCCGGTGCTCGAATGGGATGCTAATGATCGACTACATCGGTACATAATTGCTACACCCTTCAGATTCTTTTGCAAGAGATTGGAACTTTATTGAATCGCTACACCTTTCAGCAAACTTCTTTCGGAGATTGTTGTCCGGGATTCTCGACCGTCGTCAGAGATGAATCCAGGTAACGGTACTGCGATAGGCTCTGTCGGCTCCGGCAGATCTAGTGGTTGGATTGGTGGCTGCTCCGGTGGCACAGTGGCAGATCTGGTGGTTGCAAAATCTGGCGTCGGCGTCAACAGCACAGTGGCACGGCAGCATGACACCATCATTGGTGGTCGATTGGCTGTTGGTGCCCCTCGCCGGTGGCTATATGAACCTGCATTGCCCCATTTCTTTTCTCTTCTGCTTCATTTTTTCTTTAGCTGTTAGAGAGAAATGACGTGGAGAGCCCAATTGGGCCATGTGTAGCTAACTGGATGACATGTATGCTTTCAGGGGCAATAAGACTATTTTGCCCCTGAAAAACTAACAGACATGTGGTCAAAGTGCCTCTTGACCGTTATCTGGTGCTGGGTGCCAAGATTTTTAAAATTTTGGTGCTGGGTGCCAAAATTAGAACCATAAGGTGTTGGGTGCAACTGACCCCTAAGTACGGGGTGTAGCGTAAAATTAACCCGACAAAAAGCAGAGCTACATAATACAGTAGAGATTCATTACACTTTAATCCCTTGAACTATAGCCACATTTTAAAAATTGTCCCACAAGTCCTGTTTTTGTTAGGTCCTTAAACTATCCTTCGTCTCTACTTTGGTCCCTTTGTGACACTTTCACTTAATGTTTTGGATGTATTATTGTCAGTAAAATTATGCTCCCCTTCCTCCATTTTCTTGACCTAATTTTGCTCTCTTTCTCTCTCGGCAGCTACTGTCAAGGGCGGAACTATGTGGGAACCAGGGGGGGGGGGGTGGCTAGTGCACCCCCAAAAATTTTGAATTTTTTTTAGGAATTGCACCCAGTCGGCCAGTCCCCACCTCTCAGTTCTCTCTCCCTGTCCCCGCTCACCAGTCACCTCTCTGTGTGTGTGACCGGTGAGGTGGTGATTCACTCCGACTGACAATCGTGACGATGGTAACAGACTGACGGCCACTGGCCAAGGCGCCGAGTACAAGTTGTGAGCCTGTGACCAGATCTGGAAGCGAGGGTCTCTCTCTCCGTGACCGGTGAGGAGGTGACTCACTCTGACCGATGACCGTGACAACGGTGACGGATTGACGAAGACGACCTCATCAAGATTCGAGCACCGAGACATCGTGATGAGGCAAAAATGTACCCAGACGTCGTGACTTACTCCAATCGATGACCGTGACTCACTCCGACCAGATCTCGAAGGGCGGAGACGACCTCATCGAGCACCGAGACGCCGCGACGGTCAACGGAGAGGACTAACCGACGGCGACCGGCGATTGAGGAACTAACCACTGCTTCGGTGCTCCCTGACCCTAAGGCTACTGCTTCTGCTGACTGAGCTAAGCTCCTTCTTTAAGTTCTTAAATTTTAGTTTAATTTCAGTGATTATATAGAGATTTAAAAAATATGTTTGATTAATTTACTTACTAATTCTTAATTGGTTATTGGAAGAGTATGCCTTGATTATATTGCAAAAATTATTGGTGGTTTGGTGGAAGTTGGAACACCTTAATTATTTGGTTAATTTTCTTTCCTAATTCTTAATTGGCTAATTTATTTTCTAATTCATAATTTGGTGCGTAGATAGTTTATAATTGTGTTGGAATGTGACGTTGAGCTTGGGTTTGTTTGTTTGGCTATTTAATTTTAAATTGGGAGGTTGAAAATGTATTGTTTTGTTGGAATTTGATGTTGTGTTGAGATTGGGAGGTGGAGCTTAAGCTCGGGAGGTTGATCTTGAGCTTAAAATGTACAGCTATTTAACTATGTGAATTTGTGTTGAGAACTTGAGATTTTATTCCAGTTAGTGTGTGTGTGTGTGTATTTTTTTTTCCCAGAATGGAATTTTTTTTTTGAAAGAAAGGAAAATGTGCAGAATCCTCACAGTCTAATCAAGATAGTGTTCTACAGTCTCCAATTCTAACAGTAACAGACAAGGCTCTTATTGTGCATCGAGATGTTGATTCCGGGCATTCAAGCATAATTCGTGATGAGTTCAACTCTGATGAGCTTATTGCGGATCTTGAGTTGAGTCCGAATATTATGAATTATAGTCCCATCACAGCGGGACGATGGTAGCCACACCCATCAACATACCCTTACATTCCCCATCGCCAGCACTCACCCCAACTACCACCATTTCTATCAGCAACCAAATCTCACCATCATCAAGCCATCGCCATCACCACCTTACTCGATTCATAGTTGCTAGATCTATTACCCACATCTCTACACTGCCACCACCAACTCGATATCTCTGATGTTAATTGTCCTAGATCTGACAGATTTTCTTCACCTCTTTGTTTGACTACTGGCACGAACAGAGTGGTCTCAGGCCATTTTTCTCAATTGCTAAAACACCAAACATACTCCACTCCATTGACAGGTATGGATGTTCCCACCAATTTTTCTCAACTACTCAAACACCCAGATCTGCTAGATCGTCTTCACATCTTTATTGGACTACCGGTGTGAACTTTTTGTTCCCAGAGTTATGGTCTCCTGGGACGTTCCGGGATAGTGGGTGGGGTAGGGTTAGAAGTTTTTTTCCATATGAAAAGTCACGAATCAAAGTGGAGGAAGAGATCTACGTTGAAGGAGGGGGAAGGAACTTGGGCGGTGGATTGAAGAACAAGGAGAACAAACACTACAAGAAAAGACAAATTTAGCGACGTAAGACATTCCGTCGCTAAAAACATCTTTTAGCGACGGAATAGGCCGTCGATAAAAATCTGTCGGTAAAGATTTTCAGTGACGGAATATTCTGTCGTTAAAAGTGTTTGCCAACAGACTATTACAGACGGATAGTACCGTCGCTAAATATTTTATAGAATTTTATAATTTTCGATGATTTTTAAAAAATGTATAAGTGACAGAATAATTCTGTCGGTAAAAATTCCGTCGTTGAATGTTCGGATTTACCGACGGACTTTTACCGACGAAATTATTTCGTCGCTAAAAGTCTTATAAAATATCACACCCTTTTTCTTTTCTTTCTCCCATTTCTCTCTCTCTTTTAATTAACTCTCACTGGCGATATTGTGCACTGGCGACCTTTACATCTACGACAACCCACCTTTGATGCCGCACCACCTCCGCCAAACAGCCACCTCCGTCTCTATCATAGACGGCAACCCACCCCCGATGGTGAGTCTGCTTCTTACGGCATCAAGGGAAGATAACGAAGCAGGTGACCCAACCCAAACTGGTAGCCGGAGGATCTCGCCTTCGTATCCGCCGCCGGCACCAGATTCCGACGAACTGAATCTCAAAATTCGGTAAGCCCCTTGTTGTGATTCAATGTTTTTAAGTGTATCATTGCATATAGGTCTTTTTGGGTGTCAAGAAATTACTGAAACTTGATTCTACATCTTTTTTTTATTGGGTTCATGTCCATCTCGATTTTTGAAATAGAAAAATCATATGCAGTAGAGATACTTGCATGTTTTGTCCTGAATTTGTATACTGTGGTCATGCTATAAGCTTGGCAAATATCACGTAGCTTAGCATGCTATTGCTTCTACCTTGAGGAGTTTTTTAATCCTTGAAAATGGGCAGAGGAGATTTTGTCTGGCATAACTTGCTTATGATTTGATTGCCTACACTAAACTAGTAGACAGTGAGTTCTGACTATAGTTATCGAAACCTAACTGGTATGCGCGGTTGATTGGTTCAAATTGTGACTGGTGGCTTCATAGCTTTGGTTCTTGATTTGTGACTGGTGGCTTCAGCCATGAGATGGTGCCTTGTGTGTGCTATGCGTGAGTGAGTTATGTGAGGAAGAAGATGGAGGGGAGTAGTGTATATGTGTATGTGTGAGAGGGGCTGAACAGCCGTGAGATGTGTGTTTTGTGTGTGTTTAGTGCTGTAAATGAACATAGGTTAGTTGATGTTGTAAGGCTATTGGCTGAATTCCTATAGAATATTGGCATGTACTTACAGGATAAGAGGCTTTATTGACAAAGTTGGTTTCAGTTAGACATGTAAAAATTAAAGGGAAAGCAGTCGATGAGGGTGGCTGGGTTGGTGGAGAGTATGGGCATGTAATTAAAGGATAATAAGTAGCTCTGTTGATATAATGGTTTGAGTTAGGCATGAGAACATTTATCGGAAGTCAACTAGAGAGAGTGTGCCACAGTGAAGTGGGTATGTGTGTACTGTTTGCCAGAGTGTGTGATTTTGCTGGATACTTGAGTGTGTGAGTGTGTGTTTGGGTGGGTGATATACTGTAATTATAGTGTGTTTTGTATATGGGTGTAGGCAATTGTGAGTATGTGAGGTTCGTGGGGCTGTGAGTGTACCAGAGTCTATGCGTGCAAAAGAACAAGGAAGAAAAAATAAGTGGTTCACTGATGCGTAGTGGTACATGTGCAAGCGCGGGTGTATTCCGGATTAGCGTTAGACGCGATGCGAGCATTGAATACTATACGGGTGATCGTTAGTATAGTAGCATATCTAAAAAAAGAATGCTATTTTAGCAAACCCTCTTCCTGACTTGATTCTCAGCTCTACACAAAAATATATAACCACCACAACTTTTTCGTATTTAAAAAAAAATGCTATTTGAGCAAACCCTCTTCCTGACTTGATTCTCAGCTTCTACACAAAAATATATAACCACCACAACTTTTTCACTCTTAGAATATACTTTATATATTAAAAAAATTCAATTAAAATTGATTATAGATACACAAAACCTAATTAGCTCTAACTTTTAGAGTTCAGCAACAAGGGGGGGAATAAAACCAACCAATGATCATCTCAGAAATATAGTGGAAACGAACCATTGGTGCTTTGCCACCATACCATAGTGGCACTATCTGAGATGAACTATAGAGACTTAGATAGAAAATCTCAATCTCTTCTGAGCTTGATCAACTTAACCAATTCAGAATCAATCTAGTGCCAATAGAACTATTGCCCACTGCATAGGCCACATGATGTCAACAAGAAATGAGTTTTAAGCATATAATACATTCAATTGATAAACCACAACTCCAGAATTAATTTTGAAATGTTAAAACAACCAATTGTTTAGAGTGTATAATGAGATAAGATTTAACAATCTGAACAATCTAATTGTGAAAATTCTAGAAAAGCAAGTCAAGATGCAGTAAGATACACCCTTCACGCAGAGCATAATATCTTTAACATCAGTAAAGAAATTCGTGTTGTGATAGAACACCTACTCAATTCAAAAGTATTGGCTAGCATAATTACTCAAGCACCTATGAACAATAAAGAAAACTGTACTTTGACAATTGCAATGCTCATTCCAAATTTCCAACAATAGCTGCAGTGAAATAAACATTTACCAAAAGCTAAAATAATTCAAGCACATCAAATATGTGCATTTTGAACAATTTTTTCCCATTTGAACATTGATCATTTGTTTGATAATTTTAGGTTGTTAATTGTGCATTTGAGAATTGTGATTATTGATCGATGATGTTAGGTTATTAATTGATGATTTTATGTTATTAGCTGTGCATTTGAGAATTGAGATTATTAATTGATGATTTTAGGTTGTAAATTGATGATTTTAGATTGTTAATTGTTCATTGAGCATTTGAGATATTGAAATTGTTGACGGAGGATGGGACCCAATTGGATTGAATGTGTGATTTTTATTGCATTATGCATTTGAGAATTGAGAATTGAGATTGTTGATGGAGGAATTGGATTGAATGTGTGATTTTTATTAATTTTTATTGCATTGAGCATTTGAGAATTGAGATTGTTGACGGAGGATGGGACCCAATTGGATTGAGATACCTGTTAGGTAGCATGGACACGAACACCGCGTCCAATTGACGCCGACACCGAAACAACATATTTTGGCTTTATACTTGTGGACACCTCTTCAATGGGTGTCCGACACGGTGTCCAGCAATTAAAAAATAAATCAATGTCTTTGGACACCGCTGAGACATGTCAGACACGTGTCCGGAGGTGTCGGACACGTGTCCGGATGTGTCGATGAGGTGTGTCGAGGTGTTGGTAGGTCACGGACACCGCGTCCGATCGACACCGACACAGAAATGTCATATTTTGGCTTTATACTTGTGGACACCTCTTCAAGAGGTGTCCAACATTTAAAAAATAAATCAATGTCTTCGGACGTGTCTGGAGGTGTCGGACACCACTCCGCACAATTAAGCCTAACAACCTAATTAAGCCTAATTAGCCCTAATTAGGACTAATCAACACTTCTCCGCACAATGAAGATGATGTGACTGAGTCTACTGATGACAGTGAGCTAGACACCTTTCAAGCCGACCGGCCACCTGTCTTGTTACCTGTTGAGGTGAACAACGAGGATGACAATCTTCCTCTTCCAACAACACTTCATGTAGGAGAAGAAGTCATAGATGATGACGCGGAAGACGTGGAAAGTGTTGAAGATGATATGACTGGGTCTACTGATGAAGATGATGAATTAGAAGATGAAGAGGACAGCGAGTCCCACAAAGAAGAGGCCGATGAGTCTAGTGATGAAGATGATGATGATTCCCAAACTGAAAATGATTGACTTGTAATGTTGTAACATCACGAAAAAAAAGTGTAGTAACATTTTAGAACTTGGTTCATATTGATGTGTTTTTGCACCTCCGTTCATATATATCGTGTCGATGATGATTTCTACCAAATTATTATTTTTAATGTGTTAATGTCTTTGCAATTTATCTATACGAAGTCAGATATGGATATGATACAGGCTATTCGTGGCCAGGTTGGACACCGAGCGACTTCTTCCCCAGTGGGTCCCACCTCGTCATTGCCTATTGATGACGAGGCACAGAGTGCTCACGTACAGTAGATGGGGCCCCAGCTCCAGCCTCAGCCCGTCGCCCCAGCCCGACGCAGATTCATCCCACACGCGCGTTGATTCTCATTCTTCCGTGGGTTCTACCTCAGGTATAATTGATAACGGTGTTTCGTCAATTTTCGCTAGCTTTATATTTAAAGTATATTTGAACTGTATTAATGTCTGTATTTTGTAGGATCTCGACGAGGCCGTGGCCCGGCACGCGGGAGACGCATCAACCTCCAGCGTAAACAGAGAGTTACGCTCACCCAGGAGGGCCAGTAAGTAAAAAAATCACATCATGCCTTATATTTAAAATTTTGGGGTGTTAATTTATATTTGAACTGTATTAATTAATTTATTTACTTTTTTGGCAGGATCCTAGAGAATCAGGCGAGGACAAAGATCGGCGTTCTTGTGAAGGGCCGATTCTTCGAGCCACGCCTGTACTGGAAGAACTGGGATGCTGCTAAGAGGGAGTCCCTATGGGAGGAGTGGCTGGTACGTTGAAGTATTTTTTTTCTGCGCTAGTATTTATTTAATTAGAATTTAGTATTTAAATTAATTTATGTTATTGAATGCCTTATAGGAGGGGTTCACGTTTGACTCGCCTGATCAGCAGGAGTTGGGGCGACAAGCCTTCTTTGCTTACATCGGTAAGAATTACCGTGGATGGCTCCACGACGCACGGGACTGGGCGAAGAAGATGCTGCCCGAGGGTGCCCCGATGACGGAGATGAAGACATATCCCCCACATTGGATATCTCCGATTGTATGGGGGGAGATGATAGATCGGTGGGTTACGGATCCAGGCTAGACGCCAAGAGTAAGAGTGAGGCCAAGAACAGACATAACACAGATTCGACGCACACGGGGGGGGGGGGGGGTCGGTGGCACATGACATTGTCTGACACATGAATGCCGTCCAGCACCCTGATCTAGAGGAGGTGAGGTCATAGCTCTGACGTATAATCAGACGCACGTGCGGAAGAAGGACAAGGACGAGGCGCACCGGGGGGCAACTGTGTTTCGGATATTGCCCCGCGGATCGATGTTAGTCAATTTGTTTAAGTTGTTAATTTTTTGTCTTTCTATTCAATGTTTGTTGCGTTAATTAATGCACTAACATATCTTTAAATCATTGTTCTTGTAGGCCTCGTATGAACAACTTTCGGGGTCCGAGTAGGAGTCCGGACAACTATCAGCGTCCACTAGTACATGTGCGAGTACTGGGGCGTTGAAGCGATGGTTGGATACACCAAAGGTCGTCAATCAGCCGAAAGGCCGCATACGCGGCTTCCCTAGCATGACTGCTCGTGTCGTGATAGGAGCGTCCCCACCCCTCACTACCCCTCCATAGACAATAGATCCTCGACGTCCGTTGGACGAGGAGGAGATCCGCATTGCTTCAATGGTGTTGAGGATGATCAAGGAGCAGGATCAACAGGGCACCCCTGCTGGACATGCCGAGCTGGCCCCAGATTAGCAGGATCCAGATCTGGGGCTCGGCAACCCCTGATGAGCCCCTTCTCGTGCCTGGTCCCAGCTTGTCCCCCGCCCATTCCCACTTTACCCCCCCCCGCCCGGCTTGTACTCTTCTCCCTTCCCCTAACCGGCTGTATCCGGTTCCCGGCTTGTACATTATGAGTTTTTTTATAATAAATATTTTTTAAAATTGATTACATATAGTTGTTTGTGTCTTGGGAATTATGCGTTGTTGTTGAGGATTGAATTTTTTAATACAAGTTTGGGCATTAGAAAAATAAAAAAATATTTTAAAAAATAGAGTTTCAGCGACGGATTAATTCCGTCGCTAAAAGTGTACTTTATTCTAAGATTTTTAGCAACGGAATATTCTGTCGCTAAAATATTTAAATTTCACAAAAAGAAAATAAATTAAAATACGTAAAATAGAATTAGAAACGGAATTTCCGTCGCTAATTTATAGAAAAATCCGTCGTAAAAAATTCAATAGTAGACTATAGATTTTAAAATTCCGTCGCAAAACTTTTAGTTACGGGCTTTTATACGAGGAATTTTTAGCGACGGTATTTCCGTTGCTAAAAGCCTTATTCCTTGTATTGGAAGGGAAACATTTTATGACAGAAATATTTCACGAAAAGGCCGATAAAAGGACTGAATTAAAAACATAAGAATGTACGTGAAAGTAAGAGTTTGAGGAATATATTAATAACGCGCCCATATTAAGGGACTAAAGTGTAATTAACCCTACAGTAGACTCATCCTTTGTTTCATCGAACCACATTGACAAGTGAAAGATGTCAATACAATATTTTAAGCAATAAGTAGGACATGAAAGTTCTTGGAAATATATGATATGGTGCATGTCAATAGCACAATATCATATGAATCATATGTGTAGCCTAAACATACATGCGTATATAATAAGTGAAGGTTGAAAATTAAGTAAGAGCAATTTTCTTTAGTTTAAAAAGTGGGTATTCCTCGTAAACATGTTATGAGATGTACTCCTAAACAATATTTTGTGATTAAGCATTAAGGGAATTGTTGTAGGTGCTATTTAGACCTGGCAAAACATATCCAGACCCGCGGGTATACCCAGGCTATTGAAAAAACCTGGGTACAAGTACAAAAAACTAAACCTGTTTAAATTTTAGTATGCTGACCCGACCCGTAAATCCCAGTTCAATCAGGGTTGTATACATGTTACCCGATTTCTGGGATAGATATATGATGTTTTTAGAGTTTGTGACCCATTTTGCATTCACTCATTCTCCTCTCATTTCAACTCTCTCTCTCTCCCTCTCCCTCTCTCCCCTCCCTTATTCACAAGAAAACCCTAGATCAACGCTAGATGCTAGACACCTTCAATGCCACCTCTCTCTGTCTCTCTCTCTCTCTCTCTCACACACACACACACACACACTCTCTCTCTCTCTCTCTCTCTCTCTCACACACACACACACACACACTCACTCACTCTCTCTCACAAAACAACCACAGATCGATGGCCGCGACGCCTTAGATCGACTACCGAGGACCTCTCTATGTATCTGTCATCAACGGCCGACGCCCCACAGATGGACAGATGTTTCAACTACTTCGTCCCAAATTTTTGCTATTCGACAACATCAGTAGGAAGACCATCAGTCCAGCGTCGACAATCGTTTGAGACCTTCTCAAAACTATATGTGATGTAATTTTTAGTGTGTTTTTGGATTTGTCTTGAGTCGTTTGTTAAATTGTTGGCAATGATCAACAGATAAGGTGCCTTACTATTTTGACTGGTTATTATTATGAGCATTTTACCTTTTTTTTAGATTTATCAAATAAAAACCACCTTTAACAACAGAAATGTGCTACCGAAAAAAAAGGAAAAGAAGAAATTTGTTTAAACTAACTATCAACAAAGTGTTTATAAATTGAATCTACCCGTATGCGGTCCGTGCCGGGTAGGTTATGGATGTAGAAAAAACCTACTCACAAAAATCCGAATACTTTTTACTCGGACCCGGCCGAATATTACCCGTACCCGTACCCGGTGGGTGGGTATACCCGTTTACCAGGTCTAGTGCTATTGATTGGAATCCTCTAAAGTTACCAAAGTCCATGGCTTGAGTTCTTCCATTTATTTTTGATTGGGACTTTAGTATGTATTCTTAGTCATACATCTCCCATCTTAATGTTGCTTGGTATTGCTTAGCTCCCTCGTCTAAGCACAAAACGTTAGCAAATTCTTTGATGTACTAATTTTCATATTTGATGGTGCTTAAATCGTGGCATTTCGAATTTTCGAATGACAATAAAAGCTTAGTTTTTTTTTTTATTTTTCATGCTCTTTTCGTTGGATATACTATATCTGTTAGTTGGTTTGTATCTGAGATTGTGGGCAGATTGTTGCCCACAATCTCAGAGATACTGGTACTGATACTGGTATAAGCAGTGGCGGAAGCAGCAAGTAGCACTGTTAGGCACGTTCTCACCTGTTGCTTTCCAGTATATCCGGCATTTTAGATCATTTGGACAAACTGGCCGCATATAAATTATGGGACTGCTTTAAAGGGATGTCATTTTAGTCATTTTGCATAAACTGAAACAAAGAAAAAATTGATATTTTGCATATTTTTCTTAGAAGGGATGTCATTTTGCACCTTAAACTTAGACAAATGGAAAAATGGATATATGATCAGAGCTACACTTTAACTCATTTGAATTCCACTTCCAACCCCAAATTAAAGGCCTTAAAGTGCCGCTATATAGCAACTTTAGTGACAAAAGGAAAGCTCAAACAACTAAATTGAAACTCAAACATCAATCTTACTTTAAATATTCAATGTCCACCTTAAAAACTAATTTCTAACTCCGCTAAGGGTATATTCCGATGGTTTTTATAGAAATTTTTTTGTATATTCTCTCATTATGTCTACGAGTATAGAATGACATGTCACTCTATCATATAAGCGTGCCTCATCCACCTTTCTTTTGGTTGGCCATGCAGTATCATTGACTTCCGATCTATTCTTGGAATCCCTGGCCAGCTGGTTAGCCATGGCGAATTCTTCAACTCCCACACATGCACTGACAACAAGAGGATGATAGAGTTTCATACTCAAATACTTGTACTAGGGTAGTATATCAGTACAATTAATACACCTTATACCTAAGTCAAAGACACCTAATTATGCTGTTTATATATCCTTGCTTTGCTATGAAGTCTTTGTTCTAGCTAGATGAGATCTGCCCATGATCTCCGAGATGTTGCTTCCTCTGCATCTACCTCTCTTTCAGAGTTTGAACTTTGAATGCTTGCGTGTGAGGCAAACGACGTATTCACTCCAATATTGAACCAGACCACCGATATTCCTATTTTCCAGTCAAATATAACGGAATAGACTTGACTCACTCAATTCTTAAAGGTGAAAATAAAAATTTACATATACATCTTCTAAACACGCATGTGAGCATAAACTTGGAAAGTTTTGGCTGCTACCCGGGAAGTAGGAAGAGGTTACATCCGCCTTATACGACGACAAATAATGGTCGCTTAATATTCTTCGTAACTTTAAATAGTAACCTGAAAAAGTGCTGCTAAAAGTTATTCTTATAGATGAACTGTGGATTGTTCATATTGTTTGAGTTACAGACAAAATCTTCCATATACACTTGCACAAATTGATAGTTTTGTCCGTGCTAGATATATGGTAACATTGTACAAGTTTTGACTGCAACTCATGTTGTAGAAATCTTCCTCTAGTCCCATATACAGTGACAATTAATAGCCACAAAATATTTTTAGTGACTTTTCTGCTAACACTTACAATTCTAACAACAATTTGTAGCGTCATTAAAGAAAAGTGATAACTAAAAATATTTAACGATTATTAATTATTGTTATATGAAAAATATATGAGACAGATTCCTTCAACTCGAGTAGCAGCCAAAATTTTTTTGGCAACATTTGGCCAGGGCGCCAGGCCACTCTCAGCAAGTTTCACTTGACGTTCAATAATTTCAGAAGTTGCATTAGAGACGTCTTCACTCTAAAAATGGTCTCTGTACGTACTTATGGCATCTACCTGGATTAACATATACTTAAGGAGTTTAGGTGTCATAGTTCTTGTAATTTCCTCACATAGCCGGCATAGTCCTCTGGCCTTTTTTGTCAAATTTTGCTTGTGGGTCTCGAGTCGTTTCTTGCAGAGGAAAACTCTTTATGGTCTTGGACTATTGACATTTTGCTAGTTGAATCCCCGAACTAATTTCTTAAGCCACTGATGGTGTTTTAATGTTGCACCCTTCACCAGCTTTTTCTGGTTGGTTAACTAAACTGGATCTGGACATTAATGAACAAAGGCAAGTGATTTTATGTCCCAAGTTTTTACATTAATTTACACATTTAAGTGGCTTACCCGTCTATGTCCGCTTCCCTAACCACCACCTTCCCAACCATTTATCCACCCTCAACAACAACGTACCACCCACCACCTGCTTACCACGTTTTCTTCCAATGCCACCGGCTTGTAGTGGCGAAGTTCAGAGCTTGATGATGGCAGCAAGGTGGAGGTGGTGCTGCAGTGGCAGTGTTCGTGTAGATAAAGGGGGGAAAGATAAGGGATGGTATTTTAAAATTTTACTTTCTGTGTCAGGAGTAATATGGATACTTTATTAAAATCATTGGGTATTTCATGATTCCGTTTGGTCAACGGACAAAATAACTCCCTGAATAAGGCACGACTACCAACACTACAAGAAAAGAAGTCTTTACCAACGGACTTTTAACGATGAACCAAAATCCGTCGCTAAAATCCACATTTAGCGGCAGATCCACCCGTCCCCTAAGATCAGTCGGTTAAAACCTTTACCGATGGACAACTCCGTCAATAAAAGTTTTTAGGGTTAATTACTCACGGCACCCCTGAGGTTTACCTTAAATTACACACGGACCCCCTTACCTTTTAAAAATTACACTCCGCTCCCCAGGTTTGTACCCGCATTTCACGGAGCCCCACAAAATTGACGGGGACCCTAATTCTGTCTAAAGATTCTCTGACACCTTATTTTTTGGATTTTTCATCCCCAAACTGCCCTCCTTTCTTGAATAAATACCCCCCTTGCCCTTTAAGATTCTTCTTCTTCTTCTTCATTATCTTTCCCCTTTGCAGACCCATTTGGGTCTGCGTTTGTGCGGTGTTGGTTGCAGGGATGAGATTAGGATCAGCTGGTGTTTGTGCGGTGTTGGTTGCGACGTTTGGGTGGCTGTTTTTCGGCCGGTATTGGTGGCCGACGCGTGGGGTTGGTTGCGGTTGCGATCTGGGAAATCGAGATCGGTAAAGGAAAAGGAAACGATCTCCTCGACGGCAGAGAAGAGGGAGGGGTGAAGGCGAAGATGGTCTGTGGCGTTCGCTCCATCCCTGCTACAGAGAAGAAGGTGTGGCAATTGGTGATAGAACTTGACAGTGTGGATGGTGGCTGCCTCGACATTGCCGGAATTTCATTGGTTGGGCATCCGTAATTGAAATTTCTGTCGGGGCCGTCAAGGATTTTTTTCCTGTTGTTTGTTTGCTTGCTGGTGGCACCGGCCGGAATCGGCCATCGAAGACCAGATACAATGCCGGCAGCAGCGATTGCATGCGGCTTGGAGGTGGCGATGGGCGGTGCTTTGGTCACGGTACGGTGGTCGTGGATGTGTGGCGCGATGCTGCTCGGTGAACGGTGTGGCTGGATTTGGCTGTCAGTGACGGCGTGTGGGCCTGGCAGGAGCGGCGGGGGCAGCCGCTTCAGGAGACGACCAATCCTTAGCCTTGGGCGGCCGTCCACGTCCCCGCTTCGGCGGAGCAGACGGGTTCGACGGAGGTGAGGTTGAACTGGGAGATGGTTGGGCATCCGTGGTTTTCTTGGAATATAAAGGAAGAAATAGAAGAATATAGGGAAAATTCTCAAGAATATGAGCAAAAAAAGAGAGGGAAAAAATGTCTTTTTATGACCAGCCGTTAACACCGGCAAAGAAATCTAGATTTTTGGAGCGGAGTGTAATTTTCAAAGATAGTGGGGTCCGTGTGTAATTTAGGGTAAACCTCAGGGGTACCGAGAGTAATTAACCCAAGTTTTTATCGATGGATCTAAATGGACGGGTTCTGTCGCTAATAGAATATTCCAAATTTTCTATTTTTGGTCAAAAATTTTAAATATTTTAGAAAAAATATTTAGCGACAGTCTTTATCAAAGGTAATTTCTGTCGCTAAAAGTATAAAAAATTACTTTTAGCGACGACAAAGTCTGTCGCTAAAAGTTAACTCTAATAAAACGAAAAATTTCCCTTCTTTTCTTTCTTTTTTCTCTCTCTATTCTCTTTCTTCACTCCATTGCCGCTGTTCTCCTGCCACACCTCTCCTTTGCCGTTGCCCTCCCTCTCCCCCGCCATCCCTCTCCTCTATCGCTGCCCTCACCTCGGTGGCCCACCGCCTATCCACTGCAGGAGTGGCTGTCGCCCACTGCCCATCCACCACAGTCCCGGTTGTCGCCCAGCGCAGTGCCGGCCAATGGCCACTGCTCATCCTCAGTATGTATTTAATTTGATTTGTTATACTGTAATGGAATCCTAATTTGTTATAATTGTATTTAATTTGCTATAATGTAATTGTATTTAATTTGTTATAATGTAATTGCATTTAATTTGTTATAATGTAATCACCAAATAAAGATGCCTAATTTGTCTCATCACCCTGAGGAATCACCAGTTGGAATCACGGTTATCCAAACCCACCCTCCCTTCACCTCAATTAAACAAACCACCATTCAACAAAATATTGCATTATCACATGCCATTTGTAACGAATTTGTACCTTGTCATAATAGGTGATCAACAGTGATAACTTTTAACTTGTCACTTAAAAAGCTGACACAAGTGAGAAGTAGCCACCATCATGACATGCCTCCATCATAACTCCCAACCATGCCTAGCACTCCAACACCATCCCAGCACTATGACACCACCACGACGCTTCATCAACCACCACCAAACACCATCAACTCCGCCTCATCACACACAGACCCCTCCCCTCTAATATCACTGAAAGCACAGATCCAACCACCTACTTAAACCCTGCCACATCGTTGTCCAATCAATTGGCAACTCATTGATCATTAAACCGACCATTTCCACCAACAAGCAAACATGATGGTACAAATATGATATATCACATTATAGTGACTATGACAGGGAAGAATGTGGCGAGTTATGGTGTGGGAGGAAGGTGGGGGGGGGGGCACTGTAAGGTGGGGGGTCGCACTATGGAGTGGGGGAGGGATGTGGCGTGATGTGTGGGGGGGGGGGGAGGGAAGGGGTAGGGGAAGGGAGGAGCAGTAGACTGGTGGGAGGAGGGATGTGGCTGTAGCGGGGCAGGGATGAGATGGGATGGGGGAGATCCACGGGTGGGAGAAAGGAGGGGGCGACAACGGCTGCGATAGTAGAAGGGAAAAGGCAATAACAAGGTAGGGGGAGGGAGGGGGCATCAGCTGGGTAGAGGGAGAGATTTGGAAAAGATGCATGGTTTTGGAGAATGAGAAGAGTTAGAGAGATGGAGAATTAGGGTTTCAAACCCTAATTAAAAAATTGGGGTATTAAAGCTGTATATGGCATTTAACATAATAAAAAACCTATATATGGTATATATTACGTAGATATCAAATAATGGTAGTATTGACATTTTAGAAATACTTGTTGATGACATCAACAAAAAAATACGATATTTTAACGGTTCAACGACAAAAGAACACCACTGTGACATTTTCAAAGTTGTTGGTCACAGTTTGTTACATTTTAAAACTTAGTGTTTTTTGCTATAATTTCATCCTAACAGGCTAACATCAAGGACATGGGTCTAATTATTCCAAAATGAATTTATCTATTTGAATTCTTAGACCGCTAGAATGCATAATTATTTATACTTCATATGCTGTGTTGTTCTAGCATTAGGTACGCAAAAATGGAGAAAGGTTAGTCACTTTGTAATGGTCGCTTTCTTTCAATTAGTTCTTTGTTATCATATTCTTTCCTCTTCTAGTCACAACGGTTTCATTTTTTAATAGATATCAATAATTGATTTACTATTTATGGACTCCTTGTCCTCTCATCAAGTGAAAGGGCAAGAAAATGGGTGTATCAACTGGAATACTTAGACCACTATAATGCATATTTACTTGCATAGATAACTCATACATTGTGTTTTTCTGATACTTAGTACACAAAAACGGATAAGAGTCGCTCACTTTGTAATAGTGGTATTCTTTGTTATCATGCTCTATCCTCTTCTGGTCACAAGAGTTTCTTTTTAACAAATATCAATAATTTCTGCTATTTATATATGGACTATTTGTCCTCTTGACAAGCGAAGGAGCTAGAAAATGTATTTATCATGTGAATACTTAGACCACTCTAATGCATATTTATTTGCGTGACTCATATAGTGTGTTTTTCCCATACTAAAAGTACCCGAAAATGGATAAGATTTAGTAAGTTTGTAATGATAGTTTATTTTAACTAGTTTTCTTTGTTATCATGTTCTATCCTCTTCTGGTCACAAGGTTTCGCTTTAATAGATATCAATAATTGCTTTGCTATTTATGGACTCTTTGTCCTCTTGTCAACGGAAGGAGAGCAAGAAAATGGATTTATCTACCGAAATAGTTGGACCGCTATAATGCATACTTATTTGCATAACTCATAGAATGTGTCGTTCTGATACTAGATACGCAACAAAGGATCAGAGTTAGTCACTTTGTAATGCTAGCTTTCTTCTAATTACTTTTCTTTGTTAACATGTTCTATTCTCTTCCGGTCACAAGGGTTTCCTTTTATACGTACTAGCCCAGTAACTTGAACTAACATCGGGCCGGTTTATAAAATATTTTATATCATAATGTTTAAAAAAGTGTATCAATACGTACCATATACCGTGAGATAAAAAATATGTGACTTTATAAAAAAAAATCTTATTTGGCTATAAATAATATCTATAGTACCTAAATTAATCGCAACTAACTTAAGTAAAATATTAAACAATGAATTTACTTACATTATTCCTAACTTTCTATTATTAAATAGCATTTTTTGTTTGATTAGGCTGCATGCAATTATTAGGAGATATTTGAATATACATGTTTGTTTACTTGTCTTGTTTAAGCTTTCATTTTAAGTTGTCAAGTAGTTTCTAAATGAATATTGACTTAGCATTTACAGTAGTAGAATAATCATACTGGTGTCATACAAAGCTGAATAACAAATATTATTGTAATTGTAATAAAGATGGTTACGCTATCACGTATCCATTTTAAACTTCAAACGATTTTAAGGTATTATATATACATGTTTCTGAGATTATTATAACGATTAAGTAAAAATTTAAAAGAAATAAAGTTGTATTTCAAATTTAATAGAACTTATGGATACACCTTATCACTTTCAAATAAATTATTGCTTTTTTACAAAATAAATTTAATAGAACGATCACATAATATCCAATATTTTCGTATATATGTGTTTTTTTAATTCTTATAAGCTGCTACTAAAGAGAACGTTCAATTGATTAAGATGATGTGTCCTTATTTCGGAGTGATGAAATTATTGTCCACATCTTCTATGACTAATATTTGTCGCCAAGTTATAATTCTTATATCTGTAAAGTGCAATTAATGATACATTCTGATTAATGATACTAATACAATATTTATATACCAAAATATGTCAGGTTATTCCTATAGTTATAGTGAGTTTGGAAAGGATAACAAATATCCTTTTATTGTGCTAATATTATATGGCGAGTGTTAATTAATCACTTGCTATTGAATTCGCATAATAATCACGGGCCATAGTTACAATCAATTGCATTATAAAAAAGAACATTACTAAAAGAACCTAAAAGATTGCTAATTAGTCTTCTTTTCCTAAAAATTTAATTAAGTATAAATTAAAAAGTCGTTTTATTGGTCGCAAGGGCCCTATGTAGAAACAAACTTGTTTATAGTTAGTTTTGTAGAATTACACGATACATTTTGTATCTTAAAGATTTTGGATATTCTCAAATATTGTACATAAGAATTATTTGATATAACTGTACCATTTTTCCTTCTAATTCATATGTGATTTCTGTTCAAAATCTCATATATGTGATACAGCCACGTTGTTGCTCATGCGTTCTTATCAAAACCAAAAATTATCCTATAATTTGATTATCAAAATTATATATTATACATATATTTTTTTGCAAACATTATTTTATGTGTGTGTCTCTCTCTCTCTCTTTCTCTCTATGTGTGTCTGTAGCTGATTCGTTGACCGCACGGGCAAAATGAGATAAGTTTTCCGCGCATTCTAGTCGTCCACGCGCCGCGATCTGTGAACGGTGCAGATCTTTTTTTACGTTTTTTTAAGTACGTCTGCTACATAATGTAGCAGACGGTACTTTTGACAAAAATACCCCTCATATATATAGAAAAGCAAACCCTTTCACATTTACATTTATATTTACATTTCACTTTCATCTCTCTCTCTCTCTCTCTCTCTCTTTGCTATGAACTACAACTTCGGCAGCTCCACTTTGACAGCTCAGCCGTCGCGGTCGATGCCTCCTCAGCAACTTCACAAGCCGCGCTCATGGCCTCCTAGGCGACTCCACCGCCGTGGTCGCGGCCTCCTCTGCAACTCCGCTGCCATGGTCGCGACATCATAGATCTATTCCTATTTTCTCCAAATTTCTTCTAATTCTGATCTGTTTGATTAATATTTTCTTTTGAGTGGAGCTTTGGATGTTGATGGTTAGGGCGTTGGTGGTGGGATTTTTTAGTGGATCGATGGGTATGATGGTGGAGGTGGTTAGGGCAGTTTTGATGGTGGTGATTGATGACGACAACGATTTAGGTGGTGGTGGTGGTGGTGGGTGACGGTAGTTTTGAGTATAGTAGTGAACAAATGTCTTCTTCATCTTGACCATTATCTAAAACCCAAATTAAAATTGAGAATAACAGATTTTGATTTCAATATTGCTTTGGTTTTGATTCATGGTGATGCTTGTTAAATGAATGCTTTAGTTGATTCTTGGTGATGTTTGTTGAGTGGTTGTCTGTTAAGGAAGATGAATAAGATACGACTGACTAGGAACATCGTGACAATGGTCTGATCGCGGGCAAGCTCGAGGTTCCTCATCAACGTCACACTCCGACCCTGAGGCGAACCTTCATATACTATTTCAAAATATTCCTGCTTACGAGAAATATAATACCCAAAGCATCTTACAAAAAATATGACCTCAAAGAGAAAATCAGAGCTCTAAATCATATCTAAAATAAAAGGCATTCAAGCTCCTCATCAACGTCCAATAATTGCAGCGAAAGTTTGATAACAATAATTATTTTCCAACCATTGCGGTACCAAAAGTCACTAAATCAAAAAAACTATTACATGGTTCTTAATTCAAAGCTACTAAGAAAGTTATCAATTAAAGTTCACTCCAAGCTTAAGCATAATGCTATTAACTCCTCTAAGCCGTCTCAGCTTAATTACCTGAAATGGGGAGAGAAAGGAGGGTGAGCACAAAGCCTAGTAAAGATCACACGCACACACCCACAGAGTACAACGCATGTATCCAATAATACATAGCTGAGTCCAAACAAAGCATATGAAAACGAAAGTGCAAAGACGATTGAAAATCTTAGCATGACAAACAATCTCACTTTGGGATATTCAACATATCAACGATCAAATCAAAGTCAAAGTCAGATAACACGTTCGAATAATTGAACTAATAATCGAATACGATACAATCACGTAATACGTGACTGTAAAGCACGTTAACCTAAGTACGCGAAGGTTCTAAGTTCAAAGTTTGCATACCTGTAGCAATTGCCATATCATGTCATGGCATCATGTTAACCTAAGCACGTGAAAGTTCTAAATATTAGTTCAATTAAAAGTGGTCTAATAGACTTCAAAATATCTCAAAAGTATTGAACACACTAAGTATCAAACTTCAAATTCAAAAAGAATGACAAAAAGATTTTAGAAAATATTCGATATTAGACTAAAAATCAAAGAGGATCAAGAAACGAGTTTAACAGAAGAAAAATCGACTCGATCCAAGTTTGTACAAGCTCGCTACGCTAGAATGCCTTCCAAGTTTGTACAAGCTCGTTACGCTAGAATGAAGGCATTTATAGCAAAAAGGTTCACGTACTTTGTGATTTCCTAGAACCTGACACATGGCAAGTCAATTGTGCCAACTTGACGACCAATTCTCCTAAACTGAACATCAACATTTTTGAGATCTTTGACAGGCAATGATTGCTTGGTGTTAATGGGCAATAGTAACAAGGAGAGAAAGCGGCTAATTGGCAAAACACCGAAAAGACATACGAACCATTGTGGTGTGAAACAATAGAACGCACAGTAAACGATGCAAGAAATAATTTACGGTATTGTCAAAAATCGATACAAAATATCACGTTAAAGCACACCACGATAATTTTCACGAAATAAAAACTTTATCATTGAAACGAAAAACGGAGTAACGTGACAAATCAAAGGACACAATAATAATGAAGCACATGTTTACATGAAACACTTACCTCAATTTTTATGCAATAATCTTTCCCAATTTGTGTAACCATCCGAAAAATTCAAAACCTAAATAATTAAATCAATCACTACTAACATTAATATATGCAAATCATGACTTTATTGATTAAGATTTAGGAGCACTTACCAATAGAAGGGTGAAATCTTCAAAACCCTAATTTTCTCTTTATTTTCCTCTCTCAAAGACCAAATTCAATATATCGATAAAACACAACCTAATCAGTCTTTTTATCTCGCTAAACTTAGTGAATAACTCAAAAGGCCCATAAAGATATATTACTTATTCAAAAGGAATTCTACAATATTATTAAAACTGAAAAAGAAACCCAAGAATTAAAATAATTAACTATATATTATTTGGGGTCTTACAGGTACTTTTGTCAAAAGTACTGTCTGCTACATTATGTAGCGGACATACTTAAAAAAAGAGTAAAAAAAAAGATCTGGACCGTCTAAAGATCGCGCGTGGATGGCCAGATCGCGCAGGTAGAGTTGTCAAAGGGTCGGGCTTGGGCCGGCCCAGCCCAAGCCCATCGGGCCTGCTGTGGGGCCGGGCCAGGGCCGGGCTAGTGGGGCTGCCAACCGGGCCGGGCCGGCCGAAGGGAAACCTAGGCCCAGTCCAAGCCCTGGCCCTAGGCCCAATATCTAGGGCCGGGCTTGGGCCGGGCCCGGGCCCAAAAGTTTTTTTTTTTCTTGTTATTCAATTTCATCTCTAGCCTCTAGGCAATATTCACAATTTAACGAACCTAATCTTGGTGAGCTTTATTAATATGTTAAACATTTTCATACTCTTCTTGGTGAGCTTTATTAATAAAATCTTAACACATAACAATTTATATAGAAAAATAATAAATGTGTTCATAGGCCCTCCTCCTTTTATCCGGGCTTGGGACCGGCTGCTTGTAAACAAACAGGCGAAGTTACCTATTTTTTTTATATATACGAAAAAATATATATCTTGCGTGTAAAAAATTATTTTATATATATGGAAAAAAGTATATTTTGTGAAAAAATTTATTCTTAAAACTCTAACAATCAAAATAATAATGCATGTCTATCCAAAATATCAGCAATCAAAGATCAAGAAATCTGCAACGTCAACCAAAAGGATCAAAAGAGGAAAATAAAAACAAATTACCTAATCATCCGGAAGTACTTCAATATCCGAGTCACTGCTCTTCCTATCATCAATCGGTTTATCTTGCTCGCGGTATTTCGCATCAAGATAATCCTTCCAACATACACATAGCTCGAGCGACTCGGGGTTAAGACGACTCCTCCTGTCATCCAAAACCCTCCCGCTTGCTGAAAATGCCGACTCTGAAGCAACCGTGGAGGCTTGCACTGGCAGTACATCCCGTGCAATTTGGGATAAAGTTTTATACATGTTTTGATTTTGTTTCCAAAAATTTAACAAATTAAAATTAATCTGTTCTTGCCTTGATAAATCAGAATAATGATCAGTATTTGCATATACACCAATCTCATTAAAAGAGGAAAAATTATACGAACCTCCCGAATTAGAAGTACCTTCACCTGGTAGTTGTCTTGCTACTAGATGTTCAAAGCCTTGAAGGTATGGCGCATAATACCTCTCAGCAGTGGATGATGATGTAGCTCGCCCGCGCACGTCAGCAGAATTACGATAGAGGTTGAACAAGTCCTCAAACCTCTTGCTCACTTTTGCTGTGAGCAAGGTTGTGTCATCTGCTGTGTAGCGCATTAATTTCGATATCTCTTGTATCGAGGCGTTCACGCCATGCAACTTTAACCTAGGATCTAAACAAGTAGCCACAGTAAAAATAGCAGGCAGTTTCCTCCAATATTTATTAAATTTTTGATCCATCACTTGTACTATTTCCCTAAAGGGTCCTATATATCTCCATTTTGTTAACATTGTAGCCATCTTCAGAATTTCTATTACAGCGAGAGGAGAGGTGGGATAGTACGTACCAGACAATAAATTGGTAGACGTGTAGAATACCTCCAAAAATTCAGCTAGGTATGTGGCCATCTGCCATTCCTCTTGAGTTGGCAAGCCGGCTGGGAACTGGGTTAGTAGAAAATGCGTGTAGACTTCTCGGTATGCCAGAATGTGTAAAAGCATGTGGTATGTAGAGTTCCACCTGTGGACCACATCTGTAACTGCTCTCCTGCGAGGCATATTATATTGAACACACAACGTTTTAAATTGTTGTGTTCTCAAACTCGAGCCATTAACATACGCTGTCATACCCCTCATTTTGAGCAGAATATCTCCTGCAGCAGCTAAACCATCTTGAACAATTAAGTTAATAATGTGACAAACACAACGAACATGAAATAATTCACCATCAAGTACAGGTTGAAGCGTCTCCTTTAAAGCTGCAACAGCTGCTTTATTATTAGAAGCATTATCAAAACTAACACTCATAATCTTATCCTTAATTTTAAATGTGTTGCATGCTTTTAATATAAGAGTAGCAATGTTCATTCCATCGTGCGGATAAGGGAAGTGCTCGAAAGCGATGATTCTCTTGTGCATAACCCAATCTGCATCAATCCAATGAGCGGTCACACAAGAATAACTAACAAAAGTATAAGGAGATTGCCAAATATCAGAAGTAAGACTAACTTTACCGTCAAATTTATCGAAATAATCGATAAGGCGTGCTTTGGCAGCCTTGTACTGTCGGAGTGCATCGGACCTCGTTGTGTTTCTATGAACCTTTTTGTACAAAGGTTGAACGTAGGTGTTCATATATCTAGAGTGCTTAGGATTATCGGCAAAAGAAAAGGCTTGTTCATCGTGAATAACAAATTCAGCGAGACCGTCTCTTTGCTCTCGCTGATTATAAACAAATAACTTACCGTCAAAAGATAATTGCGTTTGGGTAGGTTCGACGTGGCCTTGTCGAGGTGCACACTGAGGGTAATGCCTGTTAAGATGTCCATTACCACTACCAGTCGAAAATAATTTAAGACAGTACTTACATTGAGCTTTTCGGATGTCGTCCACCGTAATTAAGTCGAAATGATTCCAACACTCGGCTTTCTTCTTTTTCCCCCTTTGGACTTCTGGCACGTTATCGGAGGCATTGCTCGGCCCTTCTTCATCATGACAAGGCATAGGGTTGAGATTATGCCACTGAGTAGTAGCTTCGCCAACCGAGCTGCGTCCTTGACTATAATGCGGGGGGTCTTCATCAGGCGTGTATTCAAAATCTGGAATGTTTTGATTGAACTCCCAATTGGCTTGGGTATCTATCATAGAGCCTGTGCTCATTCGTCCACGAACGAATGGTTGTGTTGGTGCTTGGATTGGTGTTTCTGATGGCCGTGGCGCTGGCGCTTGTGCTGGTGGTGGTGCTTGCGATGATGATGATTTCTTTCGTGATGACGTTGCACGCCTCATTTTGTTCAATAATCCAGACATATTTCACGCTAAACTTTGTAAGAGTAACTAAATACACAATTATAAGAGTAATAATAAGAAAAAAAAAAAAAAAAAATGAACGAGTAACAAATATTAGAGAGTTAGTAATTAAAAAGAATTTAGCAAGACTAGTAATTAATAAACAAGAGTACTAATTAGTAAATACTAGTAGTAATTAAAAGAATGAACGAGTAACAAATATTAGAGAGTTAGTAATTAAAAAGAATTTAGCAAGACTAGTAATTAATAAACAAGAGTACTAATTAGTAAATACTAGTAGTAATTAAAAGAATGAACGAGTAACAAATATTAGAGAGTAAGAGTAATTAAAAAGAATTTAGCAAGACTAGTAATTAATAAACAAGAGTACTAATTAGTAAATACTAGTAGTAATTAGCAAGAGTAGTAATTGGAGAGGAAACTAGTAGCAAAGCTTGTTGTGAGAGTAAGAAGAGAGTAAGAAGATTGGTGTGAAAAATTAGAGAGAAATGGTGTGAATTTATAGATTTTATAAACTTCACAAAAGACCAAAATACCCCTACAAACTATCCGTTTATAATTGTTGGGGAGGGTAAGAGTGTAAAGGAGTTGAAAAATATAGGTTAGACTAAAATACCCCCCAAACTAGCCGTTATATAGCTGTTGGGGGGGTAAAAGTGGAAGTTTGGAAAAGGGGGAGAAGAAAGGGGGGAAAAGCAAAAGATTCAAAAAATGTGGGGCCAAAACCGGGCCAAAATCCGGGCCGCAGACCGGGCCAAGCCCGGGCCAACACCGGGCCGGGCCAAAACCGGGCCGTGCCGGGCCGGGCCTTTTTCCCAGATTCTTCAGGCCTGGTCCAGGCCCAGGCCCCAAGCCCTATGTGTGCGGGCCTCTACTGTTCATCCACGGGGCCGGGCCAGCCCGGGCCAAAATCGGGCCGGGTCGGGCCAGCCGGCGGGCCGCCCGGCCCGTTTGACAACTCTACGCGCAGGCAACTTATCTCATTTTGCCCACGGGGTCAACGGACACACACTCAAATTAACTGTAACATAGGGATCACATGTAAAATAATATTTGCATACCTTTAGATATGTTGGTCATGTGGTTCCACCCAAAAAAATCGTCAATTGTAAAAGTTAACATAAAATCATAATATATTAGTATATTGCTAATGCAGAATTTAGAATATTTAAGAGTTTAATTACTCACCATCAAAAAATATTTTGTTCAAAATTTTCCAACATAAATTGGTTTAATTTAATTCATGCTTACATGCTTAAGGCTTTAAATCTACACTATTTTTACAATAAATCGTATATGGAACTTGCATATTATGATGATTTTACATTTAACCAATGCGACTGAATAGGATATCGCAAAAACCTTAAAGTAAGGAAATCATTTACCAAAATCTTTAATCAACATTTTTTTGAAGTTAGATTCATCTTTAAATATATCAAAGTTGACAATCTAGTTGAAATCTGAATCAACCATGCTAACTTTGTTTTTTTTTTATGCCTAATTTTAGAATAAAATTCTACAATAGTTTTTTTTATGGAATACATCATCACTTATCATTATGTATTCAATGTGAAATTAAATTGACAAATACTAAAAAGAATTGCTAAAGGTCAATATTATCTTGAATGTGTTCCTTATCTCTAGATTAGTGTGTGTGTGTGTGTATATATATATATATATATATATACACACACACATATAGGGGCGCGATATAATACATCCACTGGTGGATAATGTCCACCAAACCGCAACAGTTGCGGTTGCTATCATTACTCCACGGTCCCACCCCACCCCCACCCCCCACCCCCACCCCCACCCACCCCCGAACCGCAACAAGGAGTTGCGATTCACTGTGCGTGGCTGTCCTTTGGTCTTTTGTCCTTCCTTTTCCTTTTTTGTCCTTTTTTATTATTTCTAGCTGAAAATAAATAGCCATAATTATTTCTAGCTGAAAATAAAGTCCCATAAATTTTACAATAGCTTTACAATATACAAGGATAATACAGAAATTAAAATCAAAAGTTAAAAAGTGTCGAAATCAATTTAAAATCGTCTTTTTAGCTAAATCAAATGCGATATGGATAATAATAGTAAATCAACTCTAAAAATTACAAAATTGAAACTGAGTTGTCTTTGTGATACAAAAACATTACTGAAAATTTTCCATAATTTAATATGATTTTTAAAGGCTCTTTACAAATTTTAAAAGAACTGAAATTACAGAAAATATTAAAAATACCAAACGATATCAGAAAACTGCGAAATTTTAACAGTAATTCTAATATTATCCTATGAAACTTCCTGTAAAGTTTGGAAAATTTTTGACAAGTGCACGATATTCAACAGTTTGGGCCCTTTTTTTCTTTTTCGTGCCCCCCCCTGCCCCCCCCCCCCCCCTTCTCCCCCAACCGCAACTAGGAGTTGCGGTTCCCTTCATGTGGCCCCCAATTTTATTTTCTTTCCTTTTTTGTCCTTCCCCATTTTCTTTTCCCTTTTTGTTTTGTCTTTTGTTTTTTCCTTTCCCTCCTTTTTTTGTCCTTCTTCCCCATTCTCCTTTCCTTTTTTGTCATTTCTTTACTATTTTGTCTTCCTTTTTTTGTCATTGCCCATTTTCTTTTCCTTTTTGTTTTGTCCTTTCCCCCTTTTTTTTTGTCCTTCTTCCCCATTTTCTTTTCCTTTTTTGTTTGTCCTTTCTCCCTTTTTTCGTCCACCCCCGAACCGCAACTAGAAGTTACGGTTCACTGTCCTTCTCTTTTTTGTTTTTTTTATTTCTTTTCGTGTCCTTTCTTTGTCCATTTTTTTTTCTTTCTTCACAGCCTTTGACTCTGCCATTTCTCTTCTTTTCTTCACGGTTTTTCTTCTAACTCCTGCTCATTCTCGTACTTACTTTTTCTGTCTTCTTACGTTTTTACATCTCGGGGTATTACATTCGAACGATTCCAAAATAGCAATTTTTTAGGGCGTCAAAATTAGAATTTTGTTCACGAATTTATAAAAAATAGCTAGAGCTAGATTTTGCCAAAGTGAAAAAAATAGACCCCAGTTATTTTTAAAATATCTGTATCAGGTAAAAATTTCATATTTTTCCAAAGACTGGAAAAGGGGTTAACTGATACGCGCAACCTTATAACTTTACAGTGTAATTTAAAATATCAAACTAGCGCGATTTCGAGCGAAACTTTTATGAGAACCCTAGGATATTGGGAAGTTCCATTTCCCAGGAATTCGGGCAATTCCGAAGCTGTTAGCTATTTTTTTGGCTAAACGGCCTTTTAAGCGCTCGATCCGGACTCCCGTTCGGTATTTTTGGGCGGAACTTTTGTAAAATACTTTTTAGATCAACAATGATTTCAGGAAGCTTAAAATCCCATGTCAAAGCACTTTCGAGATTTTCTTAAGCCAGGGGCATTTTGGTAATTTGCCACCCCATGAGGGGTATTTTGGTAATTTTCCCGTTATATAAATTTTCCGAATGACTTTTAGTTCGGGAAAGGGTGTAAGACACCCGGAAAGTTATTTTTTCCAGTTGTTCTGAGATGTTTGTTGGGGTGATGGCTGTCAGGGGGTATTTTGCATAAGTTGGGGGTGTTTTGGTAACTTTCCCCCCTTAAAATATACTGAGGAAGTATTTGGGATTGGAGTGACGTAATTCAGTTAAAAAGTGGTTTTAACGGGGTTTTGTGGTGTTGGGTGTGTAGCGGGCATCGAGGGTATATTGGTAAATTGCCACATTGGCTCTAAATTTTAGGGAAGTAGCATAATAAAGCGTTCGGAGTTGTGAGAAGTGAGGAATTGTTTTAATACATTGAAATAATGAGAGAATGACTATTGCTAACGCGTTGGTAAGCTAGGTTTAAGATCCAGTTATATTTTTGGAATGTAAATATTATGGACGCTAAGTTGGTTTACGATTATATTTTGTTCTTACATATATGTATTTCAACCCCGGACCTCATGATACATCAATCCTATACGATGACGATGACCACGTCGCGAGGTACGTATTTGATGGTGTCGAGAGGGGTGTTTTGGAAACACTTCAAAGCACAAGTCACCTTGAAGAGTGGGTACTGAACGAGGAACAAATACAACTACTACACCGTTAAAATTTAGCTATGTTCACCGATTCCGGGATTTTGTCTCGACACGACGATTGTCTTATATCCGCTCTAGTTGAACGATGGAGGAGCGAGACGAACTCATTTCACTTCCGATTTGGTGAAATGACAATTACATTAGAGGACGTCGGATTTATACTTGGAATCCCATGTCACGGCAAACCCATTACTTTGAGCAAAACGTCTGCATCCATAAAGAATATGGCTAGGCAGTATTTTTCGAAAATTCCGAAGGAAGCTCTCACAACAAATGACATCAAACTTAAATGGCTGAGAGAGCAGTACGGCAAGCTACCGGATGAATACACTCGTCATGATTTCGTGACGTATACGAAGGCATTCATTCTATATATTATTGGAGCTATATTACTTCCGACGCATTCGAAAAACACGGTGCATCCGAAGTATATGGTGTTCTTGGAGGATCTTGAGGAGGTATACTCGTATTCGTGGGGTTCAGCTATTCTTGCGCACCTATATCGAGCACTGCATAAGGCTACGAGAATATGTGCCAAGTCTATTGCCGCCTGCCTGACTCTATTACATGTATGAGCATTTATATTATTGTTTTGACGTGTCAATATATTCGTGATTAATTACTAATTCCATATATTGTTTGCATTCACAAATTTGGTGTTGCGTACCGGGGTTACCGAGGGGAGCCGTCTAGTCGCTTGCCTCCTGACGCGTACGACTTTCAACCCCAGAGTCAGGTGTGGGGGCCGTCTAGTCGCTTGCCTCTTGAGGCGTACGACTCTCAACCCCATAGTCAGGTGTGGGAGCCGTCTAGTCGCTTGCCTCCTGACGCGTACGACTTTCAACCCCAGAGCCAGGTGCGAGTTCCGTCTAGTTGCTTGCCTCCTGACGCGTACGACTTTCAACCCCAGAGTCAGGTGTCAGAGCCGTCTAGTTGCTTGCCTCCTGACGCGTACGACTTTCCACCCCAGAGGCAGGCGTGGGAGCCGTCGAGTCGCTTGCCTCCTGACCCGTATGACTCTCAACCCCAGAGTCATGTGCGATTTTCCGTCTAGTTGCTTACCTCCTGACGCGTACGACTCTCAGCCCTAAAGTCAGGTGTCGGAGCCGTCTAGTCGCTTGCCTCCTGACGCGTACAACTCTCAGCCCCAAAATCAGGTGTGGGAGCCGTCTAGTCGCTTGCCTCCTGACGCGTACGACTCTCAACCCCAGAGTCAGGTGTGGGAGCCGTATAGTCGCTTGCCTCCTGACCCGTACGACTCTCAACCCAAGAGTCAGGTGTGGGAGTCGTCTAGTCGCTTGCCTCCTGACCCATACGACTCTCAACCCCAGAGTCCTGTGTGATTTTCGTCTAGTCGTTTGCCTCCTCACGCGTACGACTTTCAACCCCAGAGTCAGGTGTGGGAGCCGTCTAGTCGCTTGCCTCCTGACGCGTAACCCCAGAGTCAGGTGTGGGAGCTGTCTAGTCGCTTGCCTCCTGACGCGTACGACTTTCAACCCCAGAGTCAGGTGTGGGAGCCGTCTAGTCGCTTGCCTGCTGACCCGGACGTCTCTCAGGCCCAGAGTCAGGTGTGGGAGCCGTCTAGTCGCTTGCCTCCTGACGCGTACGACTCTCAACCCCAGAGTCAGGTGTGGGAGCCGTCTAGTCGCTTGCCTCCTGAGCAGTTTGACTCTCAACCCCAGACTCAGGTGTGGGAGCCGTCTAGTCGCTTGCCTCATGACGCGTACGACGCTACACCCCAGAGTCAGGTGTGGGAGCCGTGTACTCGCTTGCCTACTTTTGCGTACGACTCTCAACGCCAGAGTCAAGTAGGATTCCAGGCGTCGCGCCCAAGCATCCGGTCGGATAAAGGACAACCGACGAAGCCATTAAGTTCGACGAAACGGGAGTGGATCGATCGGCATTACTTCGGGCATGAGCCCGTCGATTCAACTGACTTTCCTGTTGCAGGAGTCGTAGCTCACTCTGATATGAGACTGTTGGCGCCGGACATAGATATTTCGAACTGGGTCATGGACGCTTACATAGATCTGCTCCGTGTTAGAGAGCTAAGTAATAATCCCTCCCAAACTCTCAAGCTCAACATGTATCCCTATTTTCTAGTCAACCTCTTGGTGAATAGCCTGGGAGCTGAAAAAGGGTATAGCTAGGCGCCTTCCTTACCATTCCCCAGAGATGTAGTTGGCGTCTGTATGGATTATTATTAGTATTGTTCAATTTTGGATCTTAAGATTTCAAATTGAATTTGCCTTATTATTACTTTAGAATGATTTTGGACAATGGGCTAACTAGCGTGCCTAAGGTGTAATGAACAAAACAAAACGTTAAAAACAATAGTGGGTGCTAAAGTGTGCGCGAATCGGGGCCTCGTAACAGAGTGCAAAAAATAATTTGTCTCGTTTTTCGGCGAAATTTATAGAAATGGGCTAACTAGCGTGCCTGAGGTGTAATGAGTGAAAAAATAGTGACAAAAAAAATTACAACTTTTTTCGCAAGCTAAGAAATGGGCGCTAAAGTGTGCGCGAATAGGAGCGTCGTAAGAAAACCCAAAAAATAATTTGTCTCGTTTTTCGCCGAAATTCATATAAATGGGCTAACTATCGTGCCTGAGGTGCAATGAGCGAAAAAAAAAAACTTTTTTCGCAAGCTAAGAATTGGGCGGTAAAGTGTCCCCGAATAGGCCCTTTCAAAAATATCAATAATCCACAAACCAAATCACAAATTAAAGATTTCACAAACCAAATCACAAATATAAACATTATAAAAGTTCAATTTATACAACTGAAACATTAATCCTAACACTCTTCCTCATCATCGTTCTCATCGACTACACTGCTAGCTTCGATACCTAGCACTTTATAATGATTTCTCTTGTCATGATCAGTCATCTTATTACACAACGCACATTTTCGCAACTTTTTTGACCCGTTGCTTCTTCTATCGGATTCTTCATGCGTAGTGCTCGTTTTTGCCCTTCTGTTTGAGAAATAATTGGATAAAAAATGTCGTCCTCCTCACCTTGCAGGCTAGTGCTGTCAATGAATGGCTGTGAAGCTCGATTGAATCTACCGGCTGGAGTCGTCCGAGGGTGGTCCCGTCTTTCTGGTAATGCCATCCTAAATTGTGCATGCTTAGCCTTATCCCGTGCGGCTGCTTCAACTTGATACCTGTACCCATCAAATGTTGACGCTGCATCCATTGATAAACCGTGCATGATGTTACAAAGGTGATTATATCGCAGCGTCTCAGATTGCTCGAAATCGACTGAAACATTAGGCACGTAAGGAATATGACCGTGGACTCTATTGGCTTCCTTCGTCCACCGATCCAAGATATACTCTGGAGGGATTTCACTAGTATTCTTGGCGCTAAAAACCCTCAACATGTGTCGACATAGTATACATTTATGCTCAAACATTTGACAGTTTCAATTAACAAACCCGGTTTCCATATAAACTGCTACGGTAAAATGTCTTCTTTTCCTCGGAGCGGACGAAGAGCACGAATTGGCGAAATTTGTCACATTTGTCAAAGCATAAACCTTGACCTCCCTGGTGGAATACTCGTGCAACTTTGTCATACTATATTGATTCGACTTTAGTAGTTCCTCTTGAAACTATCTGAAAATTTCCTTGGTATAGTCTCGAGCTGCATGAGCCTCCAAAGGTGAAAAAACTAATATTTGTCTTTCTCTGTAAACTGTAGCCGCATCGGCTTCTCTCTCAAGGTAAACTTGCCTGTCAAGGGCTGTCTGCATCTCTAGTACGAACTCCGATATACTTGAAGGCTTGCCTACGTACCCATCAAAGAATGAATTCATACTTTCGCTCCTCGAGGTCGTAGTCATTCTGGCTACATAAATCTTCTTCGTGTAGGCACCGACCCATTGTGTCTTGATCTCATACAACGATTGTAACCATTCATGATTGTGCAAAGAGTAGTCATTCATTAACTTGGCCCACCTCTCCTCGAACACGTCCACTGTCAACGATTTCTTCCCACATTTATTAAAGTCAGTCTTGAAAGACGGATGGGTTTGCATATACATTGTGAAGCCGTTTGGGATATTTGTTGCTTATGTGCCATGTGCACAGGCCATGGTGAGTATCTGGCAGGACCTTAGCGATTGCATTTTTCATTGCCAGATCTTGGTCGGTGATGATGGTCTTTGGAGGAATATGATACATTGCTTTAAGTCACGTTTCAAATAACCACGTAAATGACTCCTCCGTCTCATCCATAAGCAGGGCAAAGCCAAACAAGATTGACTGATAGTGGTGGTTCACCCCGGTGAACTGAGCAAAAGGCATATAGTACTTATTTGTGCGGTATGTGGTGTCAAACGTCATAACATCCCCAAAATTTTGGTAAGCAGCTCTAGAACGGGCATCCGCCCAAAATATAGTACTAATGTGGTTCTCGTCATCCAGTTGGAGACTGTAGAAAAAGCCTGAATTCTCACTCTGAAGGCTCCTGAAGAGATCAAGTGTAGCTTGAGAATCACTCTTTCCGAAAGACGCTCTCCTCTGAACACGAAGTTCATTTCGAAGGTCAACTTCGTTGAAACTCAACTTGTCAATCCCCCCAGCATGGCTTGAGAGAACCCCCATCATTCTAGATGGTGGAATTTTAGGCTGGGCCATTGTAAATATTAGTTCCCTGTGAGCCGTGCCTATTTGTCGGTGCTGATGAATTTGACCAATCTTACTAGGGGTCATCAACTGATGATTATGGGTCAAATCTACTCCCGTCACAACCCATTGGTTTTCATTTTTCCGTTGTACTGCATACACATGGGCCTTGCAGCCGGTTCCCGGAAACGTATCCCGCTTTCTTTGTCTTGATGGCCCTTCGTTACTGATCCGAACAACCGGGGGTACATGCGGTCCGTCTCTATGACACTCAAATAGTCTTTCACAAATTTGATCTGTATTCGCCCGTTTTCTAGTCGTCTTAATTCTAATACCGAAACCTATTGTTTTCGAATATGCTCTATAGTATGCTGCAACTTCGTCCAGTGTTGCAAAGCCTTGACCCAGGTAAGGTGGAACAGAATCTTTAGAAAAAAATATTTCCTCCAGTTGCATCCATATTTATACTGAAACCTAAAAAATAAAAATTATATCATTCTCAATAAGTCATAGAATTAAATAAAAATAAATAAAAATTATTAAAAAGTCATTCGAAAAATTTATATAATGTTAAATTACCAAAATACCCTCGCTGAGCGACAAATTACCGAAATGCCCCCGGGGGTTCATTATTACCCTAACTCCCCAAATCAGCTTCAAAACAACATTTCAGGTGTTGTAATTACATTTCTGGACTAAGAAGTCCTTTGAAAAACTTTAACGGGAAAAATTACCAAAATACCCCTCATGGGGTGGCAAATTACCAAAATGCCCCTGGCTTCAGAAAATCTCGAAAGTGCTTTGACATGGGATTTTAAGCTTCCTGAAATCATTTTTGATCTAAAAAGTATTTTACAAAAGTTTCGCCCAAAAATTCCGAACCGGTGTCCAGATCGAGCGCTTAAAAGGCCGTTTGGCCAAAAAAATAGCTAACAGCTTCGGAATGGTCCGAATTCCTGGGAAATGGAACTTCCCAATATCCTAGGGTTCTCATAAAATTTTCGCTCGAAATCGCGCTAGTTTGATATTTTAAATTACACTACAAAGTTACAAGGTTGCGCGTATCAGTTAACCCCTTTCTAGTCTTTGGAAAAATCTGAAATTTTTGCTTGATACAGATATTTTAAAAATAACTGGGGTCTATTTTTTGTACTTCGGCAAAATCTAGCTCTAGTTATGTTTTATAAATTCGTGAACAAAATTCTAATTTTGACGCCCTAAAAAATTGCTATTTTGGAATCGTTCGAATGTAATACCCCGATTTGTAAAAACGTAAGAAGACAGAAAAATTATGTTCGAGAGTGAGCAGAAGTTAGTCAAAAAGCCGTGAAGAAAAGAAGAGAAATGGCAGAGTCAAAGGCTGTGAAGAAAGAAAAAAAATGGCAGAGTCAAAGGCTGCGAAGAAACTCTGCAACTATCCACGCACAAGGAAGGAGAAAAAAAAGAGACAAAAAAGGACACGAAAAGAAATAAAAAAAAGAGAAGGACAGTGAACTGCAACTTCTAGTTGCGGTTCGGGGGTGGACGAAAAAACGGAGAAAGGACAAATAAAAAAAGAAAAGAAAATGGGGAAGAAGGACAAAACAAAAGGGGGGGGGAAAGGACAAAACAAAAAAGGAAAAGAAGATGGGGAAGAAAAAAAAAAGGAAAACAAAATAAAAAAGGAAGGACAAAAAAGGAAAAGAAAATGGGGAAAAAAGACAAAAAAAAGGGGGGAAAGGACAAAACAAAAGACAAAACAAAAAGGGAAAAGAAAATGGGGAAGAACAAAAAAGGAAAGAAAATAAAATTGGGGGCCACATGAAGGGAACCACAACTCCTAGTTGCGGTTGGGGGAGAAAGGGGGGCGGGGGGGGGGGGGAGGGAGGGGGCACGAAAAAAGAAAAAAAGGGCCCAAACTGTTGAATATCGTGCACTTATCGAAAATTTTCCAAACTTTACAGGAAGTTTTATAGGATAATATTAGAATTACTGTTAAATTTTCTCAATTTTCTGATATCTTTTGATATTTTTAATATTTTCTGTAATTTCAGTTCTTTTAAAATTTGTTTAGAGCCTTTAAAAATCATATTAAATTATGGAAAAATTTCAGTGATGTTTTTGTATGACAATGACAACTCAGTTTCAATTTTGTAAATTTAGAGTTGCTTTGCTATTATTATCCATATCACACTTGATTTAGCTAAAAAGACGATTTTAAATTGATTTCGACACTTTTTAACTTTTGATTTTAATTTCTGTATTATCCTTGTATTTTGTAAAGCTATTGTAAAATTTATGGGACTTTATTTTCAGCTAGAAATAATTATGGCTATTTATTTTTAGCTAGAAATAATAAAAAAGGACAAAAAAGGAAAAGGAAGGACAAAAGACAATAGGACAGCCACGCACAGTGAACCGCAACTCCTTGTTGCGGTTCGGGGGTGGGTGGGGGTGGGGGGGTGGGGTGGGACCGTGGAGTAATGATAGCAACCGCAACTAATAGTTGCGGTTTGGTGGATATTATCCACCAGTGGATGTATATCGCGCCCCATATATATATGTGTATATATATATATATGTATATATATATATATGTATATATATATATATATACATATATATATATATATATATATATATATATATATATATATATATATGATAAAAGGAGTCAAAAAAAGAAAAGAAAAGAAAAGAAAAGAAAAGAGAAAAGAGAAAGAAAAGTCAGGAAGAGGGAAACAGATAGGACAACTGGCCCAATAAAGGGCTGCGTCTCGACCAAATGTGGGCAGCCCCCATCTCTGGCCATGCATGCGGTCACCGGAGGCCGACTCCGGCTACACGCCTTCGTTGGACGCCATCGCCTAACGACCACTGCCAATCCTTGCTCAATGGTGCCAGATTGCTTGCACATAGGGGTGCAACTTGGGCGGGCTGGACGGGCCCAAGGGTTAGACCATGACTAGCCCGCTCTCCAAAAGTCGTGTCCATGTCCAGCCCAGCCCATCTACGGCCCAAATAATATGTGTCCACGCCCAGCCCATCAAAATTTTGGTGGGCACGGGCTGGACGAGGGTTGTCCACAGTTGTCCATAGTTACAAATTACTTTTTTTTAAAACGATTTCAAAACATATCATTGATCATCTAACTCTAAAATTTATTCATGATAATGAAAAATTGTACATTAAGGTCTAAATATGAACTTAAATATAAGCATAAAATCAAATATTTGGAACAAAATGTGAGAGAAAAAGACAAGAGGCTCTAATTCTATAATATGAAATAAAGTAGAAAAAATAAAATCTTCAAAGATCTCAAAACATGAACGAAAAGTTGAGAACCATTGCTCAATTTGGTTCAAAAAAGAAAAGAAAAGAAAAGATAAGAATATAAGCATACATTTGGCTTTAACTTTGTCGAAGTGGGGCTGAGAGTTTAGAAAGTACAAAAGAGAAATTGTATTTAATTAGGTTAAGAGTTGGACGGTCGAGATTGCATAAACTTATGTGATCCACAGTTTTTAATGACTAAAGAAAACAAAATAAATACATTGTAACATGAACATATGTGTATGTGTATTATAAATATATTATAATTTATATTATATAGTAGTTAAATTGGTTGGTTTTTCCACGGGCTGTACATGCTTGTAGAAACCTTTGCCCATGTCCAGCTCATATTTTTGATGGGCCAAAATTTTGAGCCCATGTCCACCATGGTCACTACAAAAGTAAGCTTATGCCCAAATTTTTGCGGGCTGGCACGGGTTGTCCGGCCCAAGTTGCACCCCTACTTGCATAACCGGCCATGGACCATCACCGGTCAACCACCCTTTTCCCTCAGTTTTCTGGCTACACCATAGTCGCCGGCTTCGAACCCCAAAGCGGTCTTCATCGTCGTTGCGCTCAACCCCATACCCGACACCATCGCACTTTCATTGGAGGCACCACCTGCCGCCACCTCTAAATCATCGTGGCTGCTACCGGCGATCAACTCCGGCCGGCGTCTCCACCGAACACCATCGCCGGCACCTCCATCAATCGTCGCCACAAATCTTCGCCGGAATCAACGCGCCATTACCACCATCGACTAATACTCCGATCGGCTAACAAATCTAGATCGATGCCGAAGGATGGCCACCGGTCAAACGCCGGTGCAACAATGGCCACAGATGAACGACCATTGCAAAAGACCACCGTCAGGGGTGGACCGCCACTGCACCGCTGCTGTCAACATATCGCAGCCTCAATGACTTCGAACTGATGGTCGTCGCTACAGTCGTTCGGTTAGCCAAAAAATGGCCCAATCCCATCGCGATCTTCAAACCTTCTACGCTGTCGAAATCGGCAATTACCGGCAAGGGTCAAGGCTGCACCACCATGGGTGTCCACCCATTGTTCAAATGTAGCTACTATATGCAGGGGACATTCACCGGTCGAACAATGAGCTGTAGAGACATGGTGTACCGAAGGGGCCACTATAAGTTCCGGGCCAACCACAACAGCCATCCGATCGTCGTTGCCACCGGGGATCCCATGACTATGGCATAGAATTTATTTGTGATATTGACTGTGAATCGGGGTTTCATGGTGGTGTTGTGATTTGGGGTACGGTAGTGCGTATAATGTGTGTGTGTGTTGGTGTAGCAGTGCGATGGGGGTACATGTACTGTGTGGTGGGAGAAGGTTATGTGGTATTGGTACAACTACGTGTCTACGTTGGTTACATTTGCAGTGTGAAGGGTGAGTATTAGGTGCTAGGAGGATTTTGAAAGTGACGGGTTACTTGGGTGAAAATCAATTGATGGAGTGAAGTTGTGCGGCTAGATGGTATGGTGAGTATGTGCGTGTTGTGTACAGTATGTTTACACGGTGTAGGTGTGCCCTATGCATGCGGCTGTATTTTGGACAAGGAAGCGTATGGGAAAATGGAATGATTCGCGTGAGCTCTGGAGTTTAACTGGGTACTATTTAACATAAGGTTTACTTGTTGGATTAGTTAACCTGTGTTGGTTAAGAGAAGCTCGACAATTGTAGATGAAAGGCTAGAGAGAGGCATGGTAGGTTGGGACACGATATTGGACAGACATAGTAAATATCGGGTAGTTGACTACGGCATTGAATTTGCTTGAAGACATGTTCAACGGGAATGTTGTGTTGTGATTAACGATGCTTTGGGTTATAGTAAAGCTGGGATCATGACGATAAAAAGAATGGCCTTGACTATCTTTTAGCCAAATGTAGCAGCTAGATTGTCGCTCCAGAGACTGTGATGTGGGAAATGCATAGCGTCAAGTAAGTGTCCCTTTGATTCAACTAGTATTTTTATATAAAATGTATATGTTTATCTACTGTTAAAAAGTGAAGTTTAGCATTGATTGTTTTAATTATGTTTAGTTGTTCTGGCTTAATTTGCTAAGCAAAGTTTTTAATGGTTTATTTCTCGTGAAAAACTGGACTAGCATGTAAATGATATTTTGTTTAGAAATTGAAATGGACCTCGGATTTGCAATATTGGGTACAAGTGAGATATTTTGGAATTTGACGTTATTGTGAATATTGAACAACTTGAAACTATCGAAAAGGGTGTGAGGATGGTTTGACCATCAAATGATGAGTGGTTGGTTTTACGATGAACCAAAAAGTGGTTTTGTTTATTCGATTGTTGTGCCCCATATCCAACGGGGAGAAGTTGGATTTCAGGCCCCGGTCAACGGGGCTTGTACGTTGATGCACAGTACTGTTGCTTGCGCTTTTCCCTTGCGTCCGCATAATTATTTATTCCGAATGGAGAAGGGATTTCGGGCCCTAGTCACAGGGGCTTGTACGCTGACCACATCATATCATTTGAGCTAATGTTGGGATGAAATTGTTTGTGGTGAGATGTTGTACTAATGATTTTATATCTTAGTTTTGTTCCATGTACACTATTTCATTTACCGGATGATTACTTAAGATTTTAGATTTTAAATGCTGCTATAATGTATTACGAGTTATTTTTTGACATGCTATGGTCCACCTAGTTGAATCATTGGTTACTTACTGAGCACGTGGAAGCTCACCCCTGACTTATCATTTCAGGTTTGAAAGTAAGGTGATGGTGAGGAGCATAGGAAGAGACAATTTGGCGCGGAGCTACAGAGACTGTAAGGAATGAGTCGCTAATATTTAGATTTGTTGGTTTATTTTAGTTGTTGATAGATTGCCATTCTGAAGAGTTTTAGCATAAGTGTTGTATTCAAATAAAAATATGATAATGTAATTAAAGTTTGTAGAAGTTTTAATTTTTGCTATAGCTTATATTGGTTTTAGCGAGTAAGGCCCGGTAGAGCCCTTGGTTGGAGTCTATTGGGTCTGCGGCCGATCACGTGCCTAGCTCATGGGCCTACCTGTGGGTTCAGGTCGTGACAAAATAAGAAGTCATTCAGTAAAACATAGTAGAGTAAATGGAACAATCTGAGTGCATAAAAATCAGTTTGCATAAAAAACGTCATCACAAGACATTTCTAACCTTAGACCAGCTCAAATGATATGCTGCAAATAACATATATAGCCCCACTGACTTAGGCCTGGAATCTCACCTCGAGATAAACATCACTGTGGAAACAGGGGCAACCACTTAAAGTAGTAATGCGCATTACGTCAACTTACATAGCCTCGTTGACGAGGACCCCAAATCCAACTTACCCCTGTTGGATATGGAGCATAGTAGTTGAGTAAATGAAAACCACATTTCCTTTTATCATCCTTCAATCACCAATGGTCAAACCATCTCACAACTTTTCAATAGTTTCCCGAAACATTTCATATCCACAATAACTTCAATACCAAAACATCCCACTTGCGCCAAGTATTTCAAATCTGAATTCCATTACAATTTTTAAACAAATATCATTTACATGCTCGTCTGCTTTAGACGAGAATAGTGTCGCGACAAACTTTTCGACAAAATTCATTTCTCCAAAGTAGATAAACATATCTACTTTATAGAAATACTAGTTGCACCGACAAGTCACTTAAACGAACCATTAACCAAATATGGAAATTTTTCTCTTAATCGGATCATAGTCGCCTTATATAGAAATCTGAACAGATAAATCGGCGATTAATTAGTTCCTGTAACGTACTGTCAACTCATAGCGCAAGAAAATATCTTGATTTCTATCATATTGTAACCTCTGAAAGTGCACTTGTGCCACGAATATCTCAGTTCTCAAAGTGTACTAATACCGTCTCTCAACTTCTAGCAACCCTGACGCTCGAATATGCATGTCCACCAAATTCACCATCAGGTGTGAAAAATTACCAAAACATCCTAGGCTTTGATAAAATTACCAAAACACATCCTGCTAGCTTTCGTACCGTCAAATTCTAAAAAAAGTTGCCAAACTGGTTTTTTCAGACTAAAATGCCTTTCAGGGATTTTTTGCTCATAAACCCCCTAACTGATATCTAAACAGAGCTCTTAGAGGACAGTTCCGTTAAAAATAGCTATCGGCATTAAAATACCATGAAATTTACAGTGAAATATCTCAACAATGTTAGGACCTCCCAAAATTTTCAGACAAAAATAAGCTGATTTGATATATTAAATAAATCGAGATTATAAATACAATCATTTAGCATTATGCACGAACACAAAAAAATCTCAAAAAATTCTAGTGTAGGTCTCATAAAACTAATAGGGGTCTCTTTTTCCTACTTGGCCAAAATTTACACAAAACTATATTTTAAAAACTGAAGTTCGGAACAGCTATAAACCTAACCACCTATAACGACAATTACGCATACTCTTCCAAATCACTACACACAGTATCACGCCTTGAGCATACACACTCTTCTTCTTCCCTTCTCATCTCTGCCGGAAACACACACACAAACACTGAAGCACCTAAACCACACATTACTACTCCTAAAACACTCACACACACACACACACACACACTAACACACCCATCCACTATGTTTTAGACACCCTATTCACACACACCTACACAATATACCAACAAACACACCCATGGTCCTGTTTCTTTTACGCCTACTGCCACACACAAGCCCACATCACACACACGCTCAAACATACACACAAAAAAGCAGCCACCATGGCTGTTTCCTCCTCCCCTTCACCACTCACGCTCACATAGTGAATGACACACACTAAAATAAAATAGGAAGATTACCTCTAAAATTTCCACAATTCATTCTTCTTCGTTCTTCTCTCTCTCCTCTCCCCCCCCGGCCCGCCGAAGCTCTATTTTTCTTCTTTCCTTGATTTTGTTTATTTCTTTCCTTTCTTTCTTTCTCTATTTTCTCTTCTTGTTTTTGTCCCATAAATTCTATATTTTATAGTTTATTTTTATTAGTCACCCCCCATAAGTAGGAGGTAGCCATCTCTCCATCAACACTTTACACTTTTTTTTTTTGAATTTCCCAAATTGGGAAATAATAGAACTGCAAATATGGGTAACCCTAGGGGGAGGGAGGAATCGAACACGGGACCTCGAGGTCACTCCTCGAGGCCCCTTGCCAACTCAACCAACCCCTTGGGGTTCAACACTTTACACTTGTAAGTGCCACTAATCACCTACTTTTCAAAATTACAAAGGCCTCACAACTTTTCATATTTACATTTTGACCCCAAAACTTCACACAATTACATTTTGACCCCAAAACTATTTTAGCCCCTCATACTATACCAATTCCCGCTCATTGTTAAATTATCACCCTTTTATTTTCATGACCAACAAATAGTTATTTTAGACACTTCTGAAAAGTATCGGGTGTTACACAAGTAGCACCTTTTCTTTAACCCGTAACATGTAAGGATAATAATTTGACCCGTAACAAATGGGGCCAGACCGGGTTTAGGGTACTATGTATTTTGACATATTAACTGTCCCAATCCAATATGGTTAAGTGATATAAGCAGAAGTTTTAAACGTAGACAATTTAGGTTCCCTAGCTAGCGACACTATAAATATATGAACCGTTGATATTTTGTAATCTCGTCCATCCATTGCCACTGTGGGGCATGGTAACGCGGAGTAGGCGGGGCGATTGCTCCAAATCTGTATTCAGACGTGTTTAGTTAGCATAATTGAATGCATGCACACATTTGAAATAGGTTCGGCTTGCAGTGAGGAGGTTGCATAGTGGGTTCAATATTACCAGAACCAAGGCCGATCCGGTCCATTGCCATCCATACTTTAAGATTTAACAGCTTAATCATTTGTTAAACTTTGGGTACTTTCTAGAGCTACAATAAATATTGTTGCAACTATTTAAAGTTAAAGATAATAAAGTGCAACAAACCATAGCAGATATCTCCAAAGTTTACAAACCCACTTCATTTCTTTTTTTGCTTTTCCTGTTTATGCTGGAGAATTGCATAAATAAAGCTTACACATTATTTATCATTTTTCGTGAGACCAAGATGACAGTCCGACGCCTCTTAGTTTTTCTTTGTATTAAGTCGGAAATTTGAATCACACAGAAGGTGAAATGAACAGAGTAAATCCTTTTTACCATTAGGATGAAAGAGTAACCTCGGTTTATGTCCTATGCAAACTGCAGGAAACTAGCCTAATGGATTACAAAAGACAGTTAAAAATAGAAATGTAAATAGATTAGAAAACAAGAAAAAGCTACATTACATATCAACTGCTAATCTCGCTGAATTTTTCTCGACTTGTCTCTAACAGATTCGTTACCAAGTCTGCAGTTTCTGCTTTCGAGAGGGAGGGGTGTGTGTGGGTGGGAGGTATGTAAGGGTCCTATTTGTAGTCATGGTGTGTGTTCTGTATATTGTCTTGTTTTTGTGTTTTAGGGAGTATTTGTATAGAGCTAGTGTTGGTAGGGGTCCTTTTTTTTATTTTTTATTTAGGTTTTAGAATGGTAGTTGTTAGATGTTGTTAGGGCCATATTACTTTTTTTTTCTTGCAAATCTTTTGTGCAGCGACTGGCACCTCTTTCCCGATCTATTTGGAATTGGGTTTAAGTCACCGGTTCAACAAACATTAACGCCTAAATAATCATGATCAACATATAATATTGAAATTCTCTAAAAACTAGTCCTTACAAAATCTTTCTACAATTACAACTTATCGAGTTGGAAACAAACTAAAGAGCCATACCCCCAGATCTCAACTCCTCCGTGTTCTTTTTTCGCTGTTAGATAAGAACAGGGAATGCCAAAGGCGCCAGGCCCAGCTCGGTTGATTGTGGAGCCCTGGCACGTGTCTTTGGGACAAACCAACGGGTACATGAAAGGCGGCTGAGACACGGGCTCGTCAAGTGCCTTGTAACTGGTCCAGGGCGTACCAAACAGGGACCGGACCGGAGAGCGTTGACCGGGTGTCCTCGCTGATTCTTCTTTTTGTAGATTAACCGCACCCCCATCACTTCCCACTATATATACCCACAAAAAACACGCACATCCCTTCAAATTTCTTTTTGTTTTTTAATTCCTTCCTTCCTTTTCCCCCCCTTTCTTTCCAATTCCCGTCAATTTGGTGTCTAATCGAAGCAAATCTCAGGTACTTACAGTTATCTGAATTACAGTTTCTATATTAGGGTTTCGGGTAAAATCATTGTTTATGGAATTCTATTTTTTCCTTTTGATTTCTGGTTGATGTTGGGGATCTGTGGTTTCATCTTGTGATCGATGTTCGGTATTTCTGTGTTTTTATCTGTCCGTATGATGATAGTTGTTAACTTCGTGGATTTGAATTTATTGATTCTGTTACGGCTAACTCGCACATCGTTTTTTTCTCGATAAACGCTGTTAAGACCTAGAATGCAACGCTCATCTGTGATAATTCTTGGCGATTCTGAAGCGCCTACGTATCATATCGTGTATCGAGATGTAAGCTGCGTATGTTATCGTGTACCGAAGGTAAAAAAAGAGCACGGTCAGTATTAATTGAATGATGATTTCAACTAATGATGACGGAGATACAAAGGTTCGTTGGGTGCGGAACTTATGAGGCTTCACGAGGAACCTGGTGATCCTTCAACGCTCGTTTTGATCTAAAACATAGTTGAAGTGTATATATTCTAAGCTTGTATCAACTGCGATTTCTACAAGCGTGCTTCTTTTTCTTACTTCTATAACAACGAAAAATGGGGGAGAAGTTTGTATTTTCTTATTACAAAAGACGTTAAATTTTCAGATGCAGCATCTGTTCTTGTTCCTTTGAGTTATACAGTTATGGAATCTGAATTGTTCTAGATTTTCTGTTATTGCAGGATACGTGTCTAGGCTCTCAATATGTTAGAGCAGTTACTGATTTTCACCAGAGGAGGTCTGATTCTCTGGACGTGTAAAGAGCTTGGAAATGCTCTTAGAGGGTCTCCCATAGACACCTTGATCCGGTCCTGTCTTTTGGAAGAAAGATCTGGTGCCGCGTCATATAACTACGATGCACCTGGCACTGCATACACTCTCAAGTGGACGTTCCACAATGAACTTGGCCTCGTTTTTGTCGCTGTTTATCAGCGAATACTCCACCTTCTATATGTTGATGATTTGCTTGCTATGGTGAAGCGGGAATTTTCGGAGATTTATGATCCAAAGAAGACGGTTTACAGTGATTTCGATGATATATTTAGGCAGCTTAGAAAAGAAGCTGAAGCCCGTGCTGAGGAAATTAAGAAAGCAAAACAGGTGGACAAGCCTGTGAGCAACAATATGGGTAAGAAGCAAAGTCAGCTACATAGGTCTGGTCTTGAAGGAGGCAATAAAAAAAAGAGTGATGGTGAATCAGGCAATGATAGTGGGGATGATGACGATAATGTAAAAGGTCGTAAGTTGGAAGCTCATTCCAAGGGCAGTTATGTTGCCAACCGGAATGTGCCTGCAAAGGGTATTGCCAACGGTAAAGAGAATGGGAGTTCCAATAATGGGGCTTTTGATGTAAATAAGTTACAGAAGCTAAGAGCTAAAGGTGGGAAAAAAACTGAAACTATTGTAAACAAGGTTCCTAAGGAGGAAACAAAGAAGAAGATAACAAAGAAGAACAGAGTTTGGGATGATTCACCTAAAGAGTCAAAATTGGATTTCACAGATCCCGTGAGTGAGAATGGGGATGAGAACATACAAATTGTGGCAGCAGATCAAGGTGAGAGTATGATGGACAAAGAGGAGATCATCAGTAGTGAGAGTGAAAGTGAAGAGGATGAGGAGGCAGAGAAAGGTACAAAGGTAGAGGCAAAGAAGAAAGGATGGTTTTCATCCATGTTTCAGAGGTAATTGCATATTCCTGTTTCCACATATATTACTTGAATTAGGTTGATTTTAACTAAGATTGGTCTTATTGCACAATTAACAAAAAGATTTAAGCGCATAAGATAATTTTAGAACATCTTCTCAGTTGTAATTATGCATGGATTACATTCTCTCTCTCTCTCACACACACATATTCATTTGAGGGAGAAGTGGCATTGTGTGCTTGCTAGGAATAAGCTTTTGTCTTGGTTGCATGAAGTGTTCTTTTATTCTATTCTTTTACATGATCTGAAAAGGATAGTGGAAAAGAAGTGTTGCAGAATTAATTTGGAATTCTTATTAGGACCTGATTAACCACGGAAGTGTTATTAATAACAAGTACAAGTATCTTTACGTTGTGTTTTGCGTTCGAACTTTGAAGAGAACCAATGAATGGATTAGATCTAACATGAAGACGTTATTCTTGTCTTGCAAAGGTAGGAGTCTGGTAAAGGAATGCTGTAGATACAACTTCGACCTGCCATTTAACTTGAGTTTTTGTTTGATGTACATACTGCTTATGTGTATTTATTGTTATTTTCACTTACTTTTCTTTTCCCAAGTTCTAGAAAAATGAAAACTGAAAACCGAAAACAGCAAGCTCCTTACCTAACTTCTGCTATCTGGCTTGGTAGATGCCATTGTTAGTCCGTTTAGGCCAGTGTGCCAAGATGTGGCATTAGACGGTTAGGTGCCTGTATATATGCTTTTTGACATGCAATTAGTCTGGTTTACAAGAGAGTGCGGACTTACGATGGTGTTTCATTTGGATCTACAATCGAAGTTTCCATTTGGTCTTCTAGTATTGCTATTTTTTTGGTTTGCATATTGTTTTACTTGTGTACCTCGTACATCGCTGGGAGGATTTTATGGCTTGATATTAGTTGCATGGTCCATTTTCGTTAGCTTAAAACTGAGATTGTATGCTTAACTTTCCGACACAAGCTAGTTCGTAAAATTGGTATCCTGATCACCCAAGCTGTGTCATGGAAGTAATTGTTGTATTTAAGTGTTTGTTGGTTAAACTCATTGAAAACATGTTTCCTTGTGCGAGGGAGCCAACTTGGTTATATTGGTGTTACTTTGTTGCATTGCTATGTCAGTCATCGAAGTTATTGGGTTATTGCCTTAAAGTCATAATTTTGTTTTGCAGTATTGCTGGGAAGGCAAATCTGGAGAAGGCAGACCTTGAACCAGCTTTGAGAGCTCTTAAGGATAGGCTCATGACCAAGAATGTGGTATGTTTTGTTCGTCATTTGTTTCACCCTTTTGCAGTTTCCTGCATGACTTCTTCTATCTTTATTATTTCCATTTTTCATGGTGAATCTCTTTATTGCACCAACAGGCCGAAGAAATAGCAGAAAAGCTATGCGAGTCTGTAGCAGCAAGTCTTGAGGGTAAAAAGCTCGGTTCTTTCACAAGGATATCATCAACGGTTCAGGTGCGTGGTTTTGCCCATAAATTTGGCATTTGCTCTAGTTGCAAAGATATATCTTATTGATGGATTGACGCCTCCAGGCAGCAATGGAGGAAGCACTTGTTCGCATCTTAACTCCAAGGCGTTCCATTGACATTTTGAGGGATGTTCATGCATCCAAGGAGCAAAGGAAACCATATGTTGTGGTTTTTGTTGGTGTTAATGGAGTTGGAAAATCTACCAATCTTGCAAAGGTTAAGATGCACCCACAGTACTGCATCTTATAGAACTTCGGGTTAAAGCTTTATCTAATTTTTATCTAACAGGTTTGCTTAAACGTCTATGCAGGTTGCTTACTGGCTTCAGCAGCATGATGTCAATGTAATGATGGCTGCATGTGATACTTTCCGTTCAGGAGCTGTTGAGCAACTGCGTACTCATGCACGTAGGCTCCAGGTATATCTATGATTGCAACAGTGTGTCTTTATGGCTTAATCTACTCTCTTGGGTAAACGAGATGTTATCAAGTGAGGGAACCTCAACAACGTAGGAGTTCTAATTGCCAAATTATTTCTGTCCAATTGTCATTTTTAGATTCCTATTTTTGAGAAGGGATATGAGAAAGATCCAGCTATTGTAGCAAAGGAAGCAATTCAGGAGGCCACTCGAAGTGGTTCGGATGTGGTTCTCGTTGACACAGCTGGTCGAATGCAGGTAATATTGTTATCGAATCTTGGAGGTATCGCGTGTTGATTTGGGGATTTTCTGTTCTCATTTGGTATTTGTGAGAGAAATATGGGCTGAAGTTCTTGTGATCTGGCTGCCCAAAGTTCTTGTGATCTGGCTGCCTGGCAGGTCCAAACAGGCATGCTGGGTACACGTTTGGCGGGTTTAATGATCATTTTGTATAAATTGGTGTGGCCGTAATTTATATATTCTGGCTGATTTGTAGAAGTTGTGGGTTTCTGCAAACCCGGGAAACTAAAATAACTACAATTCTGATGGCATAGGAGTAGAGCTTGCAGCTACATTGGCTTGCTTTTTAGTTGACCTTTATGCTATCAATTATGGCATTAGGCTCTTGGGAAAGACAACAAATATGTGTATTTCAAATAGCATATATAACCACATTTGTCTAATCAAATTGGTAGGTGTATGGAATATAAACGGTGTAAGTGGGATGAGTTGACAACTACTAATTGTCAGTAAGTAGATAATGCATTAATGAAGGACTATGTATACAAGTATCATGCATGTAGATGTGCACTTCCTTTTAGAACTTCTTGTGTGCTTAACATGCAATTACTGGTCAGGTTTCATCCTAGTTGACCTTTATGTATTTTTAATCAGAAATGAAGATTCCAGTTCACCGCCTGCATGCGTTATTCCCGAGCCTCCTTTTCTGGTTTAAAGATATTCCAAACTTGACATGGCCTTTGTAGATTTTGTTGTCTTACTTTTGGCAGCTCTGTGCCTTGGTCGGGTGGGTGGTTGGTTTTTTTTGGCTTTGGATTTTGTCAGGTGTGCTTGACACCTTTGTTTTCTCTAACCTCTGTTTTACATTGCTGTATACACCTGGTGCACATGTTTTTCCCCTTTTGCTTAACAATTGAAAAGATGGTGCACCATATAAATCACTTAATCAGTAGTTAAAAGAATACCCGTTATTCCGTTAAATTAGTCCTCCTTTGGAGTATGTTGCCTGCGCTAGGTCTACAAAGTGATAATGACGACCTATGGACGTGTTTGCGGTGAAACTTCAAATCAATGTATTTGTGTTCGGTTATAGTTTTTCCCTGTATATCTTTATTACTGTTGTTTTTACCGTATAACAATTTTACAGGATAATGAACCCTTAATGCGAGCACTATCAAAGCTTATCCATATCAACAGTCCAGATTTGGTCCTTTTTGTTGGTGAGGCTTTAGTTGGGAATGATGCTGTGGATCAGCTATCAAAATTTAATCAGGTCCAGACATTACGAGTTCTAGGCTTACTTTCGTCGCCAGTAATATCTATATTATGACAACATTTTGGATTTGTTCGAACGTAATCATTTTCCCGGTCGTCTACAGAAATTAGGAGAGTTATCGCCCTCTGCCAGTCCCAGATTGATTGATGGAATACTGCTCACCAAGTTTGATACTATTGATGATAAGGTAGGCAATCTCCTTGTTTACTATGCTTAAGGTTTGGTCGGATGCGTTTCCTATTTTCCACTTGATTTCCATTACTTAGATATCCCGTGCATGACGTCGGGTGGTGAATGGTGTAGGTTGGTGCTGCACTATCGATGGTTTACATATCTGGAGCACCTGTTATGTTTGTTGGCTGTGGGCAGTCGTATACAGATTTGAAGAAGCTCAATGTGAAGTCAATCGTCAAGACACTGCTTAAATGAGAATGTGCTCGTTTGATGCCTTATTAGGGACCTTTGCATGATTTCTCTCACTTTGTCATGAACAGCCTTGCTGCATCTTCTGAATTGTCCCCTGATCTCACTAGTTTGTTTGTGGAGGTGAATCATTTCAACTCTGTTAGTTTTTTTCCTTTGCTCATAATGGAACTCTTGTCTATCAAATTGCTGAACATCATCCATTTACTTGTAAATGGCGAAAGTGAGTGATTTTACTCGCTTTGTTTCTTTTACAAGTAAATGGGGACCTGTCAAAACATATGTGACGCTATGACCAGCACAGTAGTTTAGTGTTAGCTGGACAAGACGCGAAAATGATACTGGATGATGTGCAAAGGATCCATATGGGAGGGCAGGTTCGACTTAGTCACGAGCAATTTTTGCGTATTTAATTGGGAGATGGGGGTCAGTATTTTTGGACTTTGTGGGTGGCCTTATCTCTAGTATACTTTGGTTTACAGTGTAGGACGTCTTACCCAAAGTTGGCTTTATTTGTAGGATACTAGCCCAGGGGTTGAAAGGAGTCTGTGTGTAGATGAGGTTATCTTGGTGGTTCCAAATAAACCACACAGTGGATGTTCTCTACATGTATTGTCAGGAGGAATCCGGTTTCATGATTTGGAGCAGAAATCTAGGCAATAAACCATTCTTTGAATGGCGTTCCTAGTTCCTATTTCGTAAGTTCTTAATCCAATAGGTGATCCGAATCACATTGGTGTTACATAGGGGCATCTTTGAGAACTGGTGGTTGGTTGTTTCCGGTGTGTTAGCTTAAAATTTTGAAGAGGTCCGTGAAATGTTTCCCTGCAACCGACTGCCTGCTTTTACTTATATGATCAACTCCAAGTTGTCATCCTATACCGTTCAGGTGGTCTAATTGACAGGCAAGAAGGTAAATTCTTAAACTCTATAACAATGACATGTTTCAACATAGTTCCTTGGAAACGTGTGTCAATAATTACGTTCAAATCATCCGTTTAGACCGCTGAATGGGTCAACATGAAGTGTAAGACGTTAAGATGGTAGTGTGTTCATTCAATTAGCGAAATTAGAAACCAAAAAATATACTTAACTCGGTGAATTAACTGTTCTTTTTCGTTCAAACACCATCTCCCGCCCTTAAGACGACTTCGTATTTAGAACGTTCTCTCGACTCCTGCCCTAGAGTCGCTTCGATGGTCCGTCCACGGCAACCACCTCCACGCCCACCTAATCCCTCCCATAACCCCTCGATTTCCATAAGCCAATCATTCGATGACGCATAACCTTGTGCTCCCCAAGAGCTCAAACCCCAGTGTAGAACGATAGTGGCATCAGAAAAGGATTGATATTAATTTGAATATCAAATTCAATTATAAACCTTGTAATAGTGAATGATGTGGCCGCAATTCATGCCTCGGTGTAAATGCCAAACGTTGAGCCTTTGTTTTTTTATTGTCTGAAAAAGAAACTCAAAATCAAGCACAACAAAGTTTCCTATTGGCTTGCAAGGCCACTTTTAATTAGTATATAAACACTAAATGTTAATTATGGTTTCCGAAGTATTGAAACCATCCTCTTATTAAAGAACATAAATGAGACAATATGAAAATCGATATAGGAGATTTTTATGATGCATCTATGATGATGAGATCCGTACGGGATTTGATACACATCAAAATTAAATTACTCCCTCCATCCGCGAAAAAATGATGTTTCATTTTTGAGCTGTCTCAAAAAAATTGATGACTTTTCATATTATGAATAATTTAATAGGTTGGTTTTTTTATTTTTTCATATTTTCCCTAATACTTTTTTGTTCTAATTCTTTAAAAAAAAAATCACATTTAATCCTCCACCAGTTTATTTTTCTCTCTTCTGGCCCACTTTTTTTTTTCCTCCCTCACTGTTTATATGTCTTGAGGTATAATGAAAAACTCATAAAATATAATGAGAAACCCTAGACCAAGGAGATCATCGAAACATGGCTCATATGACAAATTTCACACCCACAAGCAAATTAATTAAACCATTGCGCGAACCAACGTTGTGATGATATTGAAAGTTTAAGCGGGGGAAGTTCTATGTGTGCCTGGTTGGTGCATGTCTTCTCACGTAACAACTTGGAAAATCTGTCATCGGAAACAATCATGGAGTTCATTGATTGGTATACCATATGCCGAAATGTTACTTTATTACGATCATGACCTCCCTCCATCCCACATAATTTGATCAATTTTCCTTTTTGGGCCATCGCATAAAAATTTCTCATTTTCAAATTAAGAAAGATTTTGTAGGTACTTATTCATATTTTTATTCTATTTCTCTCTCCATATATTTAACACTCCATTAACCCATATTCTCTCTCATGACCCACTTTCTTTCCCCTCCTCTCTTTAAAGGGTAGAATGAAAAATACATATATATTACTTTAATCCTTAATTTGCGTACAAAAAGAAGTTGATCCAATTATGTGAAACGGAGGGAGTACTAATTAAACTCGTTATGTGATATATATAGTAACTGAAATAAGAAGTCTTGTGTAAATAGTTCCACTAATAGGGTCGTTTAGTGACAATTCAATCCATCAAAATTATTCAAATGTAGACTATTGGCATTACATGTAGCTAATTTTTTTCAAAAAAAAAAAGAAGATAAGGACATCAAATGCATACATATATGAGAATCGATGTCATCATATAACGTTTTATAAACTTTATCCCAAAATTATGATTTGGATCTTTATTTAATTAATTGAATACATTTCAACATCCCATTTTCAACAAGAAAGGTTTGCCTAAAAGTGTCAAAAGTGGAATTTCCGGTAACAATAGTGATAATTGTTACTTTAGTTGTGGCAATCAGTACTCAAAGTACCGTAAGCAGTGTCACAAATAAACTTTAGCAGTGACCAATGGTTGATAATGTATCAAATCGTTGGATATCTACACAATTTGTCGGTGAGGGAATACCATCACGTGACAATTGTTACACAAATTTAGCGAAGTGTGTGGATTGCCCCACACTTGAAAATTTCAGTCCACCATTTAAGAGTTCTTTTTAGGTAACATATGATATTTGAGCTCAACTTTTGACGCTGAAGGTTCGAAAAGTGTCGCTAAATGGTGTTACAATATTTTAAGCGGAGTTCAAATAGAAAAATGTGGAGTTTATATATATATATAGTTCTCTTAGATTATGTACCTTAATCTTTATTAGCGAGAGTAACGTGGCATAGTTAGCATATGAAAAATGCGTTGTGTTGTTGTCAAAATCCATATATAAGGAACACTAAAGCATTGGATAAATTGCACGTAATCTCCTAAGATTTATATCGTTTTCCCACTTCAACCTAATCGTTTCAATGCATCAATTCATTTGAAATGTGTTCTAAATGGACCCAAAATCATTTCTTCGTTTAAAAATCCCGTCCACCTCGAGGGAGAAACATCTCTTTTAAGGCAAACAAACCCACACCCCACCATGCACACTCAAACACACACATTCCCCCTCTCCCCTGCCCCTAAATCCCTATTATTAAACCACCACACAACACCACGAACCCCTATCCCACAACAAGTGCATCGATTTGCGGCCCCCATCCCTCGTAACCATCGGTGACCACCAGTGCGCAAATCTGCAAACACACAAAACACTAGCATGCACGTACCAGGTTGATGGGGGTGAGGGAATGTGGTGTTGTATGGTGATTCTGTAATGAGGATTGGTTATGTGTGCGTGTGTGTTGGGGGATGGAGGGTGTTGGTAATGGGTGATTTGAGATATGGTGGGTGTAGGGGGTAAGGAGGGAGGAGGAAAAATGGGGAAGGGGGGGGGGGGGGGGGGCCACCGTATGTGGGTGTGCATGCGGGATTGTGTATTGGTGGTTGATGAAAGAGGGGCGTGACATAGAGATGTCAAACGGGCCGGGCCTGGCCCGGGCCCATCGGGCTTGAAGCGAGGCCGGGCCGGGGCTGGGCCAAGGGGCTGCCAATCCGGGCCGGGCCGGGCCGACTGAGGAGAAATGCTAGGCCCAGTCCAGGCCCAGGCCCAATTTCTAGGGCCGGGCTTGGGCCGGCCCGACCCTTTTTTTTAAATTTTTTTTAAATTTTCTTGTTATTCAATTTTAAATTTCATCTTTAGGCATGTCCAATTTTCAAAATTTGACAAATCTAATTTTTATCCTTTTATTTCATTATATGTAATATTCATATATATATATATATATATATATATATATGTATGTATGTATGTATAGATATATTTATTTGTCTCTCATTTTATTTTTTGCTATATGTTAAATCTTTTCTTACTCTTCTTGGTGATCTTTATTAATAAAATCTAAACACATAACAATTATTACTATTTAAGAGAGACTGTTTCTACTATTTGATATTTTACTTCAAACTAATTGGCCGAAAACCCGGGATTGATACATGTTAATTCCCGAGACGATCTTAAGTAATAAGTATAGAAAAATAAATATGTTCATAGGCCCTCCTCCTTTTATCCGGGCTTGGGACCGGCTGCTTGTAAACAAACAGGCGAAGTTACCTATTTTTTTATATATACGAAAAAATATATATCTTGCTTGTAAAAATTTATTTTATATATATGGAAAAAAGTATATTTTGTGAAAAAATTTATTCTTAAAACTTAAGAGAAGGAAAATAAAAAGAAATTAACTAATCATCAGGAAGTACTTCAATATCTGAGTCACTGCTCTTCCTATCATCAATCGGTTTATCTTGCTCGCGGTATTTCGCATCAAGATAATCCTTCCAACATACACATAGCTCGAGCGACTCGGGGTTAAGACGACTCTTCCTGTCATCCAAAACACTCCCGCTGGCTGAAAATGTCGATTCTGAAGCAACCGTGGAGGCTTGCACTGGCAGTACATCCCGTGCAATTTGGGATAAAGTTTTATACATGTTTTGATTTTGTTTCCAAAAATTTAACAAATTAAAATTAACCTGTTCTTTCATTTATAAAGCAGAATAATGATCAGTATTTGCATATACACCAATCTCATTAAAAGAGGAAAAAGTATACAAACCTGCCGAATTAGAAGTACCTTCACCTGGTAGTTGTCTTGCTACTAGATGTTCAAAGCCCTGAAGGTATGGCGCATAATACCTCTCAACAGTGGATGATGTAGCTCGCCCGCGCACGTCAGCAGAATTACGATAGAGGTTGAACAAGTCCTCAAACCTCTTGCTCACTTTTGCTGTGAGTGCGGTTGTCTCCTCTGCTGTGTAGTACATTAATTTCGATATCTCTTGTATCGAGGCGTTCACGCCATGCAACTTTAACCTAGGATCTAAACAAGTAGCCACAGTAAAAATAACAGGCAGTTTACTCCAATATTTATTAAACTTTTCATCCATCACTTTTACTATTTCCCTAAAGGGTCCTATATATCTCCATTTTGTTAACATTGTAGCCATCTTGAGAATTTCTATTACAGCAAGAGGAGAGGTGGGATAGTACGTACCAGACAATAAATTGGTAGACGTGTAGAATACCTTTAAAAATTCAGCTAGGTATGTGGCCATCTACCATTCCTCTTGAGTGGGCAAGCCGGCTGGGAACTGGGTTAGTAGAAAATGCGTATAGACTTCTCGGTATGCCAGAATGTGTAAAAGCATGTGGTATGTAGAGTTCCACCTGTGGACCACATCTGTAACTGCTCTCCTGCGAGGCATATTATATTCAACACACAACGTTTTAAATTGTTGTGTTCTCGAACTCGAGCTATTAACATACGCTGTCATACCCCTCATTTTGACAAGAATATCTCCTGCAGCAGCTAAACCATCTTGAACAATTAAATTAATAATGTGACAAACACAGCGAACATGAAATAATTCACCATTAAGTACAGGTTGAAGCGTGTCCTTTAAAGCTGCAACAGCAGCTTTATTATTAGAAGCATTATCAAAACTAACACTCATAATCTTATCCTTTATTTTAAATGTGGTACATGCTTTTAATATAAGAATAGCAATGTTCATTCCATCGTGCGGAAAAGGAAAGTGCTAAAAAGCTATGATTCTCTTGTGCATAATCCAATCTGCATCAATCCAATGAGCGGTCACACAAGAATAACTAACAAAAGTAAATGGAGATTGCCAAATATCAGAAGTAAGACTAACTTTACCGTCAAATTTATCAAAATAATCGATAAGGCGTGCTTTGGCAGCATTGTACTGTCGGAGTGCATCGGATCTAGTTGTGTTTCTATGAACCTTTTTGTACAAAGGTTGAACGTATGTGTTCATATATCTAGAGTGCTTAGGATTATCGGCAAAAGAAAAGGCTTGTTCATCATGAATAACAAATTTAAGACCGTCTATTTGCTCTCGCTGATTATAAACAAATAACTTACCGTCAAAAGATAACTGCGTTTGGGTAGGTTCGACGTGGCCTTGTCGAGGTGCACACTGAGGGTAATGCCTGTTAAGATGTCCATTACCACTACCAGACGAAAATAATTTAGCGCATTACTTACATCGAGATTTTCGGATGCCGTCCACCGTAACTACATCGAAATGATTCCAACACTCGGCTTTCTTTTTTTTTTTTTTTTGGACTTCTGGCACGTTACCGGAGGCATTGCTCGGCCCTTCTTCATCATGACCAGGCATAGGGTTGAGATTATGCCACGGAGTAGTAGCTTCGCCAACCGAGCTGCGTCCTTGACTATAATGCGGGGGGTCTTCATCAGGCGTGTATTCAAAATTTGGAATGTTTTGATTGAACTCCCAATTGGCTTGGGTATCTATCATACAGCCTGTACTCATTCGTCCAGGAACGAATGGTTGTGTTGGTGCTTGGATTGGTAATGCGGGGGTCTTCATCAGGCGTGTATTCAAAATTTGGAATGTTTTGATTGAACTCCCAATTGGCTTGGGTATCTATCATACAGCCTGTACTCATTCGTCCAGGAACGAATGGTTGTGTTGGTGCTTGGATTGGTGTTTGTGATGGCCGTGGCGCTGACGCTTGTGCTGGTAGTGGTGCTTGCGATGATGATGATGTTTTTCGTGATGACGATGCACGCCTCATTTTCTTCAATAATCCAGCCATATTTCACGCTAAACTTTGTAAGAGTAACTAAATACACAAGTATAAGAGTAGTAATAAGAAATAACAATTAAAAGAATGAACGAGTAACAAATATTAATCACTGAGGGTAATTCTGATCCAATGTGGAGAGAGTTAGTAATTAAAAAGCATTTAGTAATAGTAATTAATAAATAAAAATTCACTAATTACTAATTACTAGACAAAAGAATTAGAGAATAACAAATTAATAAGAGGAGTAGTTAGTAATTACAATTTAGCAAGAGTAGTAATTAGTAAACAAGAGTAATAATTATCAAGGCCACTAATTAGTAAAATAATAGTAGTAATTAGCAAGAGTAGTAATTGGAGAGGGAAATAGTAGCAAAGCTTGTAGAAATGTAGAATGTTTAGATAAGAGAGAGTAAGAAGATTGGTGTGAAAAATTAGAGAGAACTAGTGTGAGTTTATAGATTTTGGAAACTTCACAAAAGACTAAAATACCCCTAAAAACTATCCGTTTATAGTTGTTGGGGAGGGTAAGAGTGTAAAAACCCTTAAAAGAGTTGAAAAAATTAAGTTAGACCAAAATACCCCCCAAACTAGCCGTTATATTGCTGTTGGGGGGGGGGGGTAAAAGTGGAATTTAGGGAAGTAATGGGGAATAAATCCGTTGGGGGGAAAAGGGGGGGAAAATCAAATTTTCAAACCAGGTGGGGCCTGCTGAACCGGGCCGAACCCGGGCCGTTTTCCTGGCCGGGCCAGAACCGGGCTTTTCCGGGCCGGGCCTGGCCCGGGCTTTTTTCCGAGAAATCTTGGCCTGGTCCAAGCCCAGGCCCAAAGCCCACTACATTAGGGCCGCTACTGTTCACATACCGGGCCGGGCCGGCCCGGGCCAAAAACGGGCCGGGTCGGGCCAGCCTGCGGGCCGCCCGGCCCTTTTGACAACTCTAGTGTGACGGGAGGTGGATGGGTGTTTATTTTTGCGTGTGTCTAGATGTTGGTGGGTGGATGATTGGGGGGGGGGGGGGGGTAGGACAATAGGGGTAGCACATGGTGTAGGTGGTGGGGCTGCCAGCAACTTTCGTGGGGTGTGGGTGTGTTTGCATGTGTGGTTGCTTTGAAAAGACATGTTTGCCCCTCCATGTGGACGACCGTCATAACGCATTAAAATACTTGCTAAATGGTGAAGCTCTTTGTCGCTAGTATATACTTTTTATTGATATTGTTCTCTACCACATTAAAACTTTACTTAAGGTGATCCGAAAATCATGTTACACGCTTCTTTTTTGGGTGGACGAAATGTGATATTCGTTGAGCATGTAACCAATATATTACATCCCATTAATGAAACAAACACTTTTGCAAAGTTTACAAATTGGATATACCATTAGCTATTATTGGCAAACATTATTGCAAATTTAGTACCAATTAGCTGCTGTTAGCATGTTGTAGGATTCAATTATCTCGCAAAAAAGCTCTGAGACAACTTTTTCGAGAATTTTTTTTTGAAGGAAAGTGCCTTTGTCATCCCGTGCTTATCATAACTTATTACGTATAGTAGAATGTAATGACCAACTACAAATTAGGCTAGTCGTCCTCAGGACAAAACAAATATCACTTATGCTAAAATAGCGTATAGTTTCCAAAGCCGGTGGCATAGCAGGGGGAGCCTTTTTTGCTAGCTGTATTAATAAGATGCTTTAGTTGCGTTATAGTATAATAGCATTTCAAACCCTCTTACTAATGTACTCAAGCACACTACAAGTGTTCCTTGTAACAACTAATTGTCTTTAATCTCTCTTTTATACTTATGAGCTGCCGTGTACAAGCAATGTGTATGTGACTCATTCATTGTATAACGTGTAAGATAAATTTTTACCCGGTACTTGATAAACGTCACAAAAATAGATATAACATCACGGAACCATATGGAATCTATTTAAATTTACAATTCAGACTTCAACACGTTCAAATAAGTATGAACAAACAATCTTGCACATATAAACATCCAATATTCTATTTTTCTTCCATTACTTCTTCTAATGATTATCCTGAAACTTCAACCATACCCCTCCAAATATGGTATACACACATAAGGGTTACTACTCCATTCTCGTATAAGCTTTAAATTTGTCACAAACTTTTAATTGTAGGTAGATCTAGATTTTTTTTTATTTCTTACGTGGTCGATAAACGACATATCATTTTTTATTTAGCAATGTGCATCTTCTTTCTCTGCAAGTACTCTTTCAAAAATTATAAAAGGTTATGCGAGTTTCATTTTGTAAGAAAAGAATGACTAAGATAAACATCATGTAAAACGATAGCAAATTGTTTCCATTGAGGAGGGTTTGATTACCAATTCTACGTCTCTGATGTCTTCCTTCTGTAGGAGGTGAGAGTTGTTGCCTGAATCCAAAAGATAGAACTTGGATTCTTAAAAAGTGGAGCATGCCTGAATCTAACTGGGGTTCGCGGTGGTGGAGGAAAAAGAAAAGAAAAAAGAGGGATTCTAGTTGTAAGATATCTAATGAAACCGTCGCTGGAATTGAGATCTTATTCAAAGAGAAAGATATCAAATATCTGGAGTTTCTTTTTGTATATTATATGGATGATCCGATCCGCAAGGACCACGATTGGGAATTGTTTGATCGCCTTTCTCTCTTGTTCAGAAATACCGTAATGAAAGGAACATAGGAGTTTGTCGCTAGGTATTTGACCATATGGGATCGCCCAATTCCTATAGAACCTATCACTAAAATTCCCCTAGAGGATGATATGGCTTAGCGGAGAGAAAAAGGGCTTTCCATGAGATGGTAAATGAAAACCCCCACACGAGTTTTTGAAATAAAAGGGAGCAATAACCACTTTCTTGTTTTATCAAGAGGGCGGTATTGCTCCATAAAGCCCCTAATGCCCACGTCCCAACCCCGCCCCCCCACCCCCACCCCCCCCCTTACCCCCGAGGAATATGTGCATCTAAAAGATCTTTTATGCTTGCAATTATTTTACAAAAGTTATATCCTCTCAAGCTCAAAATATACCCAAATTTCATATATTTGCATATCTGAAACTTCTATTTTCATCCCACTCAGGGCTTCGATAATGTATTCCAACCTAAACAATAACGACATTAGAATTGTACATATGGACTGCGTGAAAGCATTATATTACGACATATCATCTCATTTTTATCACATATATTAATTCACACTCAATTTTGTGTGCTACTACCATATTCCTGTAGATGTAAAAAATAATATTTAACGAGAATAAGATATATGTGCAAAAGCTAATGCTAGAAGAGATAATAAACGCACCGCTCTTGTTCCTGCTTTTTTAGCTCTAGTAGCACCATTTGTCCCAAGTCATAAACAGGCATCCTCACTTTGATGGGCCAACTCGGTCATATGATCCTTTTTTTATTACCAATAAGTTTACAATTGTAATTAAATGTTGGGCTTATTCACTCTGCGTTCATTGTGTTTTTTAGGATCCACGTAAAAGTCTCTTTGCATACCTTGGGCTTAGTCACGGTTTATCCGTTGTCGAATCCTATCCACATGTAACAAAGATCCAATTGATTGAGGAGATTATTGAAAGTGTATTTATTAGTCTGACACTGTACATGCCCACTTAGCATTATTTCTTGCATTTTCAGTTATAATGTTAAACATGCAAAGCCTTTATATATCCTTTCGGGGGAATGTAGAGGCATAACATGTTTTAAATCTACAAGATACGTATAATAGATGCAATAGAAACAGTCATTGCACCTTATTTGGGCTTAGGGTTTAGGGTTATGCAATAGAAACAGTCATTGCACCTTATTTGGGCTTAGGGTTTAGGGTTATGCAATAGAAACAGTCATCGCACCTTATTTGGGTATTTATTCCCATGTGTGACACTTATAAGACTTCTTTGTAAACAACGTTCTTCGTGCATACTCCCTGCATGTTGTCAATCGTTCCTTTTTTAACCAACATCTTTGTCGCTTCCTTTGATGTTCCTCTAGACAATGCAACGGATATAGTGCCCATGACTAAATACATGATCCGGCAAGTAGATCCGCACATTAGGTATTGTCTGACCCTGTGCTATATTGATTGTGAAAGTAACACTCAAGCGCACTAGGAACTGATAACGAACCATCTCAAAAGGGAGAGATGTGCACTATAAGTTATTCTCAGTTTTATTTTTGGCAAGAACGTATTGTGCCTTTATGGTGTCCCAACATAACTTCAACATCTACATAGGTGTCATGAAAGTCCCGACATAATAGCGTTGCACCATTGCATAAACCTATTTGTCAATGTTCCTTAACAAGATGACAAGGGAAACTTTTTTCAATCTCAAACCTTGTGGGGACAAACCACCCGGTGTAATGGAGTGGAGAAACTCTGGCTGGTATAAAAGACGTGCGTCATTCTCAACTTTATCATATGAGTAGTGAACACGCTCATCCCCCAGATATGTTTGGATCACTTTATCATTCAACATGTCTACATACTCATTTCGTGGAATTATTAGCGCACTCTCAGTCATTGGTTGTTACTATGCAAACCTAAATTAAGAAAGAATACATCAATTAGTTTGTCGACTGACTGCAGTCCTTCACAATGTACAACCAAGCTTGAATTGACCTTAATCATCTCATAAGCAATAGTGACATCCTTCTCAATCCCATTCGTACCATGTCTACTTTTTTACTATGGATCATGTCTTCGTATGCTAATTTTGGTAAATCGTTTAATATGACATAGTTCAGAGAATAGTTATTTGATTCTTTGGGAAAGAACTCCTTGCCAATAGCTTAAACTTTTGACTAGGGAAGCAACCCCTTCTTGCACAAGTCTCCGGAATATCCCAGATCTGATTCATGGGAAAAACCTATGAATCATAAGCCTTTTTCAGGTTTCAGGCCTTCTCCAACTCTTGAGAGGTACTAAAAAATTGTTTGTCATTTCTACTTCTCATGTTCTCCTTCAACCGAAGAACGTTGGCCCCGAACAATAAATATGATATCTCGATACACGCATCAATGATTTCTGACTTTCCAAGTTTTAGCACAACTAGTAGAACTTGATGAAAATTACCACCCATAACCACTAACACTCACCCAAAAACTGGTGTTACATAGGGGCATCTTTGAGAACTGGTGGTTGGTTGTTTCCGGTGTGTTAGCTTAAACTTTTGAAGAGGTCCGTGAAATGTTTCGCTGCAACCGACTGCCTGCTTTTACTTATATGATCAACTCCAAGTTGTCATCCTTGACCGTTTAGGTGGTCTAATTGACGGGCAAGAAGGTAAATTCTTAAACACTATAACAATGACATGTTTCAACGTAGTTCCTTGGAAACGTATGTCTATAATTACGTTCAAATCATCCGTTTAGACCGCTGAATGGGTCAACATGAGGTGTAAGACCTTAAGATGGTAGTGTGTTCATTCAATTAGCGAAATTAGAAACCAAAAAATATACTTAACTCGGTGAATTAACTGTTCTTTTTCGTTCAAACACCATCTCCCGCCCTTAAGACGACTTCGTATTTAGAACGTTCTCTCGACTCCTGCCTGAGTCGCTTCAATGCCACCGTAGCTTCGATTGTCCGTCCACGGCAACCACCTCCACGCCCACCTAATCCCTCCCATAAACCCTCGTTTACCATAAGCCAATCATTCGATGACGCATAACCTTGTGCTCCCCAAGAGCTCAAACCCCAGTGTAGGACGATAGTGGCATCAGAAAAGGATTGATATTAATTTCAATATCAAATTCAATTATAAACCTTGTAATAGCGAATGATGTGGCCGCAATTCATGCCTCGGTGTAAATGCCAAACGTTGAGCCTTTGTTTTTTTATTGTCTGAAAAAGAAACTCAAAATCAAGCACAACAAAGTTTCCTATTCTCTTAGATTATGTACCTTAATTTTTATTAGTGAGAGTAACGTGGCATAGTTAGCATATGAAAAATACGTTGTGCTGTTGTCAAAATCCATATATAAGGAACGATAAATCATTGGATAAATTGCACGTAATCTCCTAAGATTTATATCGTTTTCCCACTTAAACCTAATGGCTTCAATGCATCAATTTATTTAAAATGTGTTCTAATTGGACCCAAAATCGTTTCTTCGTTTAAAAATCCCGTCCACCTCGAGGGAGAAACATATCTTTTAAGGCAAACAAACCCACACCCCACTATGCATACTCCAACACACACATTCCCCCTCTCCCCTGCCCCCAAATCCCCATTATTAGGCCACCACACAACACCATGAACCCCTACCCCACAGTGAGTGCATCGATTTGCAGCCCCCATCCCCTGTCAGCATCCGTGACCACCAGTGCACAAACCTGCAAACACACAAAACACTAGCATGCACGTACCAGATTGATGGGGTCGGGGACTGTGGTGTTGTATGCTGATTCTGTAATGAGGATTGGTTATGTGTGTGTGTTGAGGGGTGGGGGGTATGGTGTTGGTAATGGGTGATTTGGGATATGGTGGGTGTAGGGGGCACGGGGGGGGGGGGGGGGGCACCATGTGTGGGTGTGCAGGCGGGATTATGTGTTCGTGGTTGATGAAAGAGGGGCGGTTGTGTGTGTGTGTGGTGGTGGGTGACGGGCGGGGGTGGGGGGATGGTGGGTACACACATTCGGAGGTGGATGGGTTTTTATTTTTACGTGTGTCTAGATGTTATTGGATGATTATGGGGGTGGTGGGGTGTGGCAGGACGATAGGTGTAGCACAGGGTGTAGGTGGTGGGGCTGCCAGTAACTTTCGTGGGGTGTGGGTGTGTTTGCATGTGTGGTTGCCTTGAAAAGACATGTTTGCCCCTCCATGTGGGCCACCGTCATAATGCATTAAAATACTTGCTAAATGGTGAAGCTCTTTGTCGCTAGTATATACTTTTTATTGATATTGTTCTCTACCGCATTAAAACTTTACTTAAGGTGATCCAAAAATCATGTTACACACTTCTTTTTTGGGTGGACGAAATGTGATATTCGTTGAGCGTGTAACCAATATATTACATCCCATTAATGAAACAAACACTTTTGCAAAGTTTACAAATTGGATATACCATTAGCTATTATTGGCAAACATTATTGCAAATTTAGTACCAATTAGCTGCTGTTAGCATGTTGTAGGATTCAATTATCTCGCAAAAAAGCTCTATCAGACAATTTTTTCAAGAGAAAACAAATAAACTGAAGGAAAGTGCCTTTGTCATCCCGTGCTTATCATAACTTATTACGTATAGTAGAATGAAATGACCAACTACAAATTAGGCTAGTCGTCCTCAGGACAAAACAAATATCACTTATGCTAAAATAGTTTATAGTCTCCAAAGCCGGTGGCATAGCAGGGGAAGCCATTTTTGCTAGCGATATTAATAAGATGCTTTAGTTGCATTATAGTATAATAGCATTTCAAACCCTCTTACTAATGTACTCAAGCACACTAAGTGTTCCTTGTAACAACTAATTGTCTTTAATCTCTCTTTTATACTTATGAACTGCCGTGTACAAACAATGTGTATGTGACTCATTCATTGTATAACGTGTAAGATAACTTTTTACCCGGTACTTGATAAACGTCACAGAAATAGATATAACATCACGGCACCATATGGAGTCTATTTAAATTTACAATTCAGACTTCAACACGTTCAAATAAGTATGAACAAACAATCTTGCACATATAAACATCCAATACTCTATTTTTCTTCCATTACTTCTTCTAATGATTATCCTGAAACTTCAACCATACCCCTACAAATATGGTATACACACACAATTCAGGGTTACTACTCCATTCTCGTATAAGCTTTAAATTTGTCACAAACTTTTAATTGTAGGTAGATCTAGATAAAAAAAATTATTTCTTACGTGGTCGATGAACGAAATATAATTTTATATTCAGTAATGTGCATGTATGAAGTGTTTAACTTCAACTTAAGAAGGACATGGTTGAAATTCAAGATATACTCAATCAGGACCCTTGTGCACAATCTTGTACAGTTACTTAACACTTGTTAGTGTACCACAAATTTAAACGTTGATGTGACGTTCATATTTCAATGGCACACATGTATTATAAGTTAAAACCCAACTATTGTCAACCATAATCTCCCTATAGCGATCTAAGGCGAAAGACTTCCGGTCACCCCTTTGTGATATATCGGGTATGAGTCATCTCCTAGTCTTGTTATCACATGAAAATGCTTTTGGAAATTGTATTTTACAACTTTCATTCTTCATGCACGGCTTTCTTTGGTTACTTGCACCATATGGGCCATGTATCATATGCCTTAATACTGCATTATACAATTCAAGCTCTTCATTCATATAAGGTATCGCAGCTCTGACAATGCGGTATTAATCTTCAGGTGTATGCAACTTATCGTCTTCATTCAAAATTAGAATCAGTTGAACATGTGGCAACCCACGTTTTTAAAATTCCAATACCAGAACACGAACAACCACCTTGCCAAATATTCCTCTATCCATAATATCTTTCTTCAACTCTTCTTATCTTGCTCAGAATACCCTAGTAAGAAAATCAGGACGATCTTGTGGTTTCTGTCCCTGTAGGAGCTTAGATGCAATTTTTTGCCATTATGGGTTGCAAGTCATAGTGAGAAAAATGTCGAAGTTCCCCTATCTTTGCACTAATGCCATTGCATATTGATACCGTTGGTACAAGTCACGCGGACTTCTAGTAAACGATGATGGCAATATCGTCCGTCAACCAACATGTCCTATTACGACGAAACTATATGCATTAAAATGTGTTCTTGGAGGAATTTCAATTTAAGTACTTCTAAGAAAGTAAAAGTTATGCCTGTATCATTTTCACCTATAAATAACATATCCTGTAAACTTTGGCACATTTGTCCTCGTATATCTTCCTAATGTTGACTTATCCATTTTAACCTATGAGCCTCAAGATTCACGCAATTGTCGACTACATACTGCTGAAGTAACCGTCCACCATGAAGCAAAGTGATGGATGACCTTGACAAATCTTACAAAAGGAATTATAAGTTGGTTTTAGTAAAGAGCATGATATGAATTCAATCAATATTTCTATTGTGTTAAAAACATCGTTTACTTGTAACATGAAAGCGTAGTAGTTGCGACATATTATACTTGAGTCATTATTGTTTTCCGCTATTAATATCCCACCCATATCTCCCACACGGTAGCAACAATGGATATTGGAGAGGGTCTTAATATCCAACAACATCTTGAACATTCATAAAGGAGTCATTTATTATTTGAACCACGATGGCTCTTAGATTTAACTTGTTTCCCCTTTCAGCACCTACTAATATTACAACAACTTTTGATGCAAATGGGAGATTATATTGGCGACACTCTGGTGGTCGCTCTATTATTAGTAACCTATAATTTCTTATATCTGATATTTGTGACAAATATCTGAACATATGTACGAAAGGATTATAGGCATTTAGATTTTTCAACTTGTCACAAATCTCACATTGCAATTTTCGCTAATCTGTTGTCATTTTCATATTCAGTACTGTATATGTACATTTGTAGATAACGTGGTCTAGCATCTAAGTCGGGAAGTAGGCTACCTATCTTATGATAATTTGTATCTTGTTCTCAAAATGTATATACACCTCTATGTACACATATAGTTGTAAATGCAAAAAGATGGTTGTATGCTCTAATATGTTGCATGAAAAGTTTCATGTCCCAATTTCACTTTGATTGGAGTAAAGAGCAACAATCTCTAAAGGGAACGATACTAGAGGAAGGGAAGTCTTTCTATTTGAACAACAAAAATCATATGTTTCGTGGTAGAACAGACGTGCAACGCAATGAGGACAAGTCCACATCTGAGGTATTTAGAATTTAGGTATACCATGACTTTCATGATAATCTCTCGCTAAATTGTAAAATCTCCTAACCCCACCTTTGTAAGATACGTCTGCTCTTAAAGGAGGAAAATAAGTTGTGGCACAAAAATTTTAAAGTAAACACTGAGGTTTTATTTCAAAGGAATAATTCTAATAAGGGGTGCTTTTACAGTTCATACCTATTTGAGGCAAACTCCGAGGAGTATCGTTGCCATTTGTGAAGTTAACGACTCTAAGTGAGCGACTGTGATAATATGTTGAATCCTTTAGTAACAGTAAATGAAATAAAGACAACCTTTTTTTTTCATCACCAATCTTATCTTGAGTAGTTGTTTATCTCCGCAGCTGATAAGTTGCACGATGTCTTAGTAAGTCTCTCGTTGTTCGAACGACATCCGCTGTCTTCGTTCAGCTCGATAATTTCTTCACCGCTCCCACTATTGTTCTACATTTGATGCATGTTCAACTGTTATTTAACACTTGTGGATGTTTCATTTTTTGACACTTGTGGATGGTTTCATTTTGCACCAAGGAAAGCGCATCTGTATTTTCTCCGGTTGAAACATTCACATTCAAGATCTGCAATTTGCGTCGCCCAGAGTTGTCCCGTCGTGGTGCGAGGCGTACTTCTCTTTATTCATCACTCATACTTTCTCTTCTCCGTCTCATTTGTTCGCTTCTTGATTGTGGTCGATGATGTTCGTTCGCAACAATAGACATTCTTCTTGGATGAGTACGCCGACTGAATATTAACTCTTTATGAATCCGTCTACATTCTCTTTGGTGGTGTCTATTCACATTCTCTGGATTGGTTGGTCCATGTGTAGAAGCTATTTCCATATCTAAAGATTGAAATATGCCAGTGAAGTTTAAGGTGTTAGTATTTTTTTTTTCTTTTTTGAATTTCCCAAAGGGAAATAATAGAACTAATTTATGGGTACCGCATGGGTCGACAGGTTTAAGGCCCCTCCAACTCAACCAACCCCCTTGGTTTAGTATTTTCTTTTAAAGCTAGATATATGTGAAGTCATGTTATGTATACAATTTCTTTCCTTTTAGAGGAAGAGGGATAGCTTATATATTTTCCTATTTTTATATACGCAAGAGATACTATTTAAGCTACTTCTTATTATAGTATGAAAGAGTCTTTATTTGACAATGTTCATGTTCTTTGTCATATACAATTTTTTTTTTCCAACCAACCTTCACAATGTACCAGATTAAATTGGAGATTTCTTACCACTCCACATCACTATAAAAAAAAACTTATTCTTCAACCACTCCACTTAATTTAACCCATTTCGTCCGTGAACATTTTTACTCATGTTCTCATGTTCATGGTGAACTCATAATCTTGTTCTCATGTTCATGGTGAACTCATAATCTTTTTTTATGTAATTTTTTTATTATTTTTACATACATTTTCTTAAATTGCATGTGCCGTCAAATGACTTAAGTATATCTATAACCTTACCAATGACTACTCCTTCCCTCTCACCACATGTTCATGGTAAAATCACAATCCTTTATTTATGTTTTTTATTATTTTTATCATTTAAATTTACATATATTTTCTAGGACTGCACATGCATCATGTATGCTCATTATGTGTAGATTTTTTTAAAAAAAAAGACTAAGTATTTGTGTAACCTTACAAATGATTTCATAAATATTATAAAAATTCCCTAAATCTCATCAAACTATATCATTTGTAAAATTCAGAAAATGAAAATCCTAAAATCTCATCACTGTTTTCCATTTTCTCCTTCTTCCGTTCTTGTCCCTGAGCAAGCAATGCTCTCTCACTCTCACCTAATCGCTAGCCACTTCCCACAGCCACAGCCACCACTCTGCCGTCATCATCATCCATCATCATAAATACCAATCTGCCACTGAAGGATACAACCACCGCTCAACAATCGCCTCTAATGCAGCCATCCATCGCCTCCAGTTACAGTCCTACGGCCACCAATGGCCACCACCACCGCCTCCAACAATCACACACCCACGGTCGCCATCAGCAACCAATCGCACAGCTATAACCACAAAGCGCACACCCACAACCACCAGGCGCCCACCCACCGCTATGTTACCTCAGAAGATTTTTTGGGACTTTGAGCGCGGAAGATTTTTTTTTGCAAATGGGACATTGAACGTGTAAATGGTCTTTTGGCACATTTATATTGAGCCTATTTTCTGACCCATTTCGCAGAGCCCATTTTGCTTTTGGGTGTCTTTACTAGTTGCATAAAATGCAGGGAAAAATAATGCAGCTTAAGAAATGCAGAATACAAATTTGGAATCGAGGTAGGCTTAACGTTGGATTGCTGAAGAGAATAATTCTTTCAATCTGCAATGGAGATAGATGAAGGAAGAAATGGAGGAAGATTGGCTAATTTGGTAGTTACATGCAGTAAAGGGAGAGAGTCGGACTCTGGAAAGTGGGCTATTGGTTTTTTACAGGTTTACCCAAATGATTGTCTAAGTTTTACCCTGATCATTGTCTAAATTCCTGTGAAGAGGATGGGTAATTATGGAAAAGTCCTTATTTTCGACACATGTCAGCACCATAATCAACTTCAGGGCAACGGCAAAATGGGTGTTACACCAAAAGTCATGTTCTCGTTGGCCATTCTACGGCTGTCATGCATAAATTTTGCTTGTCCACATTTATTAAGATTTTTATTTTGGAGCATTTTATTAAATTTGTAAAACCCGAATGTAGAAACACATTAATTATCACTGCACCAACCTTAGGGGTTAATTGTTAGTTCAAACTCAGTGTATCTAGTTAAGAATAATTATGACCATCTTTAATGGAATATCCATAAAAATAGCTAATAACCAGATGCAATAGTATTTGCGATTTAATTGAATGCTTCTACGGTATATATCATATATTTTGACCACCTTGCACTTGGCACGAGTACCCGGGCTGCTAATAGTATACAATAAGCATAACATGGGCTTTAGATCATTCTTTAGAGATCCCCAGATCATCATTACTACATTTAGGTCGGTTAGCCAAAATTTTATAGTTAATTACACATATGTCTGTCTGTGAGTTTAAGAGTAATTACAAGAAAATTCATAGATTGTGAAAAATATCAATGATATCATTTTTAACTTAAATCTTTAATACATGATTAGTCAGAAAAAATAACTTAAATGCCCATTTATCCTATCTATCTATATATATAATAGGATTCGATTGATATGTTCCTAGCAAAACAAACACCCAATCAAATTTTCTAGAATTGTTTATTGATTTTTATACCAACCTAATTACGTGTCAAAAGTTTATTGGTTAGAAGATCAGCTTTTGTATATTAAGTTTTTGAAAAAACTCCCGAATTATTAGGCCACACTAACCATGCAAACTTCCCCGACTCCCACTTCCACATTAAACATTGCGGCAGTTAGCTCCTATTCTCCATATGTTATCACTTTCAACCAGCTTCTTAGCCAAGAAACTGCTTTACCATCACGATCTCGTAAACTTGAAGAATGAATTGTCTGGAAACTCAAATGTAGACTCTCGCAAACTTAAAGAAAGAATTGTCTGGTAACTCAAAGGTAGACTTTTCTTATTCATAGATTATGTAAACGTGCATGTAGATAGAACCATATTTGCTTCATCTTTTACCTATGTGTCTAAAGCACCTCTTGAAAATTGTATTAACGTATTACCCAAAAGGAAAACCAAGGTTCTTTACCAAGGTGGGACTAGATGATATTATCAATGACTCTGTTAACCAACTCTACATTTTTCCTTTTTCCTGATATGTTGCCTTGGTTTTGATAGAAATGAGATCTTCCACTAGGAAGACAGCTGCTTCAAGTACAAACACAAGCTTTCCAAAGCTTGGTTGACAGAAGATCAACCCATTGTTTTGCCTTCTTAGACGGTAAAACCCCCTATACTAAACAAAAAATTTCATTTCATTTTATCAAGTACAACCACAAGCTTTTAAAACCTTGGTTGACAGAAGTTCAACCCATTGTTTTGCCATTCTTAGACGGTTAGACCTCCATACTGTGTAAGTGGCTAATGTGTCTTCAAAACTAAAAAATTCACTTCATTTTATGGTTATATTTTCTTAAATGCTACCGTATATTATCGATATGTTGCCTTGATTTCAATAGAAAGAAGATCTTCCACCAGGAAGAACAGCTACTCCAAGTACAAACACAAGCTTTCCAAAGCTTGGTTGACAGAAGATCAACCCATTGTTTTGCCATTCTTAGACGGTTAGACTCCCATACTGTGTAAGTGGCTAATGTGTCTTCCAAACTAAAAAATTCACTTCATTTTATGGTAATATTTTCTTAAATGCTATTGTATATCCGATTCCAATGTTTTAAATGCTACTGTATATCCAATTTCATGCAAATAATAAATATATATTATGACTTTTTTTATGTAAAAATATATTTAATAATTCTTTCCATTACAGTAGAGCTTTATAATATGGATGGGGCCCAAGTGTAGAACTAATTTTGAAGGTTTAAAGAAGGCATTATGGTGATTGCAGAATAAATGTGCAGCAAATGAGTACGAAGGGGGGGGGGGAAGGGAGGACTGGGTGGGTGGTGGGATGTATGTTGGTGGAACTGCTGGGTTTGTGTTGTGGGGGTCGTGGGTAGTGGGTGGCAAGGTGGTGGGTAGTGTGACCGTAATCCGTGTTGTGGGGGTGGTGGGTGTTGTTGTCCATTTTGTTAGGGATGAATGCGTGTTGCTACGAGGTCGTGGGTAGGGGTGGGTTGTGGTTAAGCAGTGGTGGGGGTGGTGTCCATGTTGTTAAAGGGCGTGGGTTGTGGGTAAGCAGTGGTGGGGGTGGTGTCCATGTTGTTAAAGGGCGTGGGTTATTGTGGGTAGTAGGGTGCTGGGGGTGGGGTGTGTGTGTGTTGTGTTACTGTGCGGGGGCGCGTGTGTGTGGGTGTGTTGGGGGGGGTGTATGTTACTACGTGGATGGAGGATGTGTTTTAGTCTGACTGTGTTGGGTTTAGTGGGGGTCGTGCGTTGTTGACTCATAGTTACTGTGTGTGTATGTGTGTGAAATGTTTGTGTTGGTACGTGTGTGTGTTGGGGCGAATCACCAATAATCAAACAATTTGAAGTCTAATTTAAAATGCATACACATATAATATTTTTTTTTTTTTGAGACATAATTAGGTTTACTTTCTTTTACTTTGGGATTTTCGTACAGTTGCATTCGAATGTGGTGATTTCTATTTAAATGAAGAAAGAAATTTGTGTTCGAATAGCCACACATTAATATAATTAACCCGTATTATTAATGCGTCAAACGCTACATTTTATGATCATCTATCTATAATATACCGGAAAAATAAAAATGCTCCTCATGACGTTGGGAATGAACATTAAATCACCAATAACAAACAATTAGAAGTCTAATTTAAAATGCATGCACGTATTATTTAATTTTACGAAAAATTAGGTTTACTTTCTTTTACTTTGGGATTTCATTTTTGAATGGTTGCATTCGAATATGGTGATTTCGATTTAAATGAAGAAAGATATTCGTGTTCGACTTGCCACACGTTAATATAATTAACCTGTATTATTAATGCGTCAAACGCTACATTTGAGCTTTATAAGTTGTACTTGGAGCTCTGTGACGTAAGACCAAAATTGCTTCAGCAAAAAGCTAGGAATAACCACCAAAAATCCTATAACTTGAAGCCTAATTTAAAGTGCATGCACATATTATTTAATTTTATGAAAAAATTAGGTTTAATATCTTTTACTATGGGATTTCATTCCTGTACAGCTGCACATGCATTAAAATTTGGTGATTTCGATTTAAACGAAGAGAGAAATTCGTGATCGACTTACCACACGTTAATGCGTCCAATATTTAATCTAATTAGTTATATTAATATCTTTGAGCTTTAAAAGTTGTATTTGGACCTCTGTGAGGTAATATCACAAGCAAAAAGCTAGGAATAAGACAACCAGGGTGAGTTACTAGGATATATTGCAAGAAGCAATAAAAGTTATCATCATAATCGGTTAATACGTAAATCTGCCGAGTTTTCAGTTGCTTATATAAGAATGCAACTCAGTTCAAACCTAAGAACCTTTGATGCATGCAGTTATGGAGGAACCCGAGGAGATACAATTACTACAAGTGCATTGATCGATCAAGCAAGGACAGAAGTAAGCCCAATAGTCTCAATCTATTTCTGTGAACTCCTATTAACATGGCCCATACCCGAGAGTCCCTTGCTTTGTTTTAGCTTGCCAGTCTAGCTAGATTGCACATTGTGGATGCAAACAAAGCCTTTTGTAAGTTGTAATGATGTTATTGAAGTAATGAGAATATTTGGGACTGTTTTGCCCTTGTGTTGAAATTTACTCCCGGTGCACTGTTTTATGCAATGTTGATGCATTGTTTGCTATAAATTGTTGGGATTGGTTGGCGGACTCTTCTTGCAAGCGGCAAGTCGAGTGTCATACACGGTATCCTTTGTGCCATCAAGGGCCACCGTGTGTTAAGTTTTTTAATTGCACACTAAGTACACGATAAATGTCTAAATAGTGGAAGTAACAAAAATCGCTTTGCCACACACAGTAAGTTTCAATATCACTTTTCGGTTTGTTAAACTTTATTCTAATCAAAATGGGAAATGTGCATTCCTTTATTGTTGAAATTGCACTATGTCAACTCTAGGTGCACACTAACGAGGAATGAAAAAAAAAAGTTCATGAAAAGTTTTATGATCATCTATCTTTTTGGTACAGTTTTCCAGATTAACGTCTAAATAGTGGATGTAACAAAAAATCGCTTTACTACACAAATAAGTTTCAATATGCACTTTTTGGTTTCTTAAACTTAATTCTCATCAAAATGCAAAATGTGCATTCCTTCGTTGTTGAATTTGCATTGTGTCAAGTATAGGTGCACACTAACAAGGAATGAAAAAAAAGGGGGTTAATGCAAAGTTTTATGATCATCTTTCTTTTTGGTAAGAACAGATGATGTAAAGTCAACAACGATTGAATAAGATGTATTAAATACATATAAATGATTTAGCAACAAAATATTTTGTCTCAACACCATCCTCTCCCACCCTAAAAAATAGCTATTGTAGAGAAACATGGCCTCTCACGGCATTGTCATTTACTTAAAAAATAAAAAAATAAGAACCAAAAAAATTTCTTATGTGTACTCTTATGTCAGAATACATTAGGTCGTTAAACCAAATTCCTATGCACTATGCTAAAAACTCATTATTTGGATTTGGTTGGCACCTTCCTTGCATTTGGTTGGCCCCTTCCTTGCCTTCCAAACACAAATAGTAATTTATCATGGTCACGAGATTTTTTTTGCAATGAAAAGACAAACTTGATACAACGTCTGTTACCAAAAGATAGCATGGCTACTTTTCAAGATAAATATATACAAAGAAATGCATTGTGTTACTATAGGTACACACTAGCGAGGAATGGGAAAAAAATAGATAATGCAAAGTTTTATGATCATCTATCTTCTTGATAAGAACATATGATGTAAAGTGAACAACTATTTTAAAAAGTGTATTAAATACGTACAAATGAATTAGCGACGAAATATTTTGTCCTAATAACATCCTTTCTCGCTCTAACAAATAGCTATCATTTACTTTAAAAATAAAAAAATAAAAACCAAAAATAATTCGTATGTGTACTCTTATATCAGAATGGATGCATTGAGAGAGGACTTGATACTTAGGAGCAAGTTGACAAGATTAAGAAGAAGGAGACAATTGCTGCTTCAGCAAAATGAAGACCATGGGCAACCAATGATGGAAATGGAGAGACAAGCAAGGAATTTGCATGTCTCTCTCTTACGGGCAAAATGAGCACGACAAGCTCATATTAATGTCCCCCAATTCCAAAAAGTGTCATCTGCCAACCGAACACGTTCGTCTCCAAATGTAAATTCCGAACAAACTATGCAACATGTAAAGTATCAGAGCGCAACCACCATGTAAGGAATTGCTCGGGTTTCAAATGGTAATTTCAAAGCAACAAAGAAATGAAACTAAGCGTATATTTGTTAACATTATTAAGCGATGAACTGCAATTCTTTGCGCTTTTCCGTTGTTAAATCGAAAGTTATTAACTTTAACTTTGCTATGATTTTGGCCCGGACGCTCAACAATATATGGAAATGCAAGGTGGTGATGACATTGTGCCACATCACAACTACACGGAGGAGGCAACTTCAGTGGACAACTCCAATTTTGCTCCACCAACTGGTATTCATTTTATAAATAAATCCTGAATATTTTTTTTTCGTCATATCATTTGTTCTTCTCACGCAATGCACAAATATATGTTATAGGAAAGTACCACACATTATAATTGTTGTAATGCCAGTTCAAATCACAATTTGTTCCAAAATTTGGGATCAATCGGTGGGTTTATGAACTACCACCCGCCCCAGTCCACTGTCCACTCTACAACATAAATAAAACAAAAAATAATAATAAACCCACCTCATGCGTGCACGCACGCACACACACCTTCAAAAAGAACACGAACATTTTTTTTCCTAACCACCCTTACCCGCCCAATATTTTTTCAAAAAAACTGGAGTGGAGCAAAAATAGATTTAAATTCAGCTTATGGTGAAAATTTTAAAGCGTAAATTTAAACTAATTCGTAGTAACCTTAGCGACGCACTCTAGAAGATAGCAAGTCACGAAGCGCTCAGTGTTTACTTAGAGATACTCTACATATTCTACGTGTCACGCACTCATGTGGATTCAAGAAAAGACAACTCAAAGCACCTTAACTAATTCGTCACTCCTATTGTGATGTCGAGGTGGGGAAGTGATTTTACCTTTGCTACCACCAACACCTAAGTTTTCGTCAGCTCAATTTCGTTGTCTGGAAAAGGTAAGGGCTTATAATTCTATGTTGTCATTCGTATCAATGGGAGGGAAAGTAGATCACTCGGTTTTAAATGGAGGGGGCCCATACGCATTTAGGATTAGCAGTGAAAACTATCATAGGATCGGATCACTGCTTCCACCAGATGGTCAAAGACCTAAATTTTTTCAATTCTACATTTATGACACTGAACATGAGCTACATAATCATTTGAGTAGTAAATAACAGAGGTGTGGACAATTTGAGAGCCGATGAGGTCACGTTGGATGGATTACAAACAATGTTGAATAAGATTAATCCACACGTAAAAGTGTTTCGAAGTGTTCGAGATGTGATGAGTCAACACAATGTACCAAATTGCATGTTCGGCTCATACGTTCTAGAGGTGAAAGACAATATGTGACGCTGACAGCTGCAGAAGTTGCAGCATTAATTATAGGCGGCGATAGTGGATATGTATCACATTGTGAAGTTGTCATCTATAAAAGCGATGGGATGCTGAGGCGCATTAATGAAGCACATCCGTCTTACATGCCTTTGCAGTACCTATTATTATTTCTGTATGGCACAAATGGTTGGCATACGAGTATACCGCGGACTTCTGAAACAAGCACCACATGAGAATGGGTGTTGATGAGAGAATTTTACGCTTTCCGACTGCAACACAGAGAACGTGAAGTGAAGACGCTTCTCCAAGGGGGACGATTGTTCCAACATTTTGTTGTTGATTGCTATGCAGCAATTGAACATAGGAGATTGTTTTATATCAGGACTCATCAGAAGGAGTTGCGGGCTAACTTATATCAGGGTGCAGAGGTTGTAATTGTCGCTGAAGACGTTGAAGCAACAGTCGTAAGACATAGATTTATTCTACCATCTTCATTCTATGGTGGTCCACGAAACATGGTGCAACATTACCAAGATGTTATGAAAATATGCAAAACTCTGGGATATCCAGATCTTTTTATTCACAACCAATTCTAGCCAGCCAAAAATACAGCAGGACCTTGGATGGATAGAAGGGGTTAGCGCGCAAGACATAGACTTGATATAGATGGCAGAGTTTTTAGAATAAAACAAAGGCAACTAGGAGTAAAAGATATTTGGGACAGTAATTGTAGGTACTTTAAGCCCACCGTCCCTTTATTACAACCTTCCTTCGGAATGTATATAATCTATAAACTGCATATGTTGACACAATTTTGTGAGTGTAAAAAGATATTTCTGTCACAGAGTTCCCAAAACGTGGACTCCCGCATTCCCATATAATACTTACTCTGGCCTCAGGAGACAAACCAATGTCCGTTGAAGACATTCATGACATCATGTGTTAAAAGACCTGATAAAGATACCAACCCACTGGCATATGAAACTGTTGTTCAATGCATGATACATGGCCCTTGTGGTGCTATAAATCCAAACACTATGTGCATGGTCAACGACATATGCTTAAAGAACTACCCAAAGAGATTTTCTAACGAGACGACAATAGATGAAAATGGATTTATATCATACAAGCATAGGAACGATGGGAGGAATGTTGTAATAAATGGACACACAGTAGACAACATGGGTCGTCCCAAATAATCGCGATTGCATTGTCTATTTTTATGTGCATATAAATGTCGAGCGTTGTGTGCAGGAGAAGGTGGTGAAGTGTTTGTTTAAATATGTTACTAAAGGTCATGATCATGCAACAACGCTCATTCAAGATAATGCTACGATTCAAGATGGTGGAGGACAACGACAAGGTGGCATTGTAGATGAGGTAAAGTATTATTTAGATTGTCAGTACGTGTGAGCAATTGAAGTATGTTGGAGGATATTATTTACAAAAACAATACCCAGCTATTATGCGACTTCAATACCATCTCCCAAACTAACAATTCATGACATTTGATAACAACGATCATCTTTACCAAGTCGTTAATCATCCGGCCGTACATGATACCATGTTAACAAAGTGGTTTGAAGCTAAGAGAAGATATCCAGAGGCGAAGGCTTTGACTTACGTGGATTTCCCATCTGAGTGGACGTGAAAAACAGAGGGTGATTGAAAAAGATGGGAAAAAAAGAAAGAATACACATTGTCTTGGTCGACTTCCTTACGCACGCCTAAACTCTGGCGAGCAGTACTATCTTAGAATGCTTTTGCATAAGGTTCGAGGTTGCGAGTATTGGGACGACATCACAACTGTTAATGGGTCCACATCAGCTTGCACAAAAAATGGGTTGCCAGATGATGACAACGAGTGGTACGATGCATTGTCTAAGGCAGCAACATGGGCATCTGCAAGAAAATTTCGTAACTTATATTATACGATGTTAATGTTTTGTCAAGTCACAAATCCAATAGAGCTTTGGGAGCTCCATTGGAGAGATTTCACGGATGATTTGGTATACAATATGTGGCGTGAAACGGGAAACATCAATATTCGTGTTGGAGACAAAGAACGAAAAAAATTGGGACTGGTGGAGATTGAGTTCATACTAAACAGGATCGCTAGATCCCTCAGAGAGTTCCCACCTATGTCTTTGCCTGATGCACAAGCTTTTAACTTAATAACGAATAGACTTATCAGAGAAGCTCTAGACTACGATAGCCTGGAAGAACGCCACATATTTGAGACATTGTTTCCCACTTTAAATCCTGAACAGTGCTCAGTTTTTGATGCAGTAATGGAGGCATATGAAAACAAGACATGTGGGTTATTCTTTGTGCATGGTAGTGGCGGAACTGGGAAAACACATTTGTGGAGAATGGTTATTGCAAAGATGAGGTAAGAGAAAAAAGTTGTTCTCTTAGTGGCATCATCTGGCATTGTTGTGCTTCTACTACCAAATGGAAAAACTCTACATGGTTTCTTCAAAGTTCCACTATCTCTTGATGAATTATCATGTTGCCCAATCAACCGCGAAAGTGAACTTGCAAGTTTAATAAGAGAAGCATCGTTGATCATATGGGATGAGGCACCAATGATGCATCGCTATGGATTTGAGGTTGTTGATCGTACTTTAAAAGATATTCTACAGGGAAGCGACTCAGGCTCAAGCGAGCATATTTTTGGCGAAAAGTTAGTTGTACTTGAAGGTGGATTTAGGCAAACGATGTCACTTGTTTGAACAGGTGGACGTCAAGCCATAGTGGCAGCTTCATTGCTCGCATCAAAAATTTGGAACAATTGTCGTGTGATGCATCTACGAACAAATATCCGCGTCATGGGATAGACACTCTCTGAGGAGTCCAGGAATGAGTTATATGAGTTTGCCGATTGGGCGATGAAGATAGGTGATAGAAAATTGCCAAGATCTTCTTTTCTTGATGGAGGTGAGACGAATTGGATACGCATCCCGAACAAGTTCTTGATTCAAAATGGCCAAAATGCAATACGTCAGCTTTTAGATGCAACGTATCCAGATTTTGGGTCACGGTATTGTGATTGTGATTATCTAAAAAAGCGTGGTATCCTGACCAAAGAATACTTATGTAAATGAACTGAATGGAAAAATATTTTCTATGATTCCTAGAGAAAGTAGAACCTATTTAAGTGCGGATACATTGTATGAGAACGAGACCACTGATTTAGACCAAAATCTAAATCCAACAAAAGTGTTGCACACAATCTCTTATCCAGGACTGCCAGGCCATTCTTTAGAACTCAAAGAAGGTGCACCACTGATACTTCTACGAAACCTCAACTAGTCCATAGGATTGTGTAATGGAATGCGTCTCATAGTTTAAAAAAAATGGGTGATAGAGTCATTGAGGTGCAAGTCATTACAGGTTCAAACTGTGGCGACACTGTTTTAATCCCGCGTATTATTTTGTCACCTACTGCCGAACAAACATCACTTCCACTAAGCTTGTGATCTCTTTCTGCTAAACCAATTTGGTTGATGATATATGTATATGTCAACTAAGCTTCTTTCTATATTTTGCTGAATTTAATGTAATACTTAGCTTCCCTGTGACGTGTTTGACTATTTTATTCATTTTATCTTCCCCGTGTTTATGTTAAGCAATACTAACAATAATGTCATGTTCAATGTTCTCATTATTTTGGAAAACAAAATTACAGGAAAAGGGCTCACCAGATATACACCTTTCATGTTTCTTAATCCACTCGGATTAAGATGAAATGTGAAGGCTCGACTGGTCAGGATGATTATTCTTCATGGGCACGATCGACGAAATCAGGCGTACAAGAACTTCAAGGTGTTGTTTGTTGATGAACAGGTAAACACCATTAAAGTAAATCATTTAACAGTTTTTTGAATGATAGTACTCCATTAAAGTAAATCATTTAACAGTTTTTTGAATGATAGTACTTACACATTCAATTCATTAGGATTATGCAATACAAGGGATGCTAGGTACAAGTGAAGTGAATTATTTTGATGAGCATCTTAATGAGGGCAAAATTTATTGTCTAAAAGGAGTTCAGATATATTATGCTAATTCAAGGTACAACTTGGTACCTCATAAGTATCATTTACAACGTATGGAGGACACCGTTGTTGAGCGCATTCTTGATCATTGCGATACAATACCACTTCACAAGTTTTTCTTAGTTGAATTACTTGACATAGGTCAATTGCTAAGCGGGATTACACCTTGATAGGTACGTTGCGATGAATTTTTAATACTACATTGTATTATCAAATGTAAAGTAGAGATACTAACACGACTGTCTACATTTGTAGATGTTATTGGTTTCATGGTATCTGTTACGGAATGCCAAATTACACAACACGATGATACACCAAAGAGAGATATTGTGCTTATTGATTCGAGATTCGTTCCTTAAATTACTCTTCTTACTTTTTATTGAGTTGTTTATTTTATGAATCCCATAGAGTTTTATGACAACTTCTAAGCTAAGTTTGTCTCGAAAATAAAAAAAGTATAACTGCAATTAGACTTACTCTCTGGGGCAAACTTGTGACTATAAAGGGGAGGAAAGTGTTTGAGAATGTGGCGAACGACATCACATTGATTGTCACGAGTGCGTATGTCAAAGAGTGCAAAGGAATATACATATTCACTTTTACTCTGGCATAAATTTAGGATTTACAAAATATGCACTATAATCATCGAATACATGCATAATTAAGTCTATCGTTTAGCAGCTTCAACAACCTGTATATCAACATCAAACATGAAGCTGCAACTCGATCAGCAAGTGGTAGGAAAATTTTTGGTTTACATGACATTTTCTTTATTGAATTTATTGCTTACTTTAGTTACACATATCAGTGACATAATAAATGCGGTGTGTAGGTTTCATAAACATTAGGGTGCAAAACAGTTGGTACACTAGAATAGGAACAAATGGCTTATGTGTAGCACATTGATTTCTGATTTCAAACTCAAAAAGAGTGCGGGATTTGGCACCAAAGGACAAATGTAATGCAATTTACTAAAGTTGGCATATTTTATTTCTCAATTTACAATGTTTACTAATGAAAAAGCATAATTGTGTAGGTCAAACATTGTCGCATAACGGTACGTATCGAATTTATTGACATGGAGAATCTTTGGTATGATTCGTGTGTGGCACGTCTGAACAAGGTGGAGTAATAAGGATGGTAGGGCGAATGCGGCACCTGCACCGGAAAAGAAGTACAAGTTATGTCCGTGTTTGTTTCAGACATTGAGTATTTACAGTATGTGAGTTAATGTATTAGCTGACTAATCGTTGTTGGTGTTCTTAAAACAAGTACAAACTGCACATTGTAGTGTCTGATTCAAGCAAAAGTAAGTAACTCATTTCCTCAAATAAGCAAGCCGAGTATATTCTACAGTGTCCAGCATCCCAACTACGAAACTTGAAGCATCAGGTGCATTTAATACCAACACATCTTCCATATTTGAACTTAATTGACGTCTGATGTGTTTAATATCTTAGTGGTTGTGGAATTATGGAGATGACATGTTACAAGAGTACGTGGAGTTGGACGAGATGTATTCATTCATAGTTTGGGCACCAAGAAACGCATATGAAAATGCATATCCTACATTTGTAGGATGGGTACTGAGGTTGAATTGGGAGGAAGAATGTGTGCATGCATGGGACAAGTTTCATGACGAGAAGCAAGAAGCGTAAGTAGAAGTAGAAACATTATAAAGTCATTTCATACATGACTAGCATTTATCTAGGACATCTACTAATTAGACCTACAATATTGAGCATGAATGCCGAGAAGAAGCTGTTGCACAAGGACATGTAGTTCAAGAATTAGCAAAAGGAATTTGAATATGATGAAGAACTAAGCTCTGCTACACTTTTTGTACGTATTAATAGCTTAACATTTTGCATATTTTACTTCTAGGTTTGAGTACTTCTACTATTTTATTTTTATGACATCGCTATGTAATGTAGTTTGATCAAAGGTTAGGACATGATTATACTCTCCATGCATAGCACAAGGTTTTAGCTAGTTATAATAAAGGGTATTTAAGAAACGAGGTCAACCTCCTTCAACCCATCTGCATTTTTCGACCTTCATTTGCCATAAGAATCATTCTCTGCCTATGAACCTGCCTTATACCCACCTTCAATCCCCCCCCCCCCCCCCCCCCCTCAGCATATTTGCTAGTTATCCCCTACCTCCAAGCTTCAACCCCCACAATTGCTAATGGCATAACCGGCTTCGATCGAAAGGCGCACCATCGACGTTAGCGTCAAGGTTGACGTCCATGGCTTTAGCAGATGTTATTGAAGGTCTTCATCGGTGCTGGTTTGAGAGTTATCGCGGCAGGAGATGCAAGTGACGGTGGAGTGATGGGTAGTGGTGGTGGGCTCAGTGGTGGATGTTGGAGTGGGCACTGCCATTTTCTTCTCTTCCTCGGTTCCACACATATTCGGGCATACAACCAGATTTCCGTTGATGATTTTAGATCAGATTTTACACATACAAATGCACCCCTCCGTCACCACCTCCTGTACGCTGCCATCACCTCCCAACGCCCCCTCCATCACCACCTTCCTAACGCTGCCATCACCATTTTCCGTCACCTTAGCCGTCACCTCCAGCCAAACGCTATCGCAGTCCACTTTACCACTGCCCTTCGCCCCACGGCCTATTCTTATGTACTGAACCCACCACAAAGAATCTATGCACCACTATCTACCTCCGCCATACCACCAGGCAGTTGCCCCTGGCACCATCACCCCACCATTAAGATCCCACTCAACCAATTTTACCACCATAATCCTTGCATTGTCGAGACAAGGAATCTCATAAATGAATCAAAGTGAAGTTGAAATCAATTTGATTCCTTCGGTTAGTTGATTTGGTTCGGATTTTTCGATTTTGCCAACGGAACATTGGGGTGGTGAGAGCTTTGGAGGTAATAAGTTTTCAAGAAATTAAGGGCTGGAGGAATCAATTTTGGTGCAAGAGAATATGGGTTTAGAGGGTTCAGTACAAGTATCTCTACTGTAGAAGGACTATATTGGTATTTGAGAAAAACTAACTATATTGGTATTTGAGAAAAACTATGTGACGACATGTGCCAAAAAATACACTATTTCAACGGATCAATAAGAGATAAACACGGCTGAAACAGTGTTTGATACTTTATGCCACAGAGTATTCACCTTCCAAACTTAATGTACTTGACTGTAATTATATCCTAACCTTGGAGAATAGGCGTAATTAAAGCCTTATAGTATACGAATTATAGACATTCTTCTTTAATAGCATCAAATTTTTATATTTAACTAAACTCACAAGATTAATAAGGGCTAAATTAGTAAGCGTTGTATAATTTCAGAATTAATACTAAACATTCTTAACTCTACCTTACTGATATACTAAAGCTCTATCATATTTTCAATATAGTATTTGTAGCCCTTATTTAACGAACATAATCTTTTCTTTTTTTCGGGGGACGGGGCTTCATGACTACGAAAAAAATGCACAAATTAGTTGCAAGCTTAACTTTGCAAGATTAATCAGGCTAACTAGGGACTCCAGTGCAGCATAGAAACTGGTTCTACGCATTCAAGTATTCTCTCCATGTTTTATGGGCTTGATTCCCTCTTGATATATAGATAATCATAAAGTTTGTTTTCTTAGTCACAAGAGAGTATCATAACCAAAAGGATCAGATGACTACTACTACAACCTTACAGAAAGGTATATATCTGAATTTTCAGGCTGTGGTGAACAAAATCCATACTCTTAATTACTAGAACCCTATCACAACCATAACCCTCAACTATGACAGACCAACCATACCACATCACCACGAATCTCTGTGTTTTAGAACCTTATGCTGTTTATAGAGCTCCATCTGGCCGATTTTACAAGAAATGTGGCAGCCTTTCTAATGGTTCAAGAGGTGAGACAAGGAATATATCTGCGAAGGTAAGAACTGGAAGGAGCAGTCCAGTGCTTGAAATTGTTAGTGAGGCTGCCTATCCTAATTTTCCATCCAGTGACAACTTCATTAAAGAAATGTAACACAAGTGTAACTTGTGTGATGAAGTTTTTGGATTAAAGTTCAGGAAGAAAAGAGAACAGAAGAAAGGCAAGAGAGGAATAAAACAATTCACATTATGCAATTGAATTGTACGACAGAGAACATCACAAGAGTACACTACCAATAGATTTTGCTCATGCTCAACTTGTACAGGAGGGGAAGAAAACTCTTACCAGCAAAGACCTTGGCAAGAGAATTGCCGATCAAACACCATTCAGCTTTCTATTCATGAACTGATGAACAATCCCCAATAAAGCCTATTCCAGATTGTGAATGAAGCCTCCTATGCTAGATCATGAACAAAGCTAATGATCCGAGAATATTTTCCTTGATAAGAAGGATCACCTGGAGAAAAATATGCCTATCATGTGCATATTAAGACAGGGAAACACAAAAAGAAAGACTTGTTTTATTTTACCCTGTAATTTTTTTCCAATTTTTATTTCACATTTGAAGTCTACCTGCCTTATATCTCCCCCATTTCCTTTTTCGTTTTTGACATCTGCAAGTATACCTTACTGTTCTTGCTTTTTATCCGGACGCAAGAAGTTGATGTAGCCATCAAAAGGCCTCACCAGATACAGTAACAGACACCTAGCAATACTATCATTATGTTCCACTTGAGCTGAAGCCTTAAAAAAAACTGAAAGCACTACTATAGTTAAGCATGTGTAAAAATAAACGTTAAGTTCATACTGAATTGGCTCATTTCCTCCAAAAAGATAACGACTGCCAGATGACCGTAAAAGCAAGAGAGCTGATAACCCGCTAGGTCAAGTTCATACAAGCTTGCTGTCGTGTCAAGGTTTAGGTCAAGTCCGTAATAGATTTTTCATTTTCTCAATGCAAAGAACCACTAGACACATGACCACAAGAAAGCTATGCAAACAGTTAAACCACCTCCCAGCTCATCCGATCATTTGTACCTTGGCCACAATCTTTCAATAATATTTGCGGCTAGACCATGTTCTTGGACGGGGCCATTAGTGCGACCTTTTATACTCTTCACAATGCGCGACCATGAATATTAGTCGATACTCCCTAAATGTAAATAAGATGGCCTCACCCATTTCTTTTCATATTCTTATAATCTTAGTCAACTCGACCCTCTGACACTCAAGATGATGGAAATTAAGTTTTAGAAGTGTTACACGCGCGCGGGCGTACACACACACACACACACACACACACATATATATATATATATATATATATATTCATACACTTTAACTAAATACCAATTTTTTCATGAATAAACACTTCAAAGAAGATGTAATATTGGTCTACCTAAGACATAATAAAACTTCTAATATCCGTTTGAATTAGAGTACGATGACCACCTTGTGCTTGTTAACATCTTAATTTTCCTTGCACCAGCCTGAGATGGACAAGCAAATCATAATTTGTACAACCATATTTTTTAAAACCTAGAGATAATCATGTTAGTATGCCAGTAAGTCTTTTGATGTGCAATTAATTGACTTGGAGACTAAACCAAGTAAGAAAAGTTTTGTGATGTAAAACAAGTGAGCGGTATTTAGCATATGTGAACATGTATAAGTATAATTTCCCTCCTACAATAAATAGTACTTCATTATTTTTCTTCACAACTTATTAACTATACAGCATGGAACGAAGTTTGTTCCACTAGAAAATCATCGATCATTAAGGAATATTAATTAATTCAATATTTATTATTAGAGGGACGACTCTATCACCGTTAGCCCGTTTGATGCCCCCAGGGCCAAAGCAAAGGGGACTCGCAGGTTAGCAAATAGGTAAGGGTAGACAGAAACTAACATGGATAAATGTAGTGAGAAATGTGAGAAAAGAACTGGATTAGTGTAGCACCTTGAGCAGTTAGGATGAATGCATAATTGAGTAAAGCTACCCCAGATATGCATTCTTACAGTAACAAGCCAGGAACAGAAAACCTTACCCATGCATCAATAAATAGCGAAAGCAGCTATAGATGGGGTTGAAGTAAGATTATTGGGGGTAAAGGTTTAGGAAATGATTGTAAGTACCTGATACCCCTCCAAGTTTCTTCAACTCTTTCTTCTTCCTTTCATGGAAAAAGCAAAATCAATGCAAAAATATAAACATAAGTGAAGAAACATAGGATTATCGCATAAGATAAACCAGCCAAAATCGGCCAAACAGGGACATCTATGCAACAACAGAAGACTAGATCAGCCAATCATTATGGACACACTTCATAATGCTTCTGATGTTCCTTAGGACCAAACAGGGTTTCACAACAATGCTGGAATATGGTGAAACTAGTTGAATATAATCCACAACAATGCTGGAATGTGGTGAAACCAGTTGAATGTAATCCTTCCATCGAGCGTCTTCCCTACGAAAAGCTCAAACTCATAACTCACTTACAATTGTTTCTAGGAATGTATAAATTTCGGTTTCCTTTTTCTTCAACATGACAGCATTTTTTACTCATTCTCGTTGAATCTAGTACTAGAGTGGCTTCGATGCCAAAATTAAGAAATGGAACTCTTTTCTTCCCTAAATATAAGATTATGCAGCTATCCATTGTGGTTTTTAAGTTCTTTATTCTTTGCATGTACCTCCTAGAGGCAGTCTCCATGTACATTGTATAAGGAATTATCTCTATATAACAGTCAACAAATCGACTACTTCCTCCATTTCCTGTAAAGAACACGATACGCCCAATAAACACAAATTATTTATCCTTATCAAACTTTGTTCAGCCTTCCCCAGTACATATCATTAGATGCCGCATGCATAGTATACTAGTTGCAGTGTACTCTCTCTTCTTTGGCGCATGTGTTACTTCCAGATTATTCTCACTTGCCTTCGTAAACCTACAAAAAAACTGTAATTAGGGTCTGTATTTAGTCAAAATACATTCAACTACAGGCACATCATTATGTCTCCAAACAAACTGTGCAAGAGGTATGTTTAGAGTTGAGTGCAACATATCCATGTTTGCCCAAGTGGTTGCAGTTCCTCATTTTTGAACAAATATATTACATGGTACTGTCTGTTGGTCCCAACTACTGAGGACCGTCGATCAGGGGGGTTTGATGTGACAGAAACTGAGCCCAGATGTACATTTAGCAATATATCCAACAATCCTAGATGGTCGGGACCATTGGTCGTGGATCACCCAACATTTTCTACTCAATCTCGGCCAGGAAGAACTTGCTGCATTAGTTACCTAAAATGGCAGAACTGCCTAAAGCAGCTGACCTCCAAGACGCAGCCCGCAGGTGGTCACTCTCTCTCCAAGGGCATAACTGAACCAATAAGCACCCCAACTGGCAAACCAACAGATTCGTTGCAGCAAGAAAACTAAAAAGCAGGAAGCTGAAGCCATTTTTGAACTAAGGAATTGACACACTTACCTCAACTACTTGTTCCTCTACTGTAAATCCAATCACCATTTCAGAAGCTTTTGTGCCCTGAATGCCAAGTTTCAACTGATCAAAACCCAAAAATAAATCGTGTTAGAATATGTAATACATTAGCATTGTCATATCCGTAGGCTTTATGCCTGAGTCATATCCGTAGGCTTTTGATGCTAGGGTTCTTTGACTCGGCGAGACACCACAGTATAAGCCCTTCCACTCCTTTCCCCATCTTCATAAGCGCTTTCAGACCTTCAATGCTAACCCGGCCCTCCCTATCATGCACAATAAATTGTGCTATTATGCAACAAATTAAGAAAGACAATACGACATGTACTACATCAATTCTATCTAGTACGACATATCAGTATATGGAATAAAATTTGTGTAAGTTGAAGCACTTTCTGTGAGTTGAGGTAGCTTGTTCATTTACTGGGCTTTTATACTCACTCCTGAGAAAATAAATTTGAACTTGGCAAAATAAGGAATGTTGCAGTCCAGACCATTTGAGACACCAATGGCTAGTGCTATTTGTACAAGCTAGTTATCAGACAATTAGTGAGAGAGCTGTGCTTTGAGGTCTTATCTCTTATAAAGTCTAATCCGTGACAGTCCTGCTGCTGTACACATTCTTTTGAATCATGTGATCATGAAAACAAATCACAGGTGGACTATTAATTTGCGAGAGCAAAGCTTCAAGAGAAGGTCACCCAGACAGCTGGTCTTTATCAACCGCCATCTACGGGAGGAAACTTTGCACAGAGTTTTAAAGTCTCGTAGAGCTAAGTAACAAGCAACGACGCATGATTTATAATTATGCTCCAGCTTAAGGGGGGCCCCGAGTATCTAGGCAGGGTAGTAATGTCATTCTTCAGTACGATATAAAGCAGTAATTTACAGCAGACAGTTCATCCAGTCTCTCCCCTCCCCTTTCCGTGGGTTCAGATCATTTTTAGCAAAGTGATGTATATTAATATCTCAAACGTTGAAGTTTAAAAAGCTCTCTTTTAATAATAACACCATAACTTACCTAACCTGAAATGTAACTACAAAGAACCATTTTGCTACTGATCAACAGGTTTGTCTCCTCTAACATTTAAGCAAATGCAAAAGGTTAGGGCAATGTTTTGTTAGATGGTAAATGCCTACTCTACCACGATGCTTCAATTAAGAGTTTACTTCATAGCTTCAAGCAGTTGGAAAAGTATTAAGTTGTGGCAGTATTAAATTGCGACTTTTAATGAATCAAATTTTACTAAATCTGAGAACAGGGTTCCAAAAAAAAAAAGTACATCAAAAACCTATTAGAAAAAGAAAAAACAACCAAATGTACATAAAATATTTACTTGCAATGAATATAAATAAAGTCTACTTTCAATTAGTTCGGATCAAGTACATGACACCCCTAAATCAAGGTAAGTCATGGCTAAACATAAGAAAGTGTATACCTACTACGCTATCTTGAAGATTTTTAAACAATAGCATGAACTATATTCTTTAATCAATTGGAATTGCACATATACTTTTACTGCAGATTTAAAAAGAAAAGTATTATTTCAAGAATATAACCAGGATAATTTTTGTGCTGCTACAATGGTGAGCGCTTAATTGGGTAACAACTGACTTACATATATCGAATACCCCATATGAATTGACTTCTCAATAAAACTCTTTTGGAGAATTGAGTATAAAATCTGAAGTGTTCAATACTACTGGTAGTTTATTTGTGAGGAGTTACAAGAAGCAATGAGATTTATACTGATTAGTACACAAATCTTTGACTTTGAAGACAAGTTAATTAATGTGTTATATTAGTGTAACAAGATCTAGAGAATCTACTTTATGTTGCATTAGAATTTAGATTTACATTGTCATTGAAGTTCTAGCCAATGGCTACAATTACAGAAATCACGTAAATTAATTGTTACTTAACCAATGCTTTTAGTTCGTGCGCACATGGAATCACATACTGAGCCAAACTTGAACAAATCAATAGTCATCTCGAGTTGAATGGTTAATGCTCTTTAAGTACATCACATGCAAGCTTGGGTCCAATTTACTCACCCCCAAATCTTGTCAATCATTAAGACTCTATTTCCAGCGAAGCGTGCTTCACCTATCTTCTTCAATTAGTCTACAAAAGGACAGATCACACTCTCATGTCATAATTTAGCAGCTAACTATGTGAGTTAGCTCATACAAAAATCCTATTTTTAATCCCCCCCAATGCATGAGGTAAGTTGTCCTGACGAGGGTCATTGCAATTATAATTCATGTTGAATTCAGTTGCACACAGAATGGTAAAAAACCCAGGCAATTAAATTTACGTAACTGCATATATATAAGTAAATTTTCTCCTCTAATATATTTGAGAGCATGCAAGATAGGGGATCACCCAGGTGTAACATTTAAAGCGTCAAAAGGTCGTCTCAAGCACTTAAGCGTATGTCAAAGAGACCAACCAACCAATTGAAACATTTAGCAAAAACGCATAAGCAAGTGTAACACACTGTTGTTTGCAAATTAGAAGCATACAAGACTAGATGCTTAACTCATAACATGCAACAACTTCCCCACCACCGTGACATTTTGCCCATTATCTTAGTATAACCTATTGAGATTCCAAAAGCTTAACTACAAAAGAGGTTACCTTCTTAAGGAACTTCCTACAAATCATACCAAATTCCTTCCCTCCCTCCAAGGCCGAGGGCGATAAAAACTACATCTTATAGTCCAATACATGTGCAACACGCGTCAGTGAGGAACGACATGCTTATGTTATATTTTGTCCAAATATGTTCAATAATTAATGCTGCTTAATAGCGAATCTCTCGAAATTAGGGAAATTCCCTGCTAATGAGTAGGCTACCTCCCTCTGTATTCATCACCTCCTATCTACAATCTAAATCTCCATTGTTCCGTTTTTGTTTTCTTAGAAGTGATATATTCAAGATTTCTAATAGTTTCTCTCGCTGTCTTTCTTTTCAACTAGATGAAGGGATTTGACGATGCCAAGAGAGCGATACAAGTAAGTGTATTTTCCCCTAATTTTATAGCATTCTCACGGACATGCAGTTCAATTTTTGACATTGGCATTCCTGTGTCCAACATAAGCGCACCTTCATGCCAAGTATAGAAAATCGTGGGAGGTTCGGAGATAAGAGATTGGAAGTAAAACTTTTATCATAAGTTCCATTGAATGCAAACCGAGGAAAAAAATCTCTATGATAGATGAGAAATTTACTGTATCTATAGCTTTAAAACGATATGGTTGAAGGAGATCTCTTTAGAATGTTACTTGATGTGATGCTTATATGAGTGAGGCGCTGGCGGCCCTGTTATAGCCATCTAGGGTTGTTGGATACTATATTTACGAATCAAGCCCTAATCACCAAAGGCTAGATTTGTTTTTTTTGTAACTTTAAGTGCATCAGCAACTTCCTTTTTCTCTAATTGGACACAGGTCAGTTTGGCATGCTGTACTTGCATTTGTGCATTCTTTGTCGATTGGATGTGTCTGTATGAACTTCAATCTTAACAAAATCCCTGTTAAGTTCCCTCTCCTTCTCGCATGGTTCGTTCTTCCTAAAAAAAAACCTTGATTTAAGCAAAATTAGACTCGTTACCCTCAGAACTTGGTAATGGCAATCATACCCCTTATCTTGGATTTTGTTGAGAAATGAGTCAAATGACTAACGAGAACAGAAGCCAGATATACTGTCATCAAGGGCATTTTCGAATTATCACAAACTTCTTAACAATAATTTGTTAAGTGAGAATACATATAGGGAGAAAGTGTTATTGGGTATATTATTCCCTGAAATGAGTGTGTGCGAGTGTGTGCAGACTACCCAAACTTATAAAGGTTTAATTTAGTTGGTTACACTTTTCTCACATGGAGAGGTTTCAAACATGAAATGAGAATCAGCTTATCTCATGTATTGATACAAAAAGAGAATTAAAGCTTGGACACCTTGTAAAGTATCAACCTACTATAATATGCCTAAACTCATGGAATAAGTATGATGATGTCAATCAAGTTCTTGCACTTGTAACATATTTAGTATGATGTTAATTTTACTGGCTTGACATTGCATCACAACCCTGGAAATAAAATATCACTACCACCTACCATGATAATTATTCAATTGTACTTGGATTATTTACTTGTTTAGCAGTGGATCAAATCGAAAGGACTAACAATATGCCCCTTACTTGTAGCAGTTAGAGACCACAAATTGAGGAGATTAAAGATCTTCCTGAAATGGCTCATATCCGAAGGAACCGCATAAGATTCTCTGGAAACTCAGATAATGACATCATTAGCAATCTACCAGCCGAAATCCTTTTGGAAATTTTGGATAAACTTCCTACAGAGGATGCCATGACCACCGCAATATTGTCACCAAAATGGAGGAACTTATGGAAAATCCTGCCAAGAATAGAGCTCAGCGACAATATGCAGAAAGAGAGAGAGAAGAGAGTTGTTGGGATGGTGAACAAGTTTATCAAGCATTATGAGGGAAACAAAATGAAAAGCTTTCATGTATCTCTCAAGTATAATACGCGCAAAAGAAAGACTTACCAGTCTTGGATAGCCTTTGCAGCAACCAAGAATGTGGAGGAGCTGCACCTTGACTTTCACAGTGATCACAGGAGAGCACCGCCAGGTTTACCTCCCAGTTTTGAACTGCCTCATAATATCTTGAACTGTGCTTCGTTGGTTCGGCTGCATCTTGAATCTGTAGGGCTCATTTTGCTTCCTGCAATCAATCTTGAATCGCTGAAAGAACTTGAACTTGTAAACTCTCAACTTTCGGATGACGCAACCAAAGTTATTACAAAAAACTGCCCGAAGCTGGAAAGTTTGGTCCTGGAAATTGCAATAAGAGACGGAATCTCAAGATCACTGTTGCTCCGCAGTCCAATCTTTCGAAGCTGACAATAATAGAAGGGTATCTGTTGTTATCATCAAACGAAATTTCAGTTAATGCTCCAAAGGTCACCAAATTAAACTTCCTAAGTGGTATGTGGAGAAGCAAGTATCTCATAGAGAATGTGCCAGCTGTTACTGAAGCAAGACTCAGTTTTGATGACATGCAGTTTAAAGTAACAAAGGGGATATTTTATGGCGAAGGGACTGAAAAAAAGCTGGACGGGTTACTTGAAAATTTTCAGCAAGCGAAAGTACTTTATCTGTGCAGTATGTGCATCCAGGTAAAGCAATCTACCGTAAGCTCAGGTAAGGCAATTACATCTATATTGATAGTATATCATGTCTTATCTGCATCCAGGTAAAGCGATCACATCTATGATAAATCCAGGTAAAGAATTTACATCGACACAGTATTTCGTGTCTGATGTGAAGGTCTATCCAGAATGTATTACATAGTTTAACCTAAAAGCCATAACTACTATTTTCGGAAAAGAGGTGAGAGAATTGTTGGTTAACAGATTCCTTCCCACCAAACCTCTTTTGCTGGCACTAAACTATTAACTTTTTTGGTCCCGCGAAACATGTTTTGTACCAAGATGGCCCTTGAAAATAATTGTATCATGCTCACCTGTTGGTCACTTTGTCTAAATTGCGTCATACTTGTAAAAGAGTCATGGGTATCATAGATGTGTCTATAAATGCATGCATAAACTACCATAAAATTTCCATAGAAAGACAAAAGGGAACACAATTGACCTTGCTATTTTGTGTCCATACACGAACACGTATAACCCAGAAGTATTGACTATTATATTTCCACATATCATCCCTACACCAGCACAAGGGGTCTATAGGCTTCTTCTGCACCTTCAGAACGAACTTGGTTTTCAATTCCTCTTAGAACAAGGGTTTTCTGCACTTGATCATAGCAACACAAGAATATTCTAGCGCTTTGGAATCCGAATGTTGATCAGGACAGCAAGGTTATGACGATAACTTTAGCGTCAATCAAAGCTGTGATAACATGTTACGACCAAGAGTAGAATTGACAACAGAGTCATGGACAAGGGTTCTTGTAAGCTGTGGCAAGAAGTAATGATGCAGCCATTTTTTTTGTCCTGAACAATAGTAAGATGATAACGATATGAGGGCAGCAATAAGGCAGTAACTATAGCACAGGAACTCCTAGTAATTATATATCTCTCTCCCCCTTGTTCTCTCTGAACTCTCAGACACCTCCATATTCTCATCTTCCCCCAGCAACCTGACCCTATCACCACCAACCTGGATTATAATCCGGTGACATCAAACAACCTTCCTCCCTCTGTGAACTTCTTTTCCTTCTAGGAGCTTTCATTGAAAGCCCCTAGTCGACACGACCCCAGTTCAAAGAGTAACTCCAAACTCAAAGAAATTAACAGTGTTCGTCATTCAAAATGTAAGCAACATGTAATGTAGAGTTGTGATTCCATTTTAAAACATGCTATACATTTTATAATTAGTCTCTTTGTGTTACATTCTCTTAAACATGGAAAAGAATGACCATTATATACAGACTTTTTTTTCACAACTTACATACTTTTATCAGAATAATAAAAGTAGGCCAGTCTTCCTCTAGAATTCGACTCAAGGTTCAACGCACTTATCACATTCTTGACTTCTGTGGTTCTCCATGCAGTTTCTAACTGTACTTATTACATTCTTGACTTCTGTGGTTCTACGTGCAGTATCTAACTGTACGAGACATGACAAATAGAAGAAATCTGTTGTTTAATTGTCATCGCCTTTCACTGGATACGGGAATGCAGCGGAGGGAGCTTCCAGGAATTGCGTTCTTGCTGAAGGCCTGTCCAAGACTTGAGACGCTTGTAATAGTTATCACAAAAGGCCAATCTGAATTTAGGGTGCACTGAACAAACTTAACTTTGATGTAGTCCATGATTTTTTATTTTTTCATTTCCTTTGGTGCCATGCTAACAAACTTTCAAATTTCTTTTATTAAACTTGCAGTTCGCAGATGATTTAGCAGCGAACGGTATTTTTGTTGGAGGAAAATACTGGAAGACCAAACATAATGCCTTCAAATCTTGTTTGCAAAGATTGGCTGCTGTTGAGTTTGTTAATTTATGGGGAACTTACCAAACTTGGGATGCTAGGAAGTTCGATCCAAAGAAGTTCTTTAGAGCATGTCAAGATGGTTATGATCTTCTTATATTTCTGATGGAGAACTCCCCAAGTTTTGAAAGATTCATTTTCACTACTAGCAAGAAGCAGGAGGAGTTCCCAAAGCTCCTGTTTTTATAATAAGGTACTTGTTACCGATATTTAGGAGGAACTTTTGAATTTAGAACCATATGTTTTGAGACCAAAATGCATTATATCTTCTTTCATTGTAAGGATAAGAATTTGTTTAAGTTTGCCAACTATTTTGTGGTGCTTTTTTCTTTTTTTGAGAAACAGATTACAGGATTATTTTCATAAACTTAAAAAAGGACGAAAAAAGCACCTGTAACCTTAGTTGTAGGAAACTCCTAATATGGTAACGTTTCTCTCTCGGAAACTCGCTTTTGCGATCCCAAGTTAGGAGCTCCATGGGATCTCGTCCCAAGCAAATATGAGAACTCGATCCCGTTAGCTGGATAGAGATGCATGGAACAAGCGAGAGAATACCTGAAAATCAAGCCCTTTTTTAACTCAATTCCTCGTTTCTCTCTTCCTTCAAGTCCTTAAAGCCTCCTTCTCTGTTGTTGCTGGCTATGTAAACTGTACTAAACGAATGATAATACTCTTTACGCATTTATATATTCAAGCCGCTCCCAACCTCAGATTCTTCTTGGTGCTTACGCTCCCTCGCCCCTGTTCCCGCTCCTGCCCCCTCCTTCGCCCCTGCCCCCGCTTTGTGCAACTAAGCCTATAACGTTCTAAAAAACGCAAAGAATCACCGCATAAAAGATCTTCTCTAATTGGTCGCATACGTTTTTTTTAGCCTTTCTTCTTGACGTGCTAAATTCAACGCCTGATACATGCTTCACATTTATCCCTAAGGGCCGCTACTTAAAATACTGTTGCAACTAATTAATTATACTAAGGACAGATAACAAACTAGAGCAAAATCAGAAAAGGAAAAAAAAATTGTGAACAACCATAATATATTTCCCGAGTCCCCAAAGAATTATTTTTCAGCATTCAAACGCTGATTTACATTATGGACAATTCCTCGTTCTCAAAAGCTATTCAGTTCCTACTATACGCCGCCTAGTCTTGCATCTCCTCTTGCAAAGAGGCCCACCAAGCAAAAGCTCTTTCGTCGTCCTACCAAACAAGGGAAACAATTACCATCGAACCATAGAGAAGCAGATAAACTCCTCTCCACCCTTCAAATCACCAGCTGATAATAATGTAGCAGCCCTTGACAATTTCTAAAGTTACTAAGTTCAGCTTTATGATCGTCTTGTCAAGCTTAGGCTGATTTAGCATTTTAATGAGCTAGCTAACTGGCAAATTTAGCATTTTAATGAGCTAGCTAACTCAAAGAAAAATAGTAACTAGCTAACAACATTTAAACTAGTTGCAGACAGTTGATGGCTTTCTGAGCAAATTTTCTCACACTTAAGCTGTGTCTAAACATTCATTCTTGTTATGTTTTACATACTAATTTAATGCATTTTGATAACCTCAACGCTCTTGAACTTCCCGGAGGCCTAGGCCAAAATCTAGCATTGCATCATACTTGTTAGTTAATTTGGTATGCAGGTTTGTAGTAACCTCATCCACAGAGAGATGTTAAAGAGTCAATTTCGATCGAGCATTGGGCCAGCCCAACCCCCTACCAGACGTTGCTTGAATTTCTATCGTCTAGGGGCTCTATACAAACTCCCAGATGCCCCTTACACCCCCCAACCCCAAAACACACACAAACAAAATAATGCACATGGACACGCAAATGAAGCCTGGCGAACTTACTGGATCCTTTTATTTCTCTCTGCTCGATCCAAGCTGATAAGTGCTGACAAATTCCTAGCAATCAACTCCTTCCTCATCTTTCTTCAGCGGGACTCACTCTCTCCTTACAGTCGTCATCATTCTTATCTTATCCTTTCTTGTGTGGCCGCTCATCCACCTAAGCATTGACATTCTAGTTACACACGCTTTTTAGGTAAACAACATCAAGAAACATACAGCACTAGTTGGCCTCATGCAATTCCTAAAAAGTCTCCATTCAACTTAAAGCAATGTTGTTATATCTTTATTGCGCCTCTTGCCCACCCATATTTACTCCCCTTCAGGGGTTCTCCTTGTCTTACTGAATTTGCACTCTGTACTCTGGCATACTCCTAGAACCTCAAACCTTCGACTTTTAAAGTAGTTCTTCAAGACCAACTTAGCATTTTCCCCTGAACCCAAGTCTAGTTCATAGGAAAACACTATATCATGCAAACACAATATACGCCACAAAACTTCACTGGTGAAGTCAACATTGTGACACGAAATTCATTCATCGTTCTATCCAGGGATGCCACACTAGTCATGCCTCCATTACAACTTCCAGAATCATGTCTACATAGTTAGTACGCCCCTTGGCATAACTTTTCTTAGTGCCCTTCCGAAGTTTATAAAAGATAATGAGAAGCAAATATTATCTTTTACAATGATCCGCATTAAATTTCCTTACTGGTCAACAGTCTAAATAATGACCAGAAATCACTTTGCTAGAGGCATAGCCGCGAAAAGGTTAACAAATGGCCGCAGCAACAATGAAGGGCAGGGAAGATAATATGCACCTCATCCCACATTATATACATAGATGTATCTGAAGCAAAATAGCACAGACTAAATATTTAGCCATTAATATGCCTTCATAAATATAAAGAACATCAATTGTCGACAATTACACATATGATCAAACTTCAAATCAACTAAAATAAATTCATATCAAGTCTGTATCTGAGAAAATTCGGTCAAAGGGTGCCTCCAAATTAAACGTAATGCCTACATCTTCGCCAAACAAGAACTTGTAGCTGCACACTTTGATAAACTAGATGTGATGATAACAATTGCCTACATGGCAGGAACTGCCAGAAGCAATTGCTGTTCACCAAGTGCGCACGTCAACTCTCAGGGTGTGCAAAGGCAAAAGGCGAAAGGAAAGTAACATTCCATTTGGCAAACAAACACTAAATTACTTGAAGAAATACAAGCAATCACTCAAAGCAAGAAAATGTACATAACAAAGCGTTGGGTCGTGCTTAATTAAGAAATTGCATTCGTACAGAGTACCAACAAAATATTTGCAGCTCCTGAACCCAAAACTGGCAAAAGTATAAAGCAAGATAACAAACCCTAGCCAACCAAATGCACCCTGATAAATTTCCACGAAATGGATACAAAATAAAATCATTGGTAAAGACAAAAGATACTGCTGATATGCCATGAAGGGCTCATAATACCGCGACATATAACTGAAATCTCACGTAATTCCCTTTGCCTTTTCCCCTTTTCCTTATCGAGAACTACTTACCATGTAATGAAATCTAGATTAAACCAAGGGTTTCATTGATATGATCCTCAATGTGCAATACGAGTAGAGAATTGTAGTGCATACGCTTTCTAGCAGCTTATTCTATTTCTTCATAGACAGAAGTAATGGGTTTCATCTGGTAACCCATAATACATGCATGGTGTAATCCATTGTTCTGAGGGAACTTACATGGGTATGATGAGCGGCCAAGACTGGTATTTTGGTGTTGGCAGTAACGCTTAGGCAAAACAAGACACACGCAGAGAAATAATGCGATATGAATAACACTATTATTAAGCCTTAGCAATCTTGTCGTGAAGCATTTTCTTGGATCATCAAACATACCTTGTTTCTATTTTTGGATACAAATAATATATACTTCTTAAACTGGGTTGGATTCTCAAAAACATAAAACCAAAAAGAACTTACGCCATAGTAAACTAATATCGTTAAATGCATAACAAAAAATTTGTCAATGTAAATTTTAATAAAACACTTTTAGCGACAATTTTTTATAACTGAAGCGGTTATAGCACAAATGTCGTACAACATTAGATCCATATTCGATTAAATTAGTCACCAAAAGACAGCTAATGGCATTTGTTGCCCCGGAAAGTTGGCTCGCATGCCACGTGAGGTGCCACAAAGGGTGCAGTCTGCGTTGGCCTCCAGGCGGAGGAGGTGGGCGACAGCACGTAGGGAGGANGGGGTGAGAGCAAGGCTCCCCAGGCAGGTCGCGAGGGCTGGCAGCGCCGCGTAAGCAGGGAGACGACGAGCAGGGGCGACAGTCAACAGCCGACTGTCCGCGTCCAGGGTGCAGCGTCCAGAGTCTGATGTCAGAGGTCCAAATGTGTTTCTCTCACTAGAACTCCAGAGAGAATGGGTTTTAGAGAGAGAAAGTGAAATGCCAAATGAGAGAGCCGTCCTTGAATAAGCTCCAGAATCCACTATATATAGGCACAAATATGCGCGTGTCATCAGCTGACACGTGTCGTCCTCCGGGAGTGACACACCGCCGTCGGGGGTCCTGCGGCATTGATCGCTCGTCGGATATGCCAGTCCCCGAGTTCGCGCCGCCCTGCCCTTGTAGCGTCCCTCTGCCTGTCTGAGGAGACTGACCACACCACGGTACCATGGTCAGAGTAGCCCGTTGCCCCAGCCTCCAGTCCAAGCCCTTATTGAATCCCACGAGATGCATCATGAGACGCACAGAGATCCTGGCAGCGGTGAGGCTTGCCCCTGCAGCCAACTGCCAGGCGGGCCGGGCGTGATGCCCTCCGAGGTCTTGCTCCCGTCCCGGAGTGACCCGCGGTTCATTGCCCTGACGACGTCGATGATCAACGGTGATATGAGCGCGCATGTTCATGGCTTGATGCTCGGAGTCCGTAGCGGTGGGTCCTCGTGCCGGGGCACTACGAGCGGAGCCCCCTGAAGCCCGTCGGGTGATTGTGCCTGCGAAGGTCGAAGCCTCCGGTTGATTGTGCCCGCGAGGGCCAGAGCCCGTCGGTTGATTGTGCTGGCGAAGGCCGGAGCCTCCGGTTGATTATGCCCGCAAGGGCCGGAGCCCGTCGGTTGATTGAGCCGGCGAGGGCTTAAGGGTTGCGAGCCCGTCCCGCCGCGAGTTTGATTGAGCCGGCAACAATGAGCATCGCACTACCGAAGATAGCGGGGGTGTGTTGTTGGAGCGAGAAGCTAGTGCCGTGGAGCAGGTTCCCCCCTTCGCGGGGTAATGGAGGCCGACCCCCTTGGGGTGGCTGACCCCTTGGGGTGGCCGACCCTATTTGGGGGGAGCACACCTTTGATCGCCGTCCGGATGCTCGAGGCGCGGAGTACTTTGACCGAGCAATCTTGTTGAGCGATGTTGACCGCCAAATGGGTGACGTGTCGCGCCACTAGGATCTCTTAGCGGGCCCCAGGGTGCGGTCCAGAATAGGTTGTGAACAGCATTTATTTAGCAGATGATATTAAACTAGTGATGCTACAAAATTGTTGCTAAGATCTGTCGTCGAAGTTGCTTGTAAATTACCACTAATCATATTTAACATCAATTGGTCATCGCATATGAGAGAGTTGTAGCCTGCAGCCAAAATCCAGGGTAATTTGTATTCGAACCCCTTGTGGTTTGGGTAAGTTGCAAAAACACATCTCCCATTTCATTTTTTTGCAAACGGCCCCTTATGGTGCTAATTGCATTGCATCTGTTTCCTAGCAAAATAGGAAAAAAAATTATTTACTCCTTTCGACTCTGGGCTCCATCATCATCATCCATTTTCCAAGAAGCCTGTCAATTTGACTTTGCAATTACATATCTGCAATACTAGACCAGACGTGGTTGTGGTGGACGTGAGTGGTGGTGGTGGTAAACAAGACTGGATTACTGGTGGGTGTGAGAGGTGGTGGTGGACGGGGCTGGTTACACGGGTCGAGGCATGGTGGCGGGGTGATAAAGAGGACTGGTTGCACCATGGCCATAGCCATGGCATCGACATCGGCATTGATCTTTACTTTTATGTAATTAGTCTTGGTTTGATGCTCAAATTGATAACTACGACCTAAAATGACTTCAGGACCTTATGCATTGCATGTGAATTCATAACCTCTTGAAAATGAGTGAACTTTAGAGCTCACTCATATTTTCTCTAAAATGTTTTTGGTGCTAATATTTTCATATTTTGATAAAACTTTTCATTATCTTTCCAACACAAAAGACGGTGCCTCAATCCGATTTTTATAGAGAAAGTTATGCCCAAAATAAAAAAAAAAGGGTTTCCTGAAACAGTCGAGAAATGGGCAGTAAGGGAATACAATCGACTACATTGTGAATGCACTCGACTTTATTGATCGTTGGGTGAGAAATAACGGCTAGTTTTGCCCAAATCATGTCAAATCTTCCCATAACGGCTATATTTGATATTCACCCTATAAAAATAATTTGGGGCTTCATCATACACCATGAAAAACACATTTTAAGCTTCTATTCATTAGATAAACATCAAGGCTCATAGATTAAATTTCTCTCTCTTCATCTTCATGATTTTACATCATTAAAGAGGGCATCTTTGTGAGCAATTCTTCGATTGAGAGTTAAATGTTCTTCAAGTCATCAATTATATCATCTCTCTATTGTACTAGTGCTTCATTTGTACTCATTTTCTGTCAAGAGAGTTTCTTTGTAAAGAGATTGTGATCAAGGCTTGGATTTGTCAAGTCTTGAGTGAGCTTTATGGATCCAAGGCTTGTGTTTGGTATGGAGATATCACCAAGTGTTGTAAGGGTTTTGATCTTGACATGGAAGAGAATTGTTACTAGTGGATTTTAGTACTCTTACAAGGCACTTCCTTGAATAGGTGGATGTAGGCTTGAGCGTAGTTCAAACCGAACCATTTAAATCTCCTTGTCAAGTATCTCTAACTCAATCTCTCTACGTATTTTTCTATAAATGCTTGAGATTATTTAGTTAGCATCTTCCTTGAGATATTGTTTGGTTTGGTTGAGATTAATTATTGTGATTAGTTTAAGTTCCCCATTAATTTTCAAAAACCCTATCTATTCCCTCTAGGGTTGTTTTATTGGTTTCAAGTGGTATCAGAACCTCAGCTCTTGATTTTTTGGTTAACACCTAGAGAGTTCAAACATCATGGGTTTCCCTAGTCTTGAGTGGAGTTCTATTACTAAACCTGTACTTTTTTATGGGTCTTCATATAGTGTATGAAAAATTAAGATGAGAGTATTTTTAGAATACCTAGATTTTGAAATGTGGGGAATTGTTGAAGATGGCCATTATGTTCCAACCAAGTTGATTAAGATTAAGCTTGTGCTCAGGAGAAATCCAAATGTAATAACTATGATAGAAATATGCTTTGCATGAATTTTAGAGCTAAAAATTGTCTTGTTTGTGCTCTAAACACAAATGAACTCAATCGAGTTATTATGTGTGATTCAGCTAAGAGTATGTGAGATACACTTCAAGTCATTTATGAAGGGACTTCTCTTCTAAGAGATTCGAAGATGAATTTATGGCATAGAGAATATGAACTTTCGTTTCACTAAAATTGTTAATACTTTGAAACAATTAAGAAAAGATGTCTCTAACGGTGATCTTGTGAGAAAGCTAATTAGGTCATTACCTAGAGAATAGGATGCAAAAATCACCGCACTTTAAGAGTCAAAGTATCTCAGTACTTTTCCGTTTGATGAATTAATTTGCTCCTTGATGACCTACGAAATGCAACTTGAATCTTTCGGACAAAAAGGTCCAAAGAAGAAGGAAAAGTGCAATGCTCTTAAAGCTTCATAGAAGATAAATCAATCTTCATGTGAAGAAGAAAAAAACTTGAATAACAAAGAGATGGACATACTTGCAAAGGAATTCAATGAGTTTCTCATAATGAAGAAAGTTAGAAACTCGCACAAGAAAAAGAATTATTCAAGTATAGAGACTACCTCATGGGAGAATAAGAAGAAGAAAGGGTCAAGAAAGAAGCACTCCATAAAGATATCAACCAAAGCCATCATTTGTAGTGATAGTGATTCAAGTGAAGATGAAGGTGGTCATTTCAATGATAGAGATGCAAATATATACTTCATGGCTAAAGTTTCAAGACTATGAAATGTGGGACATTGTTGAGAATGGCCCATTCGTTCCGATAAAGGTGGTTGATAAGGTTGAAGAGCATAAATCCGAATCGGAGTATAGTGATCATGATAAGAAGATGATTTGTATGAATGCTAGAGCGAAAAATTGTCTTGTTTGTGCTTTAGACACTAATGAACTCAATAGAGTCATTATGTGTAATTTCGCTATGAGTATTTGGGATACTCTTCAAGTCACTCATGAAGGGACTTCTCTTCTTAGAGATTCCAATATGAACTTATTGTTTAGAGATTATGAGTTATTTCATATGCTTCCAAATGAATCCATTACGAATATGAATACTCGTTTCACTAACATTGTAAATCCTTTGAAGCAATTAGGCAAAGAATTCACTAATGGTGATCTTGTAAGAAAGGTGATTAGATCCTTACCAAGAGCTTGGGATGCAAAGATCACCGCCATCCAAGAATCAAAGAATCTCAATATCTTTCCTCTTGATGAATTGATGTGCTCACTCATGACGTACCAAATGCAACTCAAGACCTTTGATCAAGAGGACGTCAAGAAGAAGCCTACATCAATTGCTCTTAAAGCTTCATCTTCAAACCTTGAGTCAAGTGATGATGATGAAGAATTTGATGAAGAGGATATTGCAATGGTTGCAAAGAACTTCAAGAAGTTCTTAAGATTTAGAAGGAATGATGGGAGAAGGCAACAAAATGCTAGCAACGAAGAGAAGCTTTGCTACAAATGCCACAAGCCGGAACACATGAAGATGGATTGTCCTATCTACAAAAGAGAGAAGATGGAAAGAAGAGATGCCTGGGAAAGAGATACAGAAAATCCATTATCTAAGAACGAAAACAAGGAGAAGGAAAGAGGAATGAATGCCGAACATACTCCATCATGAAGTGACTTTGATTCAAGTGATGAAGACTATGAGAAGAACAATCAAGCAAATGTATGCTTCATGGAAAATGATGAGGTAAGCTCTTCTTCCGGTAGTGATAGTGATAATGAAAGCTTTGAAGATGCTTATGATAGCTTATATGAGGAATCCAAGAAAATTTTCAAGAAAAATATTATTTTGTCTAAGAAATTCCTTGAAGCTAATAAGTAAATTGAGAAGTTGATAATGGAAAATAATAAGTTGCATGCCAAGAATGAATGCATTTCCAACCATTTATATGTGAAATATGTGAATAACGATTTGGTTGAATTACTTGTTAACACTCCTAGCTCAAAACAAATCTCTTCCAAAACTTTGGCTTTAGAAAAACAAAATGAAGATTTAAAAGTTGAGATTTGTGATTTAAGAAAATGTCTTGAAAAATTTGTTGATGGTCAAAACAATTTGGATGTCATGCTTGGACGCCAAAGAATTGGCCTAAACAAAGGTGGTCTTGGATTAGATCCCATGGACATGCCTCCTAAAGTTTTGCAACAACAAGCTAGGTTGAATATTCATACAAAACGACGAAAGAACTATTGCACACATTTTACACATTGCGGTTGGTGCAAAAAAAAGGGCGTACGACTAATCATTGTCCTTGTAGAATTGTTTTTGTCAGAGGTAGAAAGAAAATGTGGATTGTGAAGGGTCAAGAATACAAATGCAAGACTAACATCCAAGGACACAAGAAAATTTGGCTAGTAAAAGTCACTACTTCAGTTGTGTTTATAGGTATGTCTCAAAGCAAAATCTAATAGCAAGAAGTGGATTCTTGATAGTGGATGCTCAAGACATATGACCGGCAACATATCTCTTTTCACATCGATTGATCTTAAAGAAGAAGGAAATGTAACCTTTGGTGACAATTCTCAAGGAAAATCAAAGGTAAATGAACTATTGGTAAGGAACCACATTCAATTGAGAATGTGTTATATGTTGAAGGATTGAAGCATAACTTGCTAAGCATTAGTCAATTTAGTGATAAAGGTTTTAAAGTTATCTTTGAGGCTTCTCATTGCACTATACTATCCTTGAAGAACAATGAAACTATTTTGGTAGGTAGTAGAGATAATAATGTTTACTCCATTCAATTAAATGATTTAGCTAACCAAGATGTCAAGTGTCTTAGTGCTATTAGTGAAACATCTTGGCTTTGGCATCGAAGACTTGGTCACATGCACATGGAGCACTTGAAGGATATTTCAAGCAAAGAAATTGTGAGGGGTCTCCCGAAGATCAAGTTTGAGAAAGATAAAGTATGTGATGCTTGTCAAATAGGTAAGCAAAAGAAAGTCTCTCACAAACCGAAGAAAATGGTATCTACTTCTAGACCATTGCGATTACTTCACATGGATTTTTTTGGACCAATCCCTACTACTAGTCTTGGTGGTAAATCATATTGTTTTGTTATTGTTGATGACTATTCTCGCTATACTTGGACTTTCTTTTTGGCTACCAAAGATGAATCTCTAAATGTGTTCACTTCATTTGCAAAACGTGTTCAAAATCAAAAAGGTTATTTGATAACCAACATTTGAAGTGATCATGGTAGAGAATTTGAAAATTCAAAAATAGGAGCCTTGTGTGATGACTTTGGGATATCACATAATTTTTCGGCTCCTAGAACTCCTCAACAAAATGGTGTTGCCAAAAGAAAGAATAGGTTTTTGTAATAGACGTTAAGAACAATGCTTTATGAATATGGTTTACCTAAGAACTTTTGGGCGGAGGCGGTCAATTGTGCTTGTTTTGTTAGAAATAGAGTTATCATGCGTATTTTTTGGTTAAAAACCCCTGATATGCTTTTTAATGATAAGAAACCTAAGGTGAGCTTTTTTAGAGTCTTTGGTTGCAAATGTTTTGTTTTAAATACTAAGGATCACCTTAGCAAATTTGATTCCAAAACCTTTGAGGGTATTTTTCTTGGTTACTCTAATAATAGTATGGCATATAGAGTTTATAATAAAAGTACTTTGGTTGTTGAAGAATCCATTAATGTTACTTTTGATGAGACTAATCATTTTGTTCCGAGACCTAACATAGTTTCTATAGACGACATGGACAATGACTTGAGAACTTTGGACATAAGTGAAACACTACAAGGCAACCCCAAAGAAATTGATCTAGGGGAGCAACAATCAAGTTCTCAAGAGGGAAACGAGGAAGCAATCAATGATGCTTCAAACTTGGACAACTCTCAAGAATTACCAAAAGATTGGACTTACAAAAAGGATCATCCAAGCGATCAAATCTTAGGTAATCCTTCGAGTGGGGTATGAACTCGGCGCTCTCTTCAACAACATGTTAATTTAGCGTTTCTTTCCCAAATTGAACTGAAGAACTTCTCTGAAGCTCTACATCATGAATCTTGGATGCTTGCTATGTAAGAAGAGCTAGTTCAATTTGAAAGAAATCAAGTTTGGACGCTTGTGCCTAAACCTCACAACTTTAGGATTATAGGCACAAAATGGATTTTTAGAAACAAACTTGATGAATCCGGAGTCGTGGTTAGAAAAAAGGCTAGCATAGTGGCCCAATCTTATAACCAAGAGGAAGGAATTGATTTTGATGAAACTTATGCACCGGTAGCTAGACTTGAATCTATTAGAATGCTATTAGATTTTGATTGATATAGAGATTTTAAACTCTTTCAAATGGATGTCAAGAGTGCTTTTCTAAATGGTTTTATTTCGGATGAGATTTATGTGGCTCAATCTCCCGGCTTTGAACATGAAAAATTTACAAACCATGTTTTCAAGCTTAGCAAAGTTCTTTATGCTTTAAAACAAGCTCCTAGAGCTTCATATGAAAGGCTAAGTAGTTTTCTTTTAGAAAATAGTTTTTCAAGAGAAAAACTTGACACCACTCTTTTTATAAAATCTAAGGGCAATGACTTATTATTGGTGCAAAATTTATGTTGACGATATTATATTTGGTGCTACTAATGGATCCTTGAGCGAAGAGTTTGCTTCTTGTATGAGTAAGGAGTTTGAAATGAGCATGATGGGAGAACTCACCTTCTTCCTTGGATTGCAAATCAAACAAAGCAAGGATGGAATCTTTATCAACCAAGCCAAATACACCAAAGAACTACTCAAGAGATTTGACATGGAAGCATCAAATGCTTTTGACACTTCAATGAGCTCTTCATTAAAGCTTGATAAAGATGAAAAGGGTAAGGATGTTGATATTAAGCGCTATCGAGGTATGATCGGATCACTCCTTTACCTTACCGCAAGTAGACCCGATATAATGTTTAGTGTTTGTTTATGTGCTAGATTTCAAGCTTGTCCTAAGGAATCGCATTTGATTAATGTCAAGAGAATCCGTAGATATCTTAAGGGCACTCACGATTTAGGGTTATGGTTTCCTAGAAACACTTATTTTTTAACCTAATTGGTTACTCCGACGCCGACTAGGGCAGTTGTAAAATCGAGCTAAAAAGTACAAGTGGAGGTTGCCAATTTCTAAGTCACTCTCTTGTTTCTTGGTGTTTTAAAAAGCAAGATTTGGTTGCACTCGCTACCACCGAAGCCGAATATATGGCGGTTGGTGCTTGTTGTGCACAAATTCTTTGGATGAAACAAACCCTTTTGGACTTTGGACTCAAGTATGATCACATATCTATCTTATGCGATAACACTAGTGCCATTGACTTGAGCAAAAATTCCATCCAACATTCATGCACAAAGCACATAGAAATCAAACACCATTTTATCAGCGATCATGTGCAAAAATGTGATATTGTTCTAAATTTCGTGGATACAAATCACCAATTAGCGGATATCTTCACTAAACCTTTAGTTTCGAAGAGGTTTACCGTTCTTAGAAGAGAACTTGGCATGTCTTCACCTATGTGACTAAATATTATATCTCTTGTGCATAATCATGCAAGTTGCACTTCTCATGCTTGAACATTATTTAATATGCTTAAAGCATGCTATGGTTGATGTTTCTCTTTTCAAAATTATTGATTTTGTTGATATTCATTTAATCTCATTTGATTTGCACACACTCATATTTCTAAATCCTTTACACTTCCTATTTGTGCTATTTTTGTAAAAGGTGTTTGGTACACCTTTTGATGGGTATTCAAGTACTTATGTTTTATTATTTGAATGCCCTTGTTGGCTATATTGATTATCCATGGACGGATACATAATTTGATCATTTTCACACAGACCCTCGATCTTTTTTCAATGATGTCAAAAGGGGGAGAAAATATTGTTGATTCATACTTGTGTGGATTTGATATGAGCATATATTACTTGAGTTAGGGGGCGCCCTATATTGCTTAAGATAGGGGGAGCTTATCGTCATGATCTCTTCTCATGACCCCTTATGGCTTATAATTGATATTTTCATGCTTATTTACATTTATTATATTTGTTAGCCCTATGGTTGGATAACCTAGGCTTACATCTTGTTTTGATGATAACTACACATTGGTTATGTTCTAATGTGTGCTTTGAGTGTATTCTTAGTAGGTATATACATGCACACTCATGAAGACACATTTGAGAAGTTGGATAGATGGATTAAAGCCAAAGAAGCTTAAAGCTATGGTGACATGCTATGGAAGCTTCATCAAGTCCAATGTCAAAGAGCAAGAAAGAATGCATAGGCTAAGTTATTATTAATTGATCTTTAAAATTATGTAACTAGCCTTGGTTTGATGCTTGGATTGATGACTATGACCTAAAAAGCCCTCAGGACACCTTGTGCATTGCATGTGAGTTCATAATCATTTACACGAATGTGATTCTTGAAAATGAGTGAACTTTGGAGCTCACTCAGATTTTCTCAAAACTGTTTTTGGTGCTAATCTTTTCATATCTTGATAAAACTTTTTATTAGCTTTCCAACGCAAAAAAAGGCACCTCAATCCGATTTTTCTAAATAAAGTTATGCCCAAAATAGGAAAGGGGGTTTCGTGAGGCAGTCGATAGGCAGTAGGGTAATACAGTTGACTGTGAATGCAGTCGACTGCATTTGTCAAAATTCTGTTCCAACGGCTATTTTCGAGGACAAAACTCCAACGGCTATTTTAGCGGGATTACAGTCGACTGCATTTGTTACAGTCGACTGCAATGACAGTTTTGCCCACTTTATGCCTATAACGGCTATATTTGATCTCTTCTCTATATAAATGATTTGGGGCTTCATCATACACTATGGAAATCACATTCTAAGCCTCCATTCATTAGATAAACATCAAGGCTCATAGATTAAACTTTTCTCTCTTCATCTTCATGATTTTACATCATTAAAGAGAGCATCTTTGTGAGCAATTCTTTGATTGAGAGTGAGCATCCTTCAAGTCATCAATTCTCTCATCTCTCTATTGCACTAGAGCTTCATTTGTACTCATTTCCTTTCAAGAGGGTTTCTTTGTACACATTTGATCTTTGTAAAAGGATTATGATCAAGGCTTGGGTTTGTCAAGTCTTGGGTGAGCTTTGTGGATTCAAGGCTTGTGCTTGGTGTGGGGATATCACCAAGTGTTGTAAGGGTTTTGATCTTGACCCGGAAGAAGATTGTTGCTAGTGAATTCTAGTGCTCTTGCAAGGGACTTCCTTGAAGAGGTGGATGTAGGCTTGAGGGTATATCAAGTCGAACCATTTAAATCTCCTTGTCAAGTATCTCTAACTCAATCTCTTTACTTATTGCTCTTTAATTGTTTGAGATTGTTTAGTTAGCATCTTCATTGAAGTATTACTTGGTTTGTTTGAGATTTATGATTGTGTTTAGTTTAAATTCCCCATTATATTTCAAAAACCCTATTCACCCCCCTCTAGGGTTGTTTTATTGGTTTCAATCTTATATATCTCATATTATTTGAATCAATGTTTGCCATCATCAAAAAGGGGGAGATTGTTAACCCTACGGTTATTTAACCTAGGATTATATTTGGTTTTGATGATAACTAACATTGATGTTTATGTTGTCTAACATGCATTGAGTTGATGAAGCAATAGGAACAATCTCATACTCATGCAAACAGACTATTAGACGAGCAACACGGTCAAAGACTCTCAACGGAACGCATCAAAGAAGAAATTCGTCGATTGAATTTTATAACGCTTTATTTTCTTCTTTGTAAACTAGACATAGAGAGATGATCGTTACGATGACTGTATACCTAGAACTTGCCCATAGGTTTCCCTTGCATGCATAAAAGTTTTTCATTCTTTAAAAACTAGGAAACTGCATTTTCTGGATTGCAGTCGACTGCATTGGATTGCAGTCGACTGCAAGTTGGGCAGTGAGGTATTACAGTCGACTGCAATACTTCCAGTAGCCTATTACAGTCGACTACATTGGATTACAGTCGACTGCAAGTTGAAAATTTGAATTTCCAACGGCTACTTTGGGAATACAGTCGACTGCAATGGGACATTGCAGTCGACTGCATTTACCGTTTGGCGCATTTAATGCTCCACCTAACTCCAAACGGTCATATTTATTCCCACCTCTATAAATACTCATTTTGGGCATTGTTTTGATTCATCAATTGCATTCAAAGCTCTCTTATCTTTCATATTCTCAAAGATCAAAGCAATTGTTCAATCTCTCTTGGTTTTCATTGATTTCTCATCCATTTCAAGAGAGTATTTATTGTGAGCTTACATTTGAGAGATATACACTTTCATAAGTCATCATACACTCATCTCTCTTGTTCCACTCATCTCTCTTGTTCTAGTGCTTAAACTTGTACTCATCTACTTATTGAGAGTGAAATCTTGTACACAATTCTTCATCTAAAGGTTCTTGTATCAAAGCTTGGGGTTGTCAAGCTTTGGAGCTTTTGGATTGTCAAAGCTTGTTCTTGATGTGGGCATAGCATCAAGGGATTGTAAGAGGTTCGATCTTGACCCGTAAGGAAGATCATACTAGTGGATTCTAGGGCCTTTCAAGGGACTTCCTTGAAGGGGTGGACATAGGCTTGAGGGTATATCAAGCCGAACCATTTAAATCTCCTTGTAAAGTATATCTAAACCATTCTCTCTTTACATTATCATTTTACATTTGTGTTGAGATTGGTTGTTTGCTTATTTAAGTTATTGAGATTGAGGTTTGTTGTTTGTTAATTTTTAAAGTAGTCTTAAAACCCTATTCACCCCCCTCTAGGGTTATCTTTTTGGTTTCAATGACTCTACATTGTTGTGGGGTTTGGGATATAATTGGCATACTTAACAAGCATGTAACAACATGCATCACTACTAGGACAAATGAAAGTGACAGATTTTGCTGGTGTATGAGATAGTAGGGACATTTACTTAAAGTTCTATGGTGAGGTTATGCACCCAATGCATGATAAGACCCACTGGCAGCCAAATCCAAGGGATCCCTTGTAGCCTTTACCACAAAGGAGGTTGCATGAAAGGCCAAGAGAAAATAGAAAAAGGGTAGTTGATGAACCTGCTAGAGAAAGGAGAAGATCATGCACTATCAAATGTGCAATTTGCAAGGAAATTGGTCGTAGCAAAAGGATCTGTCAAAGGGGCACCGGTAGGAAGCAATAAAAATGGTACTGCTACAAGGAATGTAAGTGGTGGTGGTGGTAATGTTAGTGGCAGAAAAAGTGGTGTTGGTGATGGTCCAAGTCATCGTGGCAGTCAACTTAGCATGAATATAGATGCAAGTAGTAACTTCATTAGCATATTTATTATCAATATTAGTGTTATACTCGATTCATGCTATTTTTAACTTTTGCTTATTGTATATTATCAAGGACCTGATGCGGTGACTCCTAGTTACGGAAGCATGTATTAAAGTTCAAAGCCAGTGTGTAGATTTTTAAGTAAATAGTGTAATTACTTTTGTGCAGATGCTAGTATATATATATATATATATATATATATATAAAGACTTTTGTGCAAATGCTAGTGAAGATTAACCTAATGATAATCTGAAGATGCTTTTGTGAAGCTGATTGAAGAAATAGTCACAATGGAATAGGTTAGCTCTATGTTACAATCATGTTGACTATGTGTATCAACAACATTGGGTGATTAAACTTGTCCTTTTGGACCCATATTTATCTATGTAAACTTTGTTTAAGTAGGTTGTGTGTGTATAGATACGTGAGTGTGATGCTTGAGCAATGTGTTTGTTCAAAGACGTGCAAAATTGCACTGAGTTTAAGGTGTTTGTGCATAGCATTGTGCTTGTGCAAAGATGTGCAAATTTGCACCATAGTGCAGATTGTGTGCGCAAAAAATGTGCTTGTGAATGATCTGCAAAATGGCACCAAAGTGCAATGTGCTTGTGCAAAGATGTGCAAAATTGCACCATAGTGTATTTGTGCATAGCAGTGTGGTTGTGCAAAAATGTACAAAGTGCAAGTTGTGTGTTTGTGCATACATGTGCACAAACCATCACAAATCATCCAAACTATCTACACTTCAAAGTTTAAACATCATCCAAACCATCATGAGCAAGTTGAAAGAATAACAAACGTAATCTATATATATACATATATAAAAGCACGTATAAGCTGAAATGGCTAATTTTTTATTTCCTTAAATCACCATTTTCTAATTGATTTTTCCATAAAAGGTTAAGGGTGAGTAAGGGTGTTTTTGACTTTTGATATTTTTTCCCATTAAATACCATTTTTAAATTAAAAATGTTAATTTAAAATCAGGGTGTTTTTTACTTCTCATAGGATATCAAGCCTCTTTCCTTAAAATATCCTTCTTCGAATATATGTTTTGGTTAGAGTTAAGGATTGCTTTGACTTTTGATTTAAAACTTTTTTTATCATTAAATACCTATTTTTAATAAGAGTGTGATTAAAAAATAAGGATATTTTTGACTTCTCATATGATATCAAGCCTTTTTTCATAGGATACCAAGCACCTTTCCTTAAAATACCCTTATTGAAATATATGTGTTTGTTATAGTTAAGGGCTGCTTTGACTTTTGATTTAAAACTTTTTTTTCATTAAATACCTATTTTTTATAAGAGTGTGATAGAAAAAATAAGGATATTTTTAACTTCCCATATGATATCAAGTCTTTTCTCATTGGATATCAAGTCTCTTTCCTTAAAATACCCTTATTGGAATATATGTTTTGGTTAGAGCTAAAGATTGCTTTGACTTTTGATTTAAAACTTTCTTTTCATTAAATACCTATTTTTTGACTTCTCATATGATATCAAGCCTCTTTTGTTAAAATATCTTTATTGGAATATATGTTTTTTTTGTTAGAGTAAAGAGTTGTTTTGGCTTTTATTGAAAAAAAAAAGAGAGAGGAAACCCTATAAAATAATCCTTAAACTGCTGCATGCTCTCTAATTATTGAAAAATTTTCTATCAAACTCTACCGCCTTCATTCACCTTAAAATTAAACTACCTTAGAGTTAAGGAGAGGAAACCTTATGAAAATCCTATAAAATCACCTTTGAACTCCTGTATGCTCTCTAATTCTTGAAAGAATTTCTATCAAACTCTGCCGCTTCCATTCACGTTAAAACTAAACTATCTTAGAGTTATTATATCTTCTCCATCATATTTGATTAACGGAAATAACTTGCAAAGAATATAGTTTTCTGTAGACTTTTACGAGGAATGTAATATACCTAAACTAAATTGAATTTTTTGTCAAAAACTCATTGAAAGAATTTCTATCAAACTCTGCCGCTTCCATTCACGTTAAAACTAAACTACCTTATAATTATTAGATCTTTTCCATCATATTTGATTAAAGGTAACTTGCAGAGAACAGAGTTTTCTGTAAACTTTTACAAGAAATGTAATATACATAAACTAAATTGAATATTTTGTCAGAAACTCAATCCTTTTTTATTTTGTAGTATTTCATATTTGTTTGCTGATGCGTTTGCTACAGATTTGAATTATTCTGCATGTATATAGACTTCAATATAAACATATTAGTACATTGAAAATATCGCAAACATGAAGTGTAATTCTAGATATGAATATGGACATTCTTTGATTAATGTTGATTAGGAGTATTTTTTACTTGAAACTTTTTTTTCTCGAAACTTTTTTTTCCCATCAAATACCATTTTGAATTAGAGTATTGTTAAAAAACATTAAGGGTGTATTTGGCTTCTCTAGAGATATCAAACATCTTTCCTTAGAATACCCATATAAGAATATATGCTTTAGTTGGAGCTAAGGGTTGTTTTGCCTTTTGTTAAAAAAAATTCCTATGAAAAGTTATAAAACCCCCCTTGAACTCTTGCACGCTCTTTGATTACCGAAAACTTTCTATCAAAATCCACCACTTCCATTCACATTAAAGCTAAATACCTCAGAGTTACCACGTCTTCTCCATCAATTCCGATTAATGAAAACAAATTGTAGAGAACAGTGCTTTCTATAACCTTTAAGAATAAACATAATCTACCTAAACTATATTGAATATTTTATCAGAAATTCAATCCTTTTTTTAATTTTGTATTACATATTTGTATGTTGATGTATATGCTACAAATTTCAATAATTATGCATGTATATATATATTTCAATGCAAATATATTTGTACGTTGAAACTATTATATAACTGAAGTTTAATTTTAAATTTCAATTACGGACATATTGGTGTAAGAAAGTTATCGTAAAACTGGACCTTTAGAAATTTTAAATGCATAAGAATTGCTAAATCATACAACTCTGTTCCTAATTATAACTTGAGTTTGTGGCAAGTACATAAATTCGTATTAGAGTTATTGGAATACCTTTATTTGCATGACAAGATATCCTTCATATGGTTATCATCTTTCTATGATCAATTGTATCCCAAGATATCATATATTTACATGATAACATATTTTTCATATAGCTATTGTCTTTTTATATTTTACTCTTATAAGTGATAGGATTAGATGAAACTCAATTGATAAAGACTCCAATTTATTTTAGCTCAAATGATTACTATTTTTTTTGAGCTTGAAAACTCTCAAGTTTTGATATGCAAGGGGTTAAATAACTAATATTTTTTTCAAGTTTAAAAGTTCTATAAATATCTTGACTTTTTAAAAAGTGAGAATAAATATCTATTGTTTTGGCTAACTTTAAATATTTTGAAGCTAAAGAAGTTCACTAATGCATCTTTTAGTGACAAAAAAATGAATATAACAAAAATGGATAAGAATATGATCCCAGCGTATACAATCGTCTCAAGTGATTAAAATGGCTAAACATTTTTTCATTAAAAATACCCTATTTAGAAATAAAAAAGGTTTACAACAATTAAGTGTATTTTTTACTTTTGAAAAGGTGAGACTAAACTACAATATTTTGGGCTAAATATGAATAATTTGCTATTAAAGAGGTTAAAATTCACTAATGCATCTTTAAGTGACAAAAATGTGGGAGTGAATCTAACCCAATCTTATAAATATGATGCTAAGATTATGTTTACCTTTAAAGAAAATCCTATCAAAACATAACCTTAAAATTTATCAACATCAAAATAACACAGATTTTAAAAGGTGGGTCTTGGAAGGCTGATTGATGGCGATTGTGGTTTGTAGAGGGTCGATTTGAGGCGATGGTGGGCCATCTGGTGGCGGTGGGTGAATTGGACAAGTGGTGGGCTGATTGGACGTAGTGGTAGGCTGATCAGTGGTGGTGGTTAATGGCAGCGGTTGCTGTGGTGTTGGGTAATGGTTTGTCGCAAACAAGAATCTTATATATCTTCTTCTAGATTTTGAACCCCAAATTCAAATTTTCATTTTTGTTCATTTGGTTTGTTGAATCGTGATGGTTTGTTGCAAGTGATTGGAGTGAAAAAGCTATGACAATTGATTGGGGTGAGAAGGCTGAAGAAATGTGAGAAAGTTGAAGAACACGATGATGGTGGAATGTGATTGTGGTTGTGGCTGTGGGTGGGAGCGTGTGTGTGTGTTGAAGCTGAAGAAGTGTAAAGGAATGGTGGTGGTGATGGTGGTGGTGATGGTGGTGGGGCTGTATGGTGAGATAAAGGGACGAGGACTGACATTTGAAGAATTACATTCCTAAGTGATGGACATTCTGGTCTTTTCATCTTTCAATATTTTTGTTCGGTTAACTGACGTAAGTGTTATTTGTTCCACCTAATCGACACGCGTGTAATTTTACCCTAACCTCATGATCATGGGTGCAATTAACTCTATAGTTTTCTTAACTCTCAACACCTTGTACAATAGATATATTTTTTTTCTTTTTATTTTGATGATATAGGTCATTATTTGATGAATGATCTGAGTTATAAATTATTCTTGATAAACTTTGGTTGAGTTTTTGATAAATTTTTATTGAGTTTGTATTCATATTAAACCTATAATGCGTATGTATAAATATAGGGCAAAAACTGTAGGTTTGTGAACATTATTGAAATTACTTAGTCATTATTATCGATATCAACTTCACACATTTATTTCATAGTATAGATTTCAAAAAGACACACATAGGTACACATGCATATGAACTTTTTAGATGAAGAGGTTTGGTATTATCATATAAGTCAGGGTAAAAAATAAAAGTCCTTATTGTACTACTAAGATTAGCAAGGTCGTGTTAGGTTAAAACTAAAGAGATTTTTAGATTACACTGTAAAGATAACTTTAGAGTACACTATAGATTTTTTAATTAAAAAGTAGAAAAAAGAAAGTAAAATTATGATTTTAGACAAATTGTACTCGAACGTTGGAACTTAAGATTAAAAAGTTGAAAAACGACTTGCTTTGTATTTTAATCTTAAAATAAGATATACATGAAAATTTTACTCCATTTGTCCCAAATTATTTAATCATATTGAATGCACGCTTATTAAGGATATGAGTCTTATTACATGAGTTTCTCATTCTATCCCAAGAGAGAGGGATGGAGAAAGTGGTTCAATAGAGAGAAATTTGTTGGTTGAGGATTAAATTGGGGGAGATAAGTAGAATAAAAAAAGTGTACAAAGGGTAAACATATTAAAACACCTACATAATCTTTCTTAACATGGAAACTGCTCAATTTTTTTGGGACAGTCCAAAAAGAAAATATGATAAATTTGGTGATATTTGCAGAAAAAGTACCAAAATTGTAAAAGTAAACGATAGAAAAACTTTGGAAAGATCATTAAAGGGCTACTAAATTTATTGCCTAAGTAGTTCAGTTTCTATATTTGTCGTGCTAGATCTCCTGAGTTCACTTGATTCTTGTTTTTAAAGATATAATATTTAAGCTCATAACCCGTTTTGTCTTACAAACTTTGTTATACATTATTAATCATAACTTCTTCCCGTTAGACACTTTACTTTCGACAATCATTTTCGGATTAATTTTTGAACTTTCTTAATATCACTTAATTACTATAATTCAAACTTGTTCTCAATTTCACTTCCTATACTTATATATATGTCATCGAAACATATTACAGAAATTTAGACAGCTCAAATATATACATTTGACATTAATTATCTCTAAACATTTTTTTCACTTTTATTACTGTACAATCAAACTTGTAGTGTTTCGTGAGAGTTTGATATTTATGAAACATGTTTGAGACTAATTATAATGTTAGTCTACTTTCTATAATAAGATATAATATGAAATAGTCAGGATATTCTTTAACGGCAACTTGATGTGACGAAAAAAATAAGTATGATAAGTAATGAAAAATATTAGTGATAATTAGTGTGAAAAATTCCGGTTTGAAACTAAGACCATGTTTTGTGCAATTAATTTTTTATACTCTGAGTCATTGATTAGCAGTTAATAATAATTTATTATTATAGTTTAGTTATAATAGTCGTATTGATTAATTTCAATTGTATTTTTCACCAATGTTCTCTATAGTTTTATTTTAAATTACTATATAACGTACAAAACACGTGATCCTTACTAGTCTTATTAAACATAAAAACTTCATTAACATTTAATTGCAGTCACTACATGCCACAAGAACCCTATTAAAAGAGAGTTCAATAGCTTGATTTGCTTCATTTAACTGCACGACATAAATACACACAATCTTCCATTTGCTAATGACAAGTATTGTCATCATGACACATGACACACGTCCATGAAGAAATTAGAGAAGAGATAACCAACAACTTCATCATTGCTTGATTCAATTCAATTACTTGCAATTTGTTCCATTTACAACTTCATTTTCCTTAAGTAACTATAAGTTTGCTTCTTCATTGGTTTCAGGGCTTTAAACCTCTCCATATGTGTATGGTATACCCATGATTTACATTAGACATGGATTCAATGTTGCTCTATCAAGGTCGCACCAATTGAATATGTTACATCCTCCACTTGCATAAGTGAAGATCAACTTCCCTTAGTTGGCTTCTCATCAGCTTCAACAATCTTCAATCTACACTAGAAACTCATGTACCTAAACCTCAAATCCAAATAATCCTCACAATTTCCTGATATAGACATGTTTCCTTCCTAAATCTCGGTTTAAGGCCTTCTTTTAAAGTGGGAGGAAAGGATGAAGGGCTCTGGACGTGAGTACTTGCAGTGAAAGGTCTTATACCTAACTCTTAAGGCTGTGTTTGACGACAAGGATAAGGGTTCCGGATAGGATAAAAAATTTCCTATCCAGCATTTGGTCACGTACTTAAAGGCCGGATAAAGTATCCTTCAGACTTGTTTCTGTCTCCCATTCCTGAAGGAGTGATCGAGATTAAGCCGTGTCGCGAAACTTGCTAAAAAATTTTTTTTTTTGCTTACTGGACCCCCGCTCCTATAAATAGGACACTTTTTTTTTATTTTTTACCCCACAGGAGTGGGATAATTCAATACCTAGAGGGGGCGGTATAGAAATAACCCTACTGGGATTTGATACAAAATGGGACCCACATCAATTTTATTTCTCTTTCCCGTCACCACCATTGTCGCAGCTGCAAGCGGCCTCTTCATGTTCCACCCACCACCTGCATCATCCTCCCAATGTTCCATCCCAGCCTCACGTCCGCGGGCCTCATGGCCTCTTTGATGTCTTCTCCGTCCACCGTCTCCATCCTGTACCTCAACCGATCTTCTCCGTCCACCCATCTTCTCACGTCCGCCCATCTTTTCCTGCTTCACGTCCGACACGGTCTCACGTGTGCTGGCCTCATGGCCTCTCCACCGTCTTTTCCATCCACAGCCTCCGTCCTCCCCCTCAACCCATCTTCTCGGTCCATCGTAATCTTCTCCACCGTTGCTTTAGATCTGGAAATTATTGTGATATATATGTTTTTTTTTATCTTTTCTGTTTTGTAAATTGCTTATTCGGCTTATGATACCAGAGTTGTTTCAAACACTGGACATGGTTTGTAACTTATTTGGCCTTATCCGACAGTATAGCTTATCCGCCCTTATCCTGTCCTATCTAACTGAATAATCATGCATGCGAAACACAACCTAGCCTACATATATTTTGGATATAGAGATAATAACAAAAGGGAAGGTATTTTTGGTATTGAAAAAGCAAAAAAGTGTCATGTTAGAAAATCTTGTAACGGCCTTTGACCACCCATTAGTTGTGTAGACTCATAAAATGCAGCTGTAAAGACTAGCAAGGCAGAAAGCAATAAAAATAGACAAGAAGAGCCGAATGTACCTCAGGAATGCCAATTAAGTGCAATTAATTCTAATGACAACCACCATCAGCATGACTAACACCTCCAATCACCAAAGTCACCGTCATTGCCTCCACCGCTGCCATAAAAGTCTAACACCACCCTTAAAAAGGAACTTGCATTAAAGAGGTCCCCTTGTTTTGTCCAGTCCTGGGCTTTGCCCAGGTCAAATAGCTGTGGTAGTATTATTATGATCATAAAAGCTATATAATCAGTTGCTGAGGTCCTACTTGTTACACTTCAGTATTAAGATGACTAGTGACTACCAAGAAAGTACTACATTAGACATTATTGACATATACAGAAGGGAAAACTGCAGACAATGCTTTGATACCCTGATGATTTTCATTTACATGGCATGAACGGATAAACAAAAATGTATGAATTTTTTTTTTGTATCAACAAGAGAGCAACCTCCGCAGATACCTATCCACGTTATCTAGTCCACAAAGCTCCTTCACAACGGGCATGGTAGCAGGAACCTCCAACTGGAAAGGCAATTCAGACTCCTCTAACGCACTCCAAGAATGCTGCTGTTTTCTTGCTTCTTTGATGGCTGCTCTTAATGCACAGTGAACTGATACTGCCAGAAGTAATGGCGGCTCACCAGAAGCTGCAAAAAACCAAAATCAATCTGACTCATTGATTTGCATTGGTTACGTATTTAGTGCCATGCAAATACATTGGCAAGAGGGGGAAACCGTGGATGGCAGTGGAGGAAAGACTGGTATGTTGCTGTATTCATCGGGATGGTCTTGCGCGCACGCGCAGGCAGATACCAAACCAAACAATTGAATACTGAATGAATCTAGTGGACTACATATAACTAAGTGAAACATCAACCCAGTTAATTGCAATTCCAATGTAGCTCGAGTTATATATCATAAAATATCAGTACAAGAAGTAGGTTAGCTATAACGAAGTCCAGAAGTAGGCAAGACACTATAGCGAGGTGGCAGAGGCAGTTCCGAAGGCACAACATTTCAGACAGTCATCATATTTCTACTCCAGATAAAATCTCAAAGTTTCGAGCAGAACTTATCTTGCCAAATGCCAAGTTACATGGCTACCAAATTATTGTAGCGAGTTTCTTTCTACCAAGTACATCCAATAATTTGGCCACTCATATTAACAATGTTATTGCCCCAACTTCACAATTAAAAGTGCAATATTTATAAGTTGAAAATTTACAATACAAGAGAAAAGGTGGAAAAACAAAAAAAATTCAAGTGTATTTGGGTACTTGACCAAACTGACTAGAAGAAGTGAAGAACACGGTTTGCAGTCGTCTGTTATAACATTAATGTCATATACAAGACATTGTTGCAGCCAAAACCTTCATCACATCGAAATTAGGCAATACGCAAAATGGAGATTGCCATTTGTATAAACTCAAGAGAATTTACCCACATTTCCTATGCAATACAAATAACATTACAAATGAACCGTGGTCCCCAACAATCACAATGTGGGTGCTTGCTTGCATATCAGCATACAACATGTGCCCTTGCACTATCAACTTGTTAAGCGCTTTGTGAGGATTATTCCCTTTGTTTCGTTGACATGGCGAGAAGGGGGGAGCTGAGGTGTGTCCTTTTATCATCCTCGAGCAGGATTAAGATGCTGGAGCATGATTTTAAAATTAGCATCACGGAGCATTATATAATCAGCCCGACAATTCGCCTCAAACTTGCAAAGGAAAAGGATAATCCTCAACTCTTTGACCAGAAAACTATCAGACATTGCAGCATCATGGTTCAAAGTAGAGACTGACACAACTCCGACATAGTTAACAGTCAGTAAGGTTTTCTGTCACTATATCAGGGAAGACTCCCTCCCTCCTCCTTCTCCCTTCACCCCCCCCCCCCCCCCTCCTCCCCTCTTTCCCTCTCTCTCTCTCTCACACACACGTACACATACACAGACTAAAAAAGAAAAAACAATTAAACAGTGAGTGAATTTAGTGGACTACATAGAATTAAGTGAAACATCAATCCAGTTCAATCACAATGTAGCTGGAGTGCTACATCCAGAAAAATTGTGAGAATTTAGGCAAGACACTAGAATCTAGGCATTTCCAAAAGGTAACCAACATTTCAAGTCATCATATTTCAACTCCAGATAATATCAAGAAGTTTAAGAATCCGAGCAGGATTGATCTTGAAAAATGTCAACGTAAATGGCTCACCAACTTATTGTAGTGAGTTTCTTTGCACCAACTAGATTAGATGCTTTGACCACTCATATTAACAATGTTAGGGCCATACATTACAATTAAAAGCGCACCATCTAAGAAACACGGACACAGGTGCGGGTGCGGGTGCGGATACGGGGATACGGCAAGTATTTTATATATATATATATATATATATATTATATATATATATATACACGTATTTTTACTATGTACACCTAGTATTAAATTTCTAAATAATTTGAATCAGACATTAAATTGAACCATACTCACTGAACCACTACTTTAAGCCTTTAAGTTATTAACACACATTGAAAACTCTACACTGATTATAAGTTGGTTCGGTGGTTCCAATTTACTGAGAAGTTAGAACTTTCTACCATTATTTCTCTCCATTAAAATCCACGTCCAGGTCACAACAGAAGATAGTAGCAAAGAGAATTTGAAGACAGAAGGAAATTTCTACCATTATTTCTCTCTCTCTCTCTCTCTCTAAGACTCCCCACTTCGATCTGCCCTAATTAGGTAAGTTATAATTATTTCTTTTATGTTTTCACCCCAAAAAAATGAGGTTCTATGTTTCAACCCCCGAAACATCCTTTGAAAATTATGTTTTTGACCCATAAGTATCGGATCCGCACCCGAATTTCGGAAAATAAAGAAAATAAAAGGAAAAGAATGGGTGCGCACCCGAGCCTCACCCGCACCCGATGTGCACCCGATACTTTCCCCCTTTTGAAGCACCTGTGCTTCATAGCGCACCATTAATGATTGAAATGTAAGAGAAAATGTGGAAATACAAGTGAAGTTCACGTGCATTTAGGTACTTGACCAAACTAACTAGAAGAACAAGGTTATGGCGTAGCAAATACTCATCGTGTCACGGTTTGCAGTGGACTTGTATACCTCTACTATAAAACAAAAGACATTTTCTGGCTAGAACCTTCATCACATCAACGATAAGCATTACTTAAAATGGTGCTTCCCATTTCTACAAACTCAAGAAAATTTACCTATATTTCCCATGCAACGTAATAAAACCACAAATGTTGGGGGTGACCATTGTCCCCTCCAAGCAAGTGGGTGCTTGCTTGGATATCAGCATACGACATGTGCCTTGCACTATAACGTGTTAAGAGACAAGTGTGGGTGGTTCTCTTTGTTCCATTGACATGGATAGGAGGGGGAGCTGAGGTGTGTACTTCTACCATCCTGGAGCAGTATTGAATGCTAGCGTGACTCTAAAATTACCTTGGTGGGGCATTATGAAATCAGCGCAATAGTTTGGCTTCAAACTAGCAAAGGGAAAGTAAAAAGACAATACTCAACTCTTTGACAAGAAAACTGTCAAGACGTTAACTCGTGCCATCATAGACCACCTTCTACCCTCTCTGATCTAAAAGAAGAAACTTCTATCTGATCTCTCTCTGACATCCAACCTTAAGCACCGCCGGCCCACCGCGCGTGAGTGTGCATGGACCAGCCTCTGGTTAGAGGCATGTTCAGAATAGATAGATTTATGAGTGTAGATGGTTATCAACTTGGGTTGCAGAGGAGTGCCTATTGCTATGTTGGTACTGGAACGACAAAGAAGGAAATTGGCGGGGCAGAAGAATACATAGTAAGCAACTAGAGCTTGACATGGGTTAGTTGCTGGAGATGGGAACTATAAACACTGGGAATTTTATGATGCGTTTTCTGTTCGAACCTTGAAATGACCAACTAAGCTGTTAAAGCTGCCCAAGAAGCTGTCCACAAATCAGAAGAGTTTGATATAAGGAGGAGCATTGTAACCCAGCTTTTTGATGATAAGAAGCCCTTCAAGGTTGGGCCTTGTGGCAACCATAAAGGGTCGTGCTAATCAGATCTAGGAGTGGACAGTTTCTCTGGTGGCGGGGTGTCTTGGTGGTAACTGGTGGAGGGGGATGAGTGTTTTCCCTGCTCGCCATTCTAAATTTTCCGGTGGGTTTTTGAGGATGTTTATGGTGGTGGTTGCGGTGACACTAGCCCACGTCTTGATCTCACAGCGGTGGTGTTAATAGCCACTTGTTTCTTTGTTGGCCTTCATTCTGATGAGTCTGTTCTAAAGCTTCTTATAGGTGGTTTAAGACTTAGGATCTAAGCTTATTATTTAAATCCAAGAATAAAATCATCTATTAGAGGGGGGGTGTCTGTTCTCTCAGCCTCATTGCAGGTGAGAACTTCATCTTAGGTAATCCTTTTGAGTCACATATTCATTTGGTTTCAAGGACACTGTTATCTCCAAGTACTCTTTTCCTGTTGAAGCTTTCGACTGTGCGTAACGGCCAAGTTCGAGGAGTGTGAGTAAGTTATCTAGTGGTGGGGTGTTGGGTGCCACAGGTGGCTGGTGGGTGACGAGACACTGTGGCGTTCAGATGGGTACTTAGGATGCTCGATTGGTACTCGGGATATATGCTGAGGCTGGTTCACGTTGGTTTCAGCTAGGTTGGATGAAGACCCTCTGGTGATTACTCTGGGTAGCTCCTACTATTTGCAGTGTAGATGTGGTTGCATTCAACTTTTTGGCTTTCTAATCCTGGTTATTGGGTGCGTTTTCATTCCTGTTTATAGTTTAGTGTCAAGCAGGGGTCTTCGTTTTGGTGATAAGGGGGGAAGTTTTGTTTTAGTGGCTGACTGGCTATTTACAGCCTTGGTTTTTTTCTGCAAATCCTTCAATCGGATTACATCAAGGGCTAGGGGTCGGGATGACGAAGCTATCCACTGTTATCCACCGCTGCTTTTACCCCTGGGATCCAAATGAAGGCAGCATTTGGTAACATTTTTTTTCCAGTTTTGTATACTGGAGAAAAAAAAAACCCGTTTGACAGGCAGTTTCTGTTTTTTTTTTCCCTTCAGTTTTTAAAACTAGTTTTTAAAACAGGGCTGTTTTTGAAAACTCCATTTTCAAGTTATAGGTTTCCGGTTTTGGTTTTTGTTTTGAGACACCCCCCACCACCGCCGCCACCACCACCGCCACCAAAGAAAAAATTCAAAATAAAAACCGGGTAATCAAACACCCAAAAGAAAAAACTCAAAATAAAAACTGGGTAATCAAACACTCATTTGTTTTTGTAAAAAAATAAAAACTAAACTGGTTTTGGTTTTTGTTTTTTTGGAAACTGAAAACCCAAATTGTAAGTGATTTCAAACAGACCTGAAGTATTCTGTTTTGTTCTATTATCCCTTTTTAGCAATGAAGTTCTTGGACCCTTCACCAAAAAAAAAGAAGATCATATTTCCTTTTTGGGCTATCCCGAAAATTTTGATTACTTTCCAAATTAATAAAGATTCTGTAGATGTTTTTCCGTCTTTATCCTTTTTATACTTTCTTTTTTCTATTTCTCTCTCCACATTTTAACCTCAACCAACCAATTTTCTCTCTCTGGGCCCACTTTCTTCCTCCCCCCTCTCTCTCTTGGGGTAGAATGGCAAACTGATAATATATGACTCATATCCTAAATAAGCATGCAAGTCAAACATGACCAAATAATTTGGGACGGAGGGAGTAACAGTTACTAAGGTTTTCAGTCACTACAAAAAAACTTAAAATGCGAGTCAAAAGAACAGATAGGCAAAATCAGATTGCGAGGGCTATTTAAAGCCAAAGAATGGTCGATATGTCGTTATAAATAGAATTTCAATCTCATTTATTTATCATAGAGTGGGCTATTTCCAGACATTTAGGCTATTTTCGCATGCTCTATCACCAATGATGCATCACTGACAAAACTTTGGCTTCCAAGAACAGAAGGGTGTCATGATAGTTTAAACAGCAAAAGAGGTGAGGAAAAAACCTCACCTTATATTGGTCCCGATACATGTTCGGATAAAATTTGGCTGCAACCCCGGTTGTAGAAAGATGGCTACAAGTCCCATATTGCGACATTAATGGTTGTTAAGTATGGTTAGTTGCATTCTTGTTAACACCTTAAGCAACAATTCTTAGTAGCAATTTTTTTAGCATCACTTGATAAATGGCACAATATTTAGCCACCACAAAGTGCTGCGATATGGGGGGTTGTACTGATCTTCCAACAATCCAGGTTGCAGCCACAACTTTTCCTGTATGTTCATGTGGGAAAAATTCATTTTCGTGTTTAAGCTTCCGATTGCCCCTTGTCATACATGTATATACAAACATGACCAAAGACAACCTGTGTATTGTTTACTGCTTGTCAGAGGAACAACATAATAAAACAATAAAACTTGGTTCAGAACACTTTGACACAGGAGCAAAGAACATTATCATTAGGAGCACAGGATCAACAATTTTGATTGACAAGCTAACAATTAAAACCCTTTCTTTGGCATGAAGTTAAAGGCATAGCGTCGATTATCCAAGTGTCTAATACCTTCGCCAACCAAATTGCGGCACTTGTTAGAAAGTCACCACTTATTGCGGTTAGCTTGAGGGATCGAATTTATCAAATCTGTGGCATGCGGGGATATTACAAATTTGCAATAGTCGAGCAGAGGATTTTGTATATAATCCTCTTCATGGTAATGGGTAAAATTAAAAACTGCTAACTAATTTGTTTCCTTGCCAAAGATTCATATCTTAAAAAGTAGTTCTCCGCCACCACAACAATCAATTACGTATGATATTTAATATTGACTCTCATCAATCAATATAGGTTGTGAATTAGGTAACATAGTTCCCAGTGGAGTGCAACCAGATGATTACACATCGATTTCCCCAATTCCCTCCATGAACAAGGATTTAGCCAACCCACATAAATAACTTGCATAACTTTCCTTGCATGAACTGGAGATGGAAACGTTTTGACAGAAGTAAGGATTCAAGCATACCTTTAGAGGAGAGAACACGTTTTCGGTGATGTCCACTGTTTACTACCTCGACATTGAGCTGTTTGGGTATAGTGTCAATTGTAGGTATCTTATACGTCCATGTGCCTTCTGAAACCACCAATCCATCTGAATTCGTAAGATATTCTTCAAGCATAAAGAATCCAATTCCTTGCACAAAAGCCCCTTCAATCTGCACGATGGACATGTCAGAAAACACTAGATACTGCATGATTAATCACACAAAGCACTAGATGTGCAAAGTACGATTTTAAGACAGCATTTATCAGTACTACTCCATACAATTAGGTAAGGCCAACATGCAGCAGAACAACTGACAATCTCTTTGGAAGTTGTAATTTCATGCAAACATGTGACATGCAAAAGCATATGAGATGTGCAGATGCTCAGATTTACATCCATGTTGTATATAAAAAGCACGCAAGGGCTTAAGTGGCTAAACTTTTCTTTCCTTCAGACACCCTTTTAAATAAGGTTTTCCATACCCGCTTTTAAGATTATAAGGGTTTTTTTGACCTTTGAAAAGTTGCAATATTCATTTTTTTTATTTCCTTTTATTCTTTGCCTCGAATAACCTTTCCTAGCATTTTTTCATCCTAGCTTTAAAATTGTGAGGGCTTTTTTGACCTTTAAAATTTTCAACTCTTTTCTTAGCTACCTTAATGTTCTTTTTCTGCAAACATACCCTTTTTTTGAACTTTGTTTTATCTTAGCTTTTAAAATATAAGGACATTTTCGACTTCAGAACTTCAAATCTTTTCAAATTACCCTTTTATTCTTTCCCTCAAATACTCTTTTGCTCAAATAACCTTTTGATATAAAAGTTATCCATATTAGCTTTTAACGTCACAAGGGTTTTTTTGACCTTTGAAAAGTTCCAATTCCTTTTTAAATTTCCCTTCTATTCTTTGCATCATATACCCTATTTTATAACTTTGTTTCGTCCTTTTTAAAAACATTTAAGGGCTTTTTGTGACGTTTGAAAATTTTCAATTCTTTTTTTAAATTCTTTCCCTCTAATATACCCTATTTAAACGTTGTTTCATCTTAGCTTTTAAGATTGTAAGGGAATTTTTTTACCTTTGAAAATATTAAAAACTTACCCTTTTATTCTTTCCCTCATATACTCTTTTTTAATTTATGTCCCAACTTAGCTTCTAAAATTTTAAGGGTGTTTTTGACCTTTAAAAAGTTTCAATTCTTTTTCAAATTGCCCTTTTAGGTAAAACTTTCAACCAACAACCCTTTTTTGTAGCAGAATTTCATTTTAGTTCTGAAAATTGAAAGGATCTTTTGGACTTTTGAAAAGTTTCAATTTTTCTTAGCAACCCGTTTATTTGTCAATGTCTTATCCTAGCTTTTAAAGGCGAAGGATTCCTTCTCTGTTTAACCTTTTAGGTTATCTAAAACTACTACCGGATAGTTCCAACTTACTACTTACTATAGAAATGATCAATCATGTTATAGTAAAACTCTTAGGGATTTCATGGGAGGCGGCAAGAGGAGAAAAGAACAATAAAAAGAGGTAAATGATGCAAATAAAATATTGATCAGTTCAAAACTGTTTTACACTATCTCATGTATCAACGAGTCTTGCAGCTTCTCCATTTTTACCAAAGGGAGATCCCTTGACGGTTATGGTCTATGACAAAAAAACTATTGCCACCAAAGTAAATTATAACAAAATGGTAGAAGAACTATAAAGTATAGTATTGGTTTATGTCATCGGTGAGGTTATATAATGGAACCGGCTACGGTCGAGAAAGTGGGGTCAATTTTGTTGTGTCAAACTATTCCTTGGGCACAGAAGTCTTCCTCAGCGCAGCAAAAAAGAGGTAACACTACACCTCCAGCAAAAAAGAGGGACCAACATCTCAAACCTTCGGTAACCAACAAGGTATCGCTCAAACCCAATGAGCAGAGCACAACCAAAGCCACTGACTCATTGTTGCCTTTGCACATAAAGCAACAACCATATCTGCCTCCCAAGAGAAAAAACACACCATTGCTGCCGTGAAGAATTTTTAATTTTTATATATTCTTCTGAAGGAAAAGAGGAATCACCAAGTGTAGAAAAAATGAATAATAAACCAAAGAAAAAAGGAATCACCAAGTGTAGAAAAGAGGAATAATAGACCGAAGAAAATGTTTCAGATCACCTACGCCTCCACCTTCACCCTCCATCAAATGCAAAAGTTCCAAAAGACTATAATAAACTCCCGACTGTTGAATTTGCCATTAAAAGTGGGTGCTAAAAAAATACCACGACCTTCATAGGACAACGCATCCGAACCATGTCACCGGTCTCAAGCAAGAGGAAACAAGGTAAGAAAGGAACCACAGAATGCAGCGTCCCCACACAACAAATCAATCCAGAGTCTCACCCTCACTTCAGTCTTCGCAGTGAAACTTTATGTTTCTTGAAAACTCCCACAACCTTCGTAAGCCATGATGCCTATAAATCTCACAATAAGCCCAAGATTCTTGCCTTACATGAATTACATGTGAGATAGTAATTAGGTAACTGATATGAATCTAGAATTACAACTCAAGACGTGGTGAGTATATGTTGTTTAAGAAATATGTTTAACAATCCAATTTTTAAGAAATCAATGTTTTTTTTGCTAGCTATCTATGTTTGATCAATTTCATGTCTTCGATGCATAGTAATATTCTTGGCGTGGTCTTCGGGGTTTCAAACCAAACATATATGACGCATATCTCTTTTTTTTTATTGTGCTTTATTATACGTTGGTTTAAAATAAGTAAGGAGATGCTATTTCCACCCTCTTATATGATTTTTCTCCCTATTTTTGTTGGTAAGAATGTATTTTATGGATAAAGTTAACCTTTTAGCAAAAAACGAGGGAATGTTCTAGCATAGTAGGGGGGTGAAAAGAGCTTCTTTCTTATGAATATATACTAATTTTGTTTGAAAATCAAATCCTTTCATGTATATATATTTATTAGGTTAACGAACTTATAACGTAAAAAGCTAGGTAAACAACGGTATAAATTGTAAAGCATCTGTATACTTTTTTATTCTTAGCACACACTAGTTTATACGTGTATTTTTTAAGAAAATGTTAGGATGAAGGGTAGTCTTTTATGTTCTCAAGCATTACTAAACTATGTGCGAAGCACATGCATTTTTACTAGTATAATAACGGATACGAACTTCAACACCCAAATTCAAGCTTAAATTGTATCCTACTTAGGCCAACCTGTCCCAAATCCACAGCAGGGTTCATGCTCTGTCCGCAGTCGTAGATAAGATCTGCTCGCAAAATTGTCGTTTCTCCAGTCAGAAGATTTACCTCCACCTGCAAAACTCACAGCAACTTTGTAGCATCAGAAGTAATAAACGGATAACGTGCTATGGCAGTACAGCTCTCTCATAAAACACTAAAATGACGCATCAGCCTTAGCTGCATGTGCTCATTATATTGAGTATTCAATGTAGTGCTGCAAGAGAAAAGTTGTAAAAGACAAACTTACCTCACTCACTGCAGCACCATAATTCAGATATTCCATGGAAGTGAAGTCAGGCACAAAGTAGGAACTTGCTGATAAGTTGACAGCTTGGAGATGCGCCTACACTTGGGAAATCATGAAGAGTTAAAAAACAACCAAAAGGCAGGAGAAAACCAAGCATTGATGATATTCACCCAAGCAATCGTTGTTACATTTGCTAATATCTTTAACCTGCACTACTTGACAATCTCAATTTTCAGCAATCTAAATGGCGCTTCTAAAACGCCATGCTCTTAATGCACTTTCAACAAATCCTCCTATAAGTTTTATTAAATTAGCTACCATGCCATAATGTTTACCATTGTCTGCTATTCGAGCAACAACCTCAATCTAGTCTCACTCACTCTTTATAATCTCTTGCTGCAAAAAGACTTACTACTCAAAGTTCTCTTACTTTCTCTTGTCTATTAAATCCGTGCAACTTCCCACCTGTCATATGTTTACTAAAATGGAGGAGAGGAATATGGAGACTACAAGAGTGGGTAACTAGTGGGTAAGCACTGAAAGCATCTGAATGGATCCCGGTATGTAGGATGCTAGACTTGTTCCTAGAGGTGATGAGGTGAAAGGTTCAGAGGGAATATAGTTTTACTTGGGTGTACAACCCAGAAACCAATTCTTTGGGATAAGATAGTCCAAAATTCAAACATTACAACAAAAGAAAAGTTCTTGACAGGATAAGATTACACAAACAACCTCAACATGCATCAAAGTTTCAAAAAAGAAAAGGAGTATTAGCAGAATGAAGTTATTGCGGGGAATATTTTTTTCATTATGAAGATTACCTGGAGGATTAGGCTGTCCCATACAACTGAGCCCATTTGTTCCTGCAACTTTTGCTTGAGAGGGGCTAATCTCTCGACCAAAATGTTGCAGCAAAGTCTTACAGCTTCGCAGCTTGTCTCAGATGTAGTGCTCCCAGCGGTAAATCCCCCTTGTATTAGGCTCAGACTATCTGATTGTATTACACGTACTTTCTCCAAGAGTTCATCAGTTCCATGACATTGAATGGCACTGAGAGCAAATGCAGTCATCTGTTTTACCTTCGTCCAGAGCCCCTGGCCCAACTCAATTCCACCAACCTCTACCACAACAGACCCATCCTTAAGAATGCTTACTTTGCCAGGAGTTGCCCTCATCTGCACTGGGTGCACAATGGGAACTCTAGAAATACCCTTTTTTCTCCAGCTATTACATGTATTAAAACATTTTATCATTCGAATCCTTTGGTCAAAGCTTGAAGACATTGCCAACTTATCCCAGATAGAAGGCAAAGTATACTCCGTAGGCTCCCCCGCGCTATCCCCGTAGAACAAATTGAGGCTATCGAACGAGTGAAAATTATGGTTTCTGACAACATCGACATCCATTGAAAGCGTAGAAGCAACATGTTCTATAATAGCTTCAGCAATAAAAGATGCCTGCACCTCCCCAGGGGCCCGCATTGCTGATTTACTGGAATGATTTGTCCTGCAGACCTTTATGTCAAAAGATAAAGCACCCCAATCATACTTTTTAAGCGTCCCCAACATGTTGCGTGGCAATATGGGGCTTACGTCTGCAGATATGCCAGCATTGATTAGAATATCAAGGTGTAAGGCAGTGACTTTCCCATTAGATTTGAACCCAACACTGTAAGTTATCTTCATGGGATGTCTTCCTCCTGCCATTATCATATCGGTCTTACGGTTGAGATATATCCGAACAGGGCAGCGTAATTTGTGGGCTGCAAGTGCACACGCTGTTGCGACCTACAATTTCGTATGTTAGGCATAAAAACTAATAGTGAAGGAAGAAATAGGAGATTACACTGTCCTTTCGAGTAGATTCTTTTCCATTCTACTTGCAAATACCTGTGATAGATTTAGTACATGTAAATGTTGACTTCAAACATTGTTTTTACCCTAACTTGGCTAAACAAATATACTTGTTTAATCTATAATTACTAGTTCAATTCACTGTTTACATGAACCAAAATTTATATAGGGTTTCGAGCAAAGTCAAAGGGGAAAATCCAATGGAAAGGAGCGATTACTTTAAAGAAAAAATTGTGGCTCTGGACATGTGCCCAGAGTTTGCACCTGTGTGCCTGTGAGCAGGAGACGCAGAAGAGGGGGGTGGGAGGTGAATATGGTCCAAAATAACGAGGAAGAGGGTTTTGTGTGTGTGTGTGTGTGGGGGGGGGGGGGGGGGGGTTGGGGTTAATATATCTCTTTCAGTTATACCAAAGTTTGAAGATGTTATATGCAGTTCAATCAACAATGTCACCCTTATAATTTAATTTAGTAGGGTAACTGTAAGCCTCCATAACTTTAGGATCATTAACACTTTAGGCCTACCTTGTTATCAACTTATCATCTACGAAAAACTCCGTTATCGCCCACAACGTGATCTTGACATAAATTCAACACCACTTCCATGATTAACTCTAAGTAACAATTCATCCACCTACCATTTTCTGATACTTGGGTTTCCCCCCCTCCAAAAAAAAAAAACCCTGCAATTTGGTCAATGTTAAGATAGATATCGTAAAATAAATAGAGGATAGATCCCTGTTACAACAAAGTTTTACAGTTTCTTTTCCTCTTGGGCAGAAGTACAAATTAATAGATGTAAATCAAGGATATTCCCGTCACAACAAGTTTTACAGTTTCTTTTCCTCTTGGGCAGAAGTACACATTGAAAGATATAGATCTAGGACAGAATCCTGTTAGAAAAAGTTTTACGATCTCTTTTCCTCCTGGGCAAAGGTACAAATTGATCCAAGGAGTTATTGGTGAATTATTATTGGATGTACCATCATAGAGCACAGCTGAGAGGGTAAATTCAAATCATAGTAGTGGGATTGCATCGATCGCGTTAAGGATAAGTGGACATCCCACATAGACTAGGAATGGGAGTGGGTTTTCTTCATATTCCTTGCCGGCTAATCCTTCTTTTGAGCAACTACGAAAAAACTGCATAGTGGCACGAGGTATATCAGCACCATGTCACCCTTGCTCACCTAATGCCATTATCCGTTTGTATCAAAATTCTTTATGTTCTTCTATCACCCCTACTTCGTGAGAGCAGTTGTTAAAGAGGTCCAATGTTGCCTAGGAATGGGAGTGGGTTCACTTCCTATACCTGGTGAGCTTATGCTTCTCTTGAGCATGCTTTTGGGTTGAGACCAGGTCTTTTGACTTTGTAAGTTACGAAAAGTTTGTAAATTTTAAATGACATAAGATGAACACGATATGAGCACTCGAGAGTGCTAGCGGCCTAGCCCGTGACACAACCATGTAGAAAAACAACCTGGAGTCACAGGTTTGAAACTCGAGAATAGCCTCTCCGCAATAGTATGGGTAAGGTAGTGTAGGTTAACCCTCCCTAGCTCCACAATAACAGGAGCATTGTGTACTAGTCTACCAGAAGCCAATATAAGGAGGACCAAAGACTATGTATTTAACGAAATTATTAAGTATCATTGAGTACTCAAGATTTTACTCGTAGTGCAAAATTTCCCACCATATGAACCACAAAGAGACCAATTCCAATTTCATTTTCTCATTTGCAGTAACAGATTTGTGTTGCTATACCATAGAAAAGTTTTATATGGCGTAACTCCAAACGACGCAGTCTGGATTAGTCTTTGCGTGAAATGACAAAGTAACATTAACGCTTAATGATCTTACAAAAATGCATTAATGATGTGATCACAACTAAGTCGTTCATAGTCACGACATAGAAAACTTTTCTACGGCATAGCGACACAAATAGTTCCCCCAATATAGCAAACTTAGTTAGGATTCTCCTATTTTAGTCATGCGCCTCGCATTCTCCAACTGAACTTCACACCGCTTGCCCTAAAACCTTCTAAAGCACTAGTTCTCTCACATCAAAACCTTGCAGCCGCTACCGCTCCTGCTTCAGCTATGCAATTAAGATATTATCAAATATAATAGGTTTTCTTCCAATAGCAGTTTAAGAATTCTGTCATAAAGTAAGATTCTAGAGAAATGGACAAGCAGTACTCACAGGAATAGCTCTTATGGCCTTGCCACCAAATCCTCCCCCAACCCTTCTCGTAATGACACGAATATTGTGTTCAGGAATACCAAGACATTTTGCAATGACAGTGTGTGCATTTTCAGGGGACTGAAGTGAACTATAAACCACCATGCAGTTGTCTTCATCTGGGACAGCAAGGGCAGTTTGCGTCTCCATATAGAAATAGTATTGTGACCCAAGCTTGAGCTAAATATCACAATAAGAACAGGATATGACAATTAATTAGCATCACTGGATAAGGATAATCATGTTAACATATAACACGATCAAGATAGCAAATCTGTTACTCAGGACTAACAAAACAACAGAAAATCATCAGGAGTACCTCAGCCGAAAGAATTTTGTGCTCAGCTTCAGCCATTCCTTTCGAAAAATCGCCAACTTGTGTTGGATATAAGAAAGAAGGGACCTCAAAAAAGCTTGATCTCTCAACAGCCTCTTCAACTGTTAAAATGGGTGGTCCTAAACTTTCAGTGTCATAATTGACCACAGCGGCACCTGCAGCCACATCTGCACGCTTCTGTGTGTCTGCTACCTAAATAGATCATTCCACCCATTAAATCAAACACAAAAAGAATGAGTCTCTGGATATGTCTATTACATGTTTGTAAGCGAGCAACACGTGGAAACTGTGATGCTCTTTGGGGTGATACTGCAGAGTAAAATTACCACAAAAGCGAGACGCTGGCCAGCATACGTGGTACGTTCATCAGCAAATAACTGTTCAGTACCAAATATGGACTTAGTTCCGATGTTTTCTCCTCCTCCTGGGATGTCTTTAAAAGTAATAACATCAGCTACTCCATCTGGAAGTGAATCAGACTTAAACTTGACATCTTTTATCCATGCAAAAGGCTTTTTGCTATAAATAAATGCTCCATGAAGACAGTCTGCTGGTGAAGGAATGTCATCCACAAACACAGCTTCACCTGCAGTAAAATACTCTTCAGATTAAAAAGGAAAAAGTCGTTTTCTTTACATTGTTGGCATCATTTCATAAACGAAGTATTTCTGGACCTATAATAGTAGAAAGAGAGCATAATATACTTGAGAAAATAAATACTTGAGAAAAATATTTCAAACTCGGTGTCCATGAAAGTGAAAAAACAAGTACCAATCTAGTTATTGAATCTGATTAACAAACATTAACAGCGAGCGAGAAAAGCTCCCTTTTAAAGGAAGAAATAATTTGAAGTAAAAACCAACAAAATCGAATCAAGGACTACCTTAACTTTTACAGTTATGTAAAAATATTGAAGCAAAGGTAAGAAGAGAAGGCAGAGGGAGCGAGACAAGAAAAAATTGACCAACTCTATCTCACTAGCATAAGCAGAACAAACCAGAAGCTTGGCAGGCAGCGCCGCTAGACTAATACCATACGTGGTACCCATTTAGATGGGGTGCAACTGAAACTAGAACTATACTTGATATACATTTAGATAAACTAGAATGCCAATTGAGGCATGACAAACCAGAAGCTTGGATGGCAGCGCCAGATTTTGTGATTGGTTCACCCACCGGATTGTACTCTCTGCTTGATTCCACCACTTGTTTTGCAGATGACAGCAATTCCAGGTTTCCAATACAACCAAAGTCATTGTTATCATTTTTCATTGTCAAAGTCCTCTCCGTTAAAGCATCAGTGCACCCATCCAACCCGTCCTTAAAAATTTGAGCACCCGAATCAATCAAGGGCCAAAGAAACCGAAAGAGAAAGCTGACAGCCAAGCTTGAACGATAAGCAGGTCTTGAAGTGCCATCTTCAGGTATCACAGTTTCTCTGACTAAAGTAACAGCTTCATAGAGCAAAGCAACAGACAGCACGTTTCCAGCTATGCATTCCTCAGCCTTTTTTGCTCTTATTGGATGTTTAGTCCCATAAGCACCAAAAGCCAACTGAATCTTACTTATCAGAACTCCAGTTTTACTAAATGAAACATCAGCCATAAAAGCAGCGTTTAAAAATGGCAATGCATTTCCTAGGGGTCGTGGAGCAGCACGATAGGTTTCAAAAAGTAACCTACTGTCAGTTTCAGCAGAAAAGCCATTTCGTATTGCCCCCATACACGGTATGTGAACACTGAAAAGCAAACTTCTGGATTCTAAAGGAGGCCTTGCCAAGAACTCTTCCAATGAAAGCTTTTCGTGACTTCGACCTGTCATTATATTAACTGTCGAACCCACGGCAAGAAGTATAGTAGCAATATCTGAAGGAAAATAATTCCTTTGTGCCATGACCAGATTTCCACCTACACTAGCCGAGTTGCGAACAAACCCTGAAGCAATCTTCTCCATATGGTCAGCAACCTTATGGAACAGCATGTCTGACTCAGCTTTGAATTCTTCCTTCAAAGCTAGAATGGCTTTAGAGATCGTCACTGTTGCTCCAATTTCAATTCCTGCATGATCCCTTTTTATCAATGAGAGCTGAGAGACGTGCCTCAGGTCAATGTATTTGTCATAGTCCTGTTCGTCCTTGTAATAGCCTGTTCCCGTGTTACCAAAAACTAACTTTGACCGCGTACCATTTCCACCCATATGGAGTTCCAACATGCTTTGAAGCTCCTCAATAGTACGAGGACAATGCCAGGAATTTTGTTTCGAATTCAAGTGCCTTACAGACTGGCATTCACTTTTCAGAAATTCAGGATACGTACAAATCTGATTTTTAGGACCACTATAGAAAGGTAATCTACTCAATTTAACTTCATCAGTCTCTCCCTTTCTCCAAAAAGAATTAATCCCCAAATCTTCCATGTCGACATTAGCAGCAAAACTTTTGCATGCATCAGCAATAGGCCGATAGCCAGTGCAGCGACAGAGATTTCCTGCTATTGCCTTTTCAGCTTCCCAAGTAGTAAGCTTGGATAGTCCCAGAGGAGGCTCAGGTCTATTTGTTTTCTCGGCATTGACAAGTGCTGAGAAGAGCGAGACGCACATTCCGGGAGTACAAAACCCACATTGAGAAGCATGAAACCCAGCAAACCTTTGGTGAATCGGGTGGAAGCCATCTTTGCTATTTCCAAGGCCTTCACTAGTAGTAATTGAACAACCATTTACACTACCAAGGAGGGTAAGACAAGAACTCACTGCATGATCTTCGACTAGACCGAGCTTAGGGTCATACTTGGAGAGTAGAACAACACAAGCACCACAACCACCTGCATCAGAAAATTATTGTAGAAGAGATACATATTTAGCATAAATCGTACTGATCTAGTAACCAGGTCAGTTAAATAGAGGTAAAGCACTACTAGCCAAATACATCATTCTGGTGGCCAAGTAAAAGAGAATGAAAGTTGAACATTTAACCTGCAGTGTAATGAAGTTTCGACAATTTGAACACATACCCAACAACCTTACCTATGAGTATCACAAACAATAACACATCTAAAAAATAATGTTTGATGTAGGTTACTAATTTTGAAAAAATCATACAAAGTATTTATAGTTACACTCGGTCTTTGCTCAGTTACTAGAGAAGTCATACAAACAAGTCGACCAAAACCAGAGAAGACATACATTACAATGTGAAAACAATAACATGTTACCACCTCACACTTTTATTGGTACACCAGTGTTGGGGCCCTCTTACTGGTCGTAGCACAGGTGCCGCCGCTGTTTTATAACTTCTGGTGCTCCAACCATTTTAACGAACAAGTTTTCAAGTAAGATTAAGATTATTTAGGGATAAGAATGCGTCGATTATATAAACCAGCATATCGACTTTGTGTCTAAGATAGGCCCCTGACGGTGTAGAGGAAAATGACTCGGTATCCAGGACTTTCAAATCCATTGCATTTTCGTGATGTCCGATTCAAATTTTTGTCTACAAGCATATGCCATATATGAAGAATTACATTTAAAGTTTTAGCCCACATAAAGAACCCAGCTATTTACAATACAAAAAAGAAACTCCAAAATTATATTGGTGCCCAATGCTTCTGAAGTGCCAGAATCAATATCCCAAAACAGTACCAAGAAGAAAGAAATAACAAAGAAATGAAAAAACGGTCAAAATCCATCATCCCGAACACTGAAGGTAAGACAAGAAGCATTAGGTAGCCCGCTTTCAGAAAGAAAAAAGACCCATCAATCAATTAGTTATATAAGGAACCAAATTCCAGAATCCCATGATTAATCCTACTCCCACTAATATATGCACATGTACATGCATTAACATAGATAGAAAGAGGGAGAAGAAAACCCATCATTCATCAATCTTCTCATAAAGGATAATGCACATTACAGCCTTTAATCTAATTCCAAAGGAAATTGCTCGCACGCACGCACACACACTTGACACATGTTAATCCAAAGCACAAGCACTTGTACACACACACCCACATTCACACAGAGAGTGAGAAAGAGAGAGAGAAACAAAACGCATCAACCCTTTGATTGAGAGAGAGACCCGCATTAAAGTCTTTAGTTTAATTCCCAAAACAAAACAAAAAAAAAACCACACACACGGAGACACATACCTTCACCACAGCTGAGCTTGACACTCTTGAAACGAGTTCGAGTGCGCAAGAATTCGAGCAAAGTGGTGGAAGGGTCAAAACTAGAGAGCTCGAACCTCGCTCCATTAACGGCAAAGATGAGGTTACTTGCCGTTGATTCCGTTTGATCCATTTTGCCTCTGGTGAAACAGTGGAGGCGTTTGACTGAAAGGTACGAAGTTCGTTGCTATAAATACCAGGCAAGTAGGCAAGTCAAAAGGGTAATTCGTTGACACAGACAAGTGAGATTTCTAAGTTCTTACGTCATGGATAACGTCATCTGGGGGCCCCAATGGTTGACAACTTTAATCCACCCATCCATTATTTTATGCAGCGACTACGGCATCTGTGAAAGAAAATCTCAGCCGTTCAAGAACATCCAAGGGCAACGAGAAATGCCACGTCAGCTTAAGCCTTTCAATTCATCGTCGTTGATTAAGATCTAACGGTCAGATTGTTGCCACGTCAGCAAGGTCGAAGAAAAGTACCACACCGGTTCTTGTCGCCAAAGGATTTAGCATTTTCCTTTTGTGCTTGATTGCGAAGAAATTTTTATTATTTATTATATTCGTTTTAGATACAATTACTTAAAGGGAGATGATAAAATGATAGCGCTAGCAACTTAACCCAAGTTGCTAGCGCGATCTGACTGTCCACGGGCGAGAATGGACGGCCAGATGGCGCGCTACAACAGTAAATTTTTTCACCGTCCGCTACATAATGTAGCGGACGGTAAATTATTGTCCGCTACATTATGTAGCGGACGGCCAAACAACGCTAATAACTTGCTAGCGCTATCAATGGATCACGACCCTTACTTAAATAGTATCAAAAAATTAAAAATACTTTTGAGATATTTTTAGTTTTTTCTAATTTAAATTAACTTAATGTCAAAACAAGTAACTATTTTTTTTTTTTTTAGTAAAAATAATAGAAGTATACGAGAGTAATTTCTAACCGGATATGAAAATCACCAAAATAGAAACACAAAACGAAAATTGCTAAACATACAGTCTCGTACCACATTCTCGTTTGAGTTTCTCTCACCCATCTTCTTCAAATGAAACTTGAACACCGAAATATTTATGAGATTCTCTCTTAAATCTCATTTGGGCAGGAGAACCATGAGAAACCCAATTTCACAGTTACCACAAACCATGAGAATACTTCCCTGATCTGGTTAAACAGGCCTTGTGCAGGTCAGGTTACAATAAGAACCCATTACCTCACCTTCCATCTAATTCTTAATCACCTTTATGGCTTCATTGGGTCGTGGGTGGTAATAAAAAATAGGTGGTGTCAGTCTTGAAACTTGGCCAGTAATGGCCCGAAGCGGTGGTGCTGGGAACTCATGCTCGTGGGCTGTCGGTGTCTCGTAACCCGGTTAAAAACCCTCAGATTGGATTGCATAAATCTGCTTTCTTGGTGTTGACCGAGAATTTTGTGGTTTTTAAGTCTGTGATAGGTGTTGAGGGGGGATGATTTCAATGAATCGGAAAATCGAATCCGAGTGTCATCGGAGGCAAAGCAAGGTGCCCGTGGTGCGCACATAAACGACACAGTTTTTTAGTGGAAATTAAAAACACTCTCCGCTTAGTTGGTTTCTCCCTTCTTCTGGTCGTCTTCTCTCCATTACCGCATCCATCTCCTTCTTTAGTTTTCATTCATGGCCTTCAAAAGCCACCACCACTTTTAATTCATTGCTAAACACAATTGTTTCCCTCTCCCCCGGTGCCTTCAAGGTTCTAATAACTATTCACTCGCTAGACAAGTCTATTGCCTTGTCTTGAAAATACTTGATAATTCCACGACATTTTTTGTCAGCGTTGTTTTTTCCTCAATGCTCAAAACTTGAGAGCATTGATGTCGAGTGATCTCCAATTCATTGCCGGTCATAAGGGCATTCACTGTCTTAGCGATTTTACAAGACTGTAAGCCTTTTTTTATTTTAGTCAAATGTTAGCTTTTTGCAAGCCATGGTACTGTGAAACTTCTGATGAGAACGATGCTTGATTACTTTGGAAGGAGTATTCATGTCGTGATTATGAGTATTAAGAAACTTATCAATAACTCACTCTCCAGACTTTAATAAAGCAAATTCCATCGTGGCACTACAACATGTTCTTTGGTCTCGGAGACACTTAGTTTCCTTTCTAATCTATCTTTTATGTTTTGAGGATCTAAAGCCCTCTTTGTTGCACACAAACAGCCTCTTTATCAGTTTCCTGTGATTTTAGACCTTGTTTGGCTATTGTTATTGAATACCCAAAACCTTCAACCTTGCATATAAATTGTAAAAATTATATGCACCATCTTCATTAACAAGTACCTTATCGATTGTCAACTCATAATCAAAATCATCATGTAGTTCACCACCAAAATGATTATTACAACAATCTTCATGGTCGTCGTCATCATCGTAATAACCGTCATCTTCATGCTCATAGGCACTATCGTTCTCAGAAGAACAATTTCTTTTCTTGTCAATATAACAATCCCCTATATCACGATAAAAAAAAACCACATGTACCACAATCGTCCTTATGAGTTGCTTCACTTCTATCATTGTCAAAGGAATATGGACTCTTCGTGCATACCAAGTATGCTTTAGCATCAATATCTTAATTGATCGAAAATTTGGTAGTGAGTGTGCTTCCATAGATCTAAAAATGCGTAAAAGATAATCTAGATAGAACATGAACTATTAGGGATCTAAAAACACCTAAGAAACATTTCATATAGAAATTTGTGATGAAAGACTAAGGAAAGACCAGGTAAAGACTTGTTCTTTTTAAATTAAACATGAGAATGATGATATATAAGAGGGAGGGGGACAGTTCTTTCCATGGATACATGAGTAGATAAGCTACCTTCCATGGGCAGACAAAAAAAAGTATCAAATTACAACCATATCGAAAGTTTGGTTAAAGATACAAAGGGCAAATATAACTATGAAAGAGCAGTAGTAAAGATCCAAAAGTCATGGTTGAGTAGCCGTGCTGTTGTCTACTTCTCCTGCAGGTGATGTCAAAAGATACTCTGATTTGTCCTTAGTTATCTGGATCTGGTCATTTGTACAGTAGAAAATCTGGATAAAGTGATATTCTCGAAGAGTAAAAAAAACATCTTTCAAAAATCCAATATAATGAGCATTAGCTCCTCTATATCTCCGAATTACAGAAACAATGAATTTTATCATGAGTATAGAGAGATAAATGTAAAAGAGATAATCTGGTAAGCCATAGAGACAGATGATCAAGCTTTTAAGACCCGCTTCTTTATGAGAGTTAACATAAAAAATTCTTTGAAAGATATGCGAGGGGTGGGAGTTGGTAGTATTATTTACAAAGATGTAAAGGCTAAATTGGTGAGAAAGAGCATCGAAATGGAAACCTAAAAAAGCTGATGAGGTGTTTAAAGAGAGGCATTGACGTTTTTGAGTGTATTGAAAAGAGAGTTTTGAAGGAAAGAGGGTGTTATGGGGTTGGGGGCGCAAGGGTTGAACAAGTCTCTGGGTGATAGAAAGAGGTTTTTGAAAAGCAAGCCAGTAAGAGTTACTGTGAGTACTTCTCTAGTTTAGAATTCCTTTAAGAGACCGGTCTAAGTTTTGAAAAATCACCAAATTTCGCAACGGGTAAAGACTTGTTAGATTAGAAGACCACAACCTACTACGGTTTAACGATTAATTTGGACACCTTTTATGAAAGCAAAGTGGAACATGCAGATTACGACTCTGCAATTTAACTTCTTGATTCAAAATTTTACCCTTCAGCTCAATTGCTTTGGACTCACTCCTTTATGCAGTTAGTATCTTTTTAAAGTATTGTCACCCTAACTTTTATATCCTTATATATACGATGCAGGTAGTTTGACTAATTTGTTAATCTTTTATATATCATTGCCTCTTTTCAGTTTTAGCCATTTTAAAAACTCAATGGCTTCTTGTTTTATCTTTTTTTTTTTGGTTTTCTTAGTTTGGTGTAAGCTATAAGCAATCTGAGACTATTGACGTGCTGCCCTTTTTTTTTTTTTCACGTTAACAAGTACTGTCATTTTCTCACAATGCAACATCATTCACCAAGTTTCATAAATATGCCAATAACATGTGTTTTGCAAACATGAAATGTAACATCCCGGAATTTTTCAGATATGTTAACACTCACTCGATCATGTACACTACGACAATAATACCTCAAACTCAACCAAATTAGAATCACCAACCAGTCAGAGCAACTAAAACATCAAATAAGACAATACTCTAAATTTACTGTCCTAATTTAAACATCAATTCTAAATAAAAAAATTTAAATAGCAATACTGACCCACGCATGGATTTTAATGGCAAAGACCAAAACTGGAATTCTCTCTCCCTCTCTCAGTTCTAATCCATAATCAATGAAATCTATTGTCGGTTATTACCTGCAGAAGGGAATAGAAAAAGGGAATGAGCTTTTGGGAGCTCAGTAAGGTCGCTCAAAATTCAGAAGAGGGAATGAGAGTACAATAATTATCAGATTCATTTCAAACGATAGGGAAGAGATTCAACTCAATCCCTTAAATCAGAAATCAATAGCAATAATTTCAATTACACTGAAACGATGCAGATGATATTGAACATGAGTAAATTTGCAAAGCCTCACATGCAGTACAGAGAAACACTTAGCAAAGCCACATAGACAGTGCAGGGTAATCATTTAGCAAAGCCACATAAACACTTAGCAAAGCCACATAGACAGTGCAGGGTAATCATTTAGCAAAGCCACAGAGGCGATGCTCAATAACACTATGCATATGAAACTAGCTAGACCCTCAAGGTACTAGCATCTCCCGACAATAACAGATCATCCTTATATCACTCCCAATACAGACCATCCTTATAACTCCTCAATATACTAACTTATGTCAATATGCATAATGCAATAATCGATAATACGATGAATAAATCGATGCACAATAAGTAATAAATTCTGAGTATCGATAAGGATTTGCAATAAATGTGTAAAGCTCAAAACAGGGTATTAAGGGCAAACAATGCAATTCATAACAATTATAACAGAGTTCAAAGAAAATTCGATAACAATTTAGAAAAATAATCATGAGAACAAATAGATGAAATGAGTTTCGGATAGAAATCCCTTACCTCAATCCAAGAAATACGTCTGCTGCTATTCAACCTCATACAAACCTCAAATTAACCTAAATTGACAGTTTAATTATTAGAATACAACCTAGCCTCACAAACAATTAATCTAATGATAATTCCTAATTATTGCTCACCCCGACACTCTTAACATAAACGGAAACGAATCGGATCTCTCGAACAACTAAACTTAATCGCTAACCATGCACACTATGTAACACATTAAGACATTCCAAAATTCATAATAAATGCTCATAAAATACTTTTATACCTTAAAACGGCATAACAAGTTACAATATAAAGTTTCTGAATTTTTTAATTAAAAACGATTTTCTTAAATACCAAAAAAAAAAAAAACCAAAAATAACAATTAATACTTCTAGCTCAAATAAAAGTCCCATAATTTTATGATAGCTTCATAATATATAGGAAAAATTACTGAAACTGAAATTAAGATTTAAAAAGCATTGAAACCATTGCAAAATCATCCATTTTGCTAAATAAAACATGATACAGATTTAGTAACAAATCAACTCTAAAAATGATGAAACTTAAAGTGAAACTTATTCGTATCATAAAATGATTACAGTAATTTCGCCAGATTTTATTAAGAATTTTAAAGGCTCCAAACTAATTTTAGAGAAACTGAAATTGCAGAAAATATTAAAAATATCAAACGATTTCGGAAAAATATGAAATTTTAACAGTGATTCTAGTATTGTCCTAAAAACCTTCGTGTAAAGTTTCAGCATTTTTGACAATTGCACGATACCGAACAGCCATGTGGTACAACTGTACAAGCACAGTGTAGCACTACTTAGCATAAACCCGTCACTATTCACCCACAATATACACACATCTACACACTACCCAGCACAAAACGCACTCACTGTCACGCACTATACTCACGGACACACACACTTTTCACACACTGATGCACTCCTACACCACGATTCACTCACAATACACACAGAGTCATGATCCACACACATGATGCACCCAAAGCGCACAAACTCACACTTCACTGCTGTTCCAAACACACACCCATGGCTACTTTTCAGTCACTCTCCGACTCATTTACGGTGCACTCTAAACACATTAAAATTCAGTAATTTAAGAGGAAAAAAAAGAAATCAAAACTTACAGAAAAATTATACTTCGTCGGAAGAATCCGACACTACTTTCGTTCAGCCCCCTCTCTTTCTCCATCTCTTCCTATTTCTCTGCAACTTTCTCTCTATTTCTCTCTTCAACCGAGCCTTCTCTTCCTCTCTTACTCTTCCTCTTTTTCTCTCTGTCTCTCTCTCTCTCTCTCTCTCTCTACTTCTCTGGCTATCCGAAATGGGATTAACCCCACTGCACAATTCACTCCTAACTAGTATTGACCCCATGCATTGCACACCGGAGAAATAATTATTAGAAATTCATACTTATATGTCGAATAGTAATGACAAATAATGTTATTTATGATTTTCTACTAAATTTAGTAACAATAATAGTAACTCATGTGTTCATGTTTTTACAAATAAACATCACCAAGAAGAGTATAAAATTCTATGCGATATAAGATATAACAATATATATATATATATAGGGAGCTGATCCCTTGACAGCGCAGACAAAATAGGATATCTTGCCAGCGCGATCTGGCCGTCCATCCCGGATGGACGGCCCATATCACTTTTTTTTGCGGCGCTGTCAGTCGTCCGCTACACTGTCTAGCGGACGGACCTTTTTACCATCTTACCCTCGCTCACCCGTCCGCTACACTGTGTAGCGGACGGCATTCTTGGGCCCAAAAAAGTAGTCCGCTACACTGTCTAGCGGACGACTGTTTCCGTCAAATCAGCCACTTCCCCCTGACAGTCCGCACATCAGTCGATGCACGACTGTTACTTTGTCGTTATCCCAGCGTCCGCAACACAGTGTAGCGGACATTGGCAAGTATTCGAAACCCTTCTAAACTTCTATTCATTCCTTCTTCTCACAATCAAACTATTCCTTCTTCTCACGATCAAACCAGCGGCGTTGGCAAGTAGATCGGCGCAATTTCTTTGCAAGAAATCATTTAATCGTCTCATCAATCACGTAAGTTCACAAACCAATCCTTTCTTTGTTCATAATCTAGAGTTCATCTTGCGGCGTTGGCAAGTAGATCGGCACTATGCTAGCGTTTGTCAATGTATATACATATATATTATATATGTGTATTGCGTATTATTTGATCACATGCTAGCGCTGAATATGCTAGCGTTGTATGTTTGGGAATGTTTACGCTTCCAACCTTGCCCTAACTATGCTAGCGTTTGTCAATGTATATACATATATATTATATATGTGTATTGCGTATTATCTGATCACATGCTAGCGCTGAATATACTAGCGTTGTATGTTTGGAAATGTTTACGCTTCCAACATTGCCCTGTTTCCATTATTTCAGTTGCAAAAAATGGATTTCAACCCTGGACCAGAAGATCCGTCTGTATTATACGACCAAGCAAACCATATCAGTACGCTCATATGGGATGGTGGAGTAAGATACTTATTTTATCGTTTATATCGTTTATTTTGCTTACGTATTTCAGTTGCGAACGTTGTATATCGTTTATTTTGCTTAAATAATATTTATTAATTCGTAGGAAAGAGCACTTGTCAACACGGTAGAAGTAAGCGATAATTTCAACGCTTGGAAATTGAACAGAACCCAGAAAAGATTACTGCGTGGGATTGGGTTTGGGATTTTCACGCATGGGCAGATCTTTCAACAACTTGACCGGCACTTAATAGGTGCCCTTGTTGAAAGGTGGAGAAGTGAAACGAATACGTTTCACTTCCCTCTTGGAGAGATGACAATTACCCTAGAAGATGTAGGGTTCATCTTAGGGTTACCGGTGACGGGGCGACCGGTAATAGCTCATCCGTCCGAAGCAACGAATAAGAGGACCGCTAGGGACTTCTTTACTTCGATACCCCAGGATGGATTTAGCAGTGGTGGTATCAAGTTGAAGTGGTTGGTAGATACCTACGGGGTTTTGTCGGAAAACTATACGGGCCATGACCTTGTGCTGTACACACAAGCCTTCCTCTGGTGGGTGATGGGGGCAATATTATTCCCAACGACGTCGAAGAACACGGTCAGCGTCAAATATTTACCGTTTTTTTTTTTTTTTGCTGAGGTTGGGGATTATGCCTGGGGTGCAGCAACTCTTGCATACCTGTACCGAGCATTGCACAAGGCAACGAGGCCCGACTCCAAAGCGATATGTGCATGTCTCTCGCTATTGCAGGTATATCATACAATTCTTCATTACGTGCTCTTTGTTGTTGTTTTTTTTGTTGAATGGACAATAAATGTTGACGATACTTTTTTTAATGTCTTTGCTCTCAGGTGTGGTCTTATGAACACCTTGCTACCGGCGCACCCAGGCGTAGGGACGAAACATATAATGTGTGGCCTCGGTTGTGCGCCTGAGAGTACAGCCGGAAGGAAACCCACTACGAGAGGAGAGACGATCCCCATCACAACATTTCATACTATCGGGGGGAGCTCGACTCGTTATCTCCTGGCCAGATGCGATGGGCACCGTACAAACGTTTGGCGCGACGGGTGGGAGAGTCGTTCGTCTTCACGCTCTCCGGGTTGCAACGCACACCCCTGATCCACTTCGAGGTCGCAGAGTGGCAGCTGCCAGATCGCGCTATGCGCCATTTTGACTACCTGCAGGGGTTGCCAGCCGGCGCGCCAGATATGAGGCTTAACAGGAACCCACCGGGTGTCGGACTGTTTGGCAGGGCGAATGCGCACGACTTGTGCGCGCGTGAAATTGAGGTCTGGACTTCCTGGCAGGACACGCTGGCGGCCATTGTGTCGGAGCCTGACCCCGTCATCAGCATCGAACAGTACAATGAGTGGTACTTTCGCATCACCCGGAGGAGAATAGCTCCAGTAAGGTTTGAACGCGGGGAGAAGTACCACCCTAGGGGTCAGATCGATGAGCACATGGCATACAATCTGGTAAGTTGCCCAACCAGTGCTTCTAATTGAACTTGACCATTCTAAGTGTGTACGAAGTTACTTATTTATTATCTCTCTGGATGTAGGTTAATGCCTCGTTCGCCTTCTTCCAGAAGTTGAGCGAGCGGAAGGATTTGGTGGATGCCATGGGCGAGGAGCTTCGCCAACAGGCTGAAGCGTTGGCGTTTGGCTGCGGGAATTTTTTGCGGCAAGCATCGGGACAGCCAAACCCGGGAATGGGTTATCCAGGGTGGCAGTGGCCGTTTGTTCCCGAGGGATGCACCGATCCCTCGGGACAGACTTCGGGAGTGAGCCAGGGATATGGTTTTCCCTCTGTACCGGAGATGGGTGGTGCTTGGCGACCGCCAAGCACCATGGGCCAGGTTGAACCGCCGTGGGATGATTATATTGCGCCCTCCTTCTCTTTACGATTGGATTCGGAACCCCAACCCTTCTCCCAGAGTCAAGTCACGCAAGACTGGATTTTCGCAAACATCCGTCTGCCCATGGTCCCGTGCGCAGGACCATCTATTGCCGAAGGCGGGCAACACCCCCCCCGTTGACCCCCCTGAAGGAGTGCAAAAGCCCCCGGTCGACCCCCCCGAAGGAGTGCAATATCCCCCGGTCGACCCCCCCGAAGGAGTGCAATATCCCCCGCTCGACCCCCTCGAAGGAGTGCAATATCCCCCGGTCGACCCCCGAGGGCAATATCGCAAAGGGCATCCGTTGAAGCCCCTAAAGCCGCATAAATGCCAGATAATCAGAGAGCGTTATTTTAGCGGCTACCCGCATGACCAAGCGTTGTATAGTGTGGATCATCCGGAGGGCATGGATTACAGTTGCTCGTGGGGAGAACTGGCCTCCCTGGCTCCGGGGAGTTGGTTAGACAACGGTGTCGTCTCCACCTACGTGGAGATTCTGAAGGAAAGGTGTCGGCAGCAGCCGACCTATCCGGTCGTTTTTCTGTTCGATGCCTTTTTTCATGGCATCCTAGTGTCTGAATGGCAGGAGTGGGTCGAAAATAGGTGGAAGAAAAAGTTGGCCCAGTGGAGACCGTCCGTTAACCTACGAGCGTATCTTAATAGGGATAGTCCGGTGAGTGCAAGTGTTGCCGATGTGTTTCTAATCCCATTTCTAGGGCATAGCCACTGGTACTTGGTTTGCTACTCCCCAACAAGTAAAGTCGTATCGGTGATCGACAGTCTCCACGACGATACTCATCAGATGCCTGTGCTGCATATGTACAGAGCCCAGTTGGACTCATTGGTAATATTACGATCGCTGTATAATGCTCTGATTCTATCTTGCCATAAATTTTAACTCGTGTCTTACGCCATTTTCTGTTTCTCGCAGAATATTTTTTGTGCAATGGTCAATCGTGTCCGTGATGTCCCCGTACCGGCGCGGCCAAATCTCGATAGGCGATTGAAGAAGAGGAGGCCCAAGCAACGTAACACTTCGGACTGCAGCGTCTTCCTTTGCATGTACATGGATTTCATTTGTCGCTCTGAGAGCCTCAAGGCGGCCGTCTGGAGCCAAGCAGAAGTTGAAGGCTATAGATATAGAATAGCTTGGCAAATTATGAAAGGCCGGCCTAGAGCGGTTAGGTTTATAGAAAATCCGGCTAATGACGAGAATCCGCCCCAACATGCGGACCCCAGTTGAAATTGTATCATAACAGTATTTTTTACATAAACCGTACGCCATTGGTGTGATTTGATTTGTGTTGATTTCTGTTGTCGATTACTGATTGATTGATGAACGTTGTTGGTTTTTTGGCCTCATTGGGAATGATTGAAATGTGGAAAACGAAATGGTGCAAAAATTTTCTAAGTAGTGAAGTTTAGTCTTTCTTATGTGCTGTCCGCTATACAATGTAGCGGACGAATGTAGGTAGAGATTTTTTCCAAGTGTTGGTGGGGGGAGTTTCTGTTGCGCCGTCCGCTACATTGTATGGCGGACGTAAAATGAAGACCAAATTTTTCTCCTACTCCGTCCGCAATACAATGTAGCGGACAAATGTAGGTAGAGAGTGGAGTTTCTGCTGCGCCGTCCGCTACATTGTATGGCGGACGTAAAAGGAAGACCAAATTTTTCTAAGTGCTGATGGGTGGAATTTCTGCTGTGCCGTCCGCTACATTGTATGGCGGACGAAAATGAAGACCAAAATTTTCTCCTACTCCGTCCGCTATACAATGTAGCGGACAAATGTAGGTAGAGAATTTTTCCAAGTGTTGATGGGTGGAGTTTCTGCTGCGCCGTCCGCTACATTGTATAGCAGACGTAAAATGAAGACCAAAAGTTTCTCCTACTCCGTCCGCGATACAATGTAGCGGACAAATGTAGGTAGAGAATTTTTCTAAGTGTTGATGGGTGGAGTTTCTGCTGCGCCGTCCGCTACATTGTATGGCGGACGTCAAATCAAAACCAAATTTTTCTCCTACTCCGTCCGCGATACAATGTAGCGGACAAATGTAGGTAGAGAATTTTTCAAGTGTTGATGGGTGGAGTTTCTGCTGCGCCGTCCACTACATTGTATGGCGGACGTAAAATGAAGACCAAAAGTTTCTCCTACGCCGTCCGCGATACAATGTAGCGGACAAATGTAGGTAGAGAATTTTTCTAAGTGTTGATGGGTGGAGCTTTCTGCTGCGCCGTCCGCTATATAGTATCGCGGACGTAAAATGGAGACCAAAGTTTCTGCTATGCCGTCCGCTACACAGTATAGCGGACGTAAAATGAAGACCAAATTTTTCTAAGTGTTGAAGGGTGGAGTTTCTGCTGCGCCGTCCGCTACANTGTATGGTGGACGTAAAATGAAGACCAAATTTTTCCAAGTGTTGATGGGTGGAGTTTCTGTTACGCCGTCCGCTACATTGTATGGCGGACGTAAAATGGAGACGAAAATTTTCCAAGTGTTCATGGGTGGAGTTTCTGATGCGCCGTCCGCTACATTGTATAGCGGACGTAAAATGAAGACGTAAAATTCACAATCAACGATCTCAATATATCGAGGGAATCTAAAACGACACAATTAAGCGAGGAAAAATTTCGAAACACAATCAACAAGAACACAAATTATTTTATTAATAATAAATTAGGGTTCACATTGGGGGAAAGAAATTTTTTCACAAGTGCTCCGATCAAAGATTACAACTTGAAAATCCCACCACCCAAGGTGTTCAAACACTACAAAGTCCCCGAGTTCGAGGCCATGCTGGCGCACGAAGAGTTTCTAACCCTCTGCGAATTGCCTTTTTTTGGGTCGGCCGGGCTTCAGCTTGATTTCAACCTGCCATGCCCCCTTGCAGCTATATAATCTTGCACTGTCATGAATTGTTGTAAATTGATTGGTCAAGGCTTCCGGTATGTCCTAACAAACACAATACACAAAAAATAGGTTAGTTTTTAACCAAAAGATCAAACCTTTAACACACGAAAATACAGAGATAGAGGGATGGCATACAAGTTCATTCTCAAACCCCAGCATCATGACTTTGAAAAAGTGTTTGCCTGCCAGGTGCAAGTTGCCAATAAAATCGTAGGTGGTCTCCGATCCAGAAGCCATCGAGGTCGGCGTTGAGGGGGGGACGGTTTATCGCCAGAGTTGTGGGTCACGGGAGAGGTGGGTCGCCGGAGATGGAGTAGTGGCCTGGGCTAGATGTTCGAGACAGAGAGAGTGCCCTCCAGATAGGACTGATAACAGCCGATTGCCCGATATGATTAATATATATCATAGACTTATCCGCTACCTTGTATAGCGGACGTAAAAGAAGACCAAAAGTTTGCCTGCTGTGACGTCCGCTACATTGTATAGCGGACGTAAAAAGACCAAAAGTCGATAACGTCCGCTACATTGTATAGCGGACGGGACTTACAAAAAAAAAATAAAAATAAAAATAAAGACTTTAGATTAGATTCGATGGCCTCTCATAGGTCCATTTTTAAAAAATTCCAGTACTCGGTCGAAAAATTATCCCTCCGAAAATTATTACAAATGTCATAAAGTTGTACAAAAAATTAAAGGTCCACTGCAGCTTGTTCGTCCTCATCTTCGGCGTCACCTTCTTCCCCGTCTTGCAAACCCCCTGAACTTATCCCCAGTGCCTTGTAATGGTTCCGCTTGTCGTGGTCGGTCATTTTGTTGCACAATGCACACCTTCGCAGCTTTTTAGGTTGAGTTGCCGTTTCAATAGAGCTTTTCATCCGTGTAGATCTCTTGCGGCCTTTCGTTTGCGATATAATTGGATCCAACAAACGGATATCATTGTCGTCTTCCTCCTCCGGCTCGTCATCTTCTGATACCCCCGTCGTAGGCTCGGTGTCAATCGCATTGGTGACTGAAGCTGCTTCCAACTGGTCGACGATGGGCTCTTGTTGCTGAGCTACCTCGAGGAGATGTTTATAACCGACCATTGTAGCAGCACCCTTTACGGACAAACGGGTGAACATCGTCACCAGATGATTATACCGCAACGTCTCTGATTCTTCAAAGTCAGTATACGGGTGCTCCGGAAAGGAAATGGTACCGTGCAACCTGTTTGCACCTTTTGTCCACCGTGGCAAGACGTATTTATCCTGATTGTCCTGATATTCTTCTGGGTGAAAAACCGCAGAACGTGTCTACACAGGATGCCATGGAACTCAAACTTCTTGCAAACACATGTCACCGAGTCCGTCAATGTGTCGTGGCTCACCGTATACATTCTGCGCAGCTTCTCAGGGACGAGGTCATTCACGAGCGAATAAACCTTGTACTCACGCGTAGACATTTCTGCCACCTTGTATATACTGTATCGTCTGGATTTTCGCAGCTCTACTTGGTATAGCAAGAAGATCTCATTCGTATAGACTTTGGCACCGTTCAGCTCCAGCGGGGTCTCGAGCAACGTTCTCCTTTGTTTGTACGTTGTTGCAAAGTCGGCAGCCCTTTCTTTTACGAACAACGAAGCTACCGCTTTTTGTGCGGATGCAACGAAAGTCTTCAAATTGGTAGCTGTACCCACATAACTATCGAACGTGGCATTCATGGATTCACTCCTGCCCGTCGTTTTCATGCCCGCCGAAAAATACCTCCTCATGTAAACGCCAATCCATTGCTCTTTGCGCTCGTACAAGTGCTGGAGCCACTCGTTGTCTTGCAATGAGTAATCCCGAACAAGCTTTTCCCACCTCTCCTCGAATTCCTCAATCGTTAACGACTTGAGGACGCACTTGTCAAAATCCTGTTTAAAGTCTTGATACTTTGCGTACACGTGATGCAGCCGTTCCGGGTATTTGTTGCTTATGTGCCAGGTGCACAAGTTGTGCCGAGTGTCTGGGAAGACGGTCGCAATAGCCTTCTTCATTGCCAAATCTTGATCGGTGATGATCACTTTGGGTGCTTTGAAGTTCATTGCTTCCAGCCACGTCCTAAACAACCATTCAAAAGAACTCTCGGTCTCGTCCCTTAACAAGGCGAACCCGAACAGGATGGAGTGATAATGATGATTGACCCCCGTGAAAGGGGCGAACGGCATCGAGTACTTGTTGGTACGGTATGTGGTGTCGAACGTCACGACATCCCCAAAATGCTTATAAGCAAGCCTCGAACGACCGTCGACCCAAAAAATTGTGCTAACTCGATGCTCGTCGTCAAGTTTCTAATCGAAGGTCAACTGCGGGTCCTCCATCTGCATCCGTTTCAATAGGCTCATTGTGGCTTGAGCATCATTGAGGTCATCCGCGTCTCGTCTGTGGGTTCGGACCGCGTTACGAACGTCTGTCGTGTTAAAGGTCAAATTTTGAATTCCCCCAGCCTGTTCAGCAAGAACATTAATCATGTCGGTAGGTCCTAGTCGCGCATTGCTCATTGTCTGAATTAGGCTTCTTGCGACCTTACTTATCTTCTTGTGTTGATGCATCTAACTCACCTTAGAAGGGGTTACTAACGGGTGATTGTGTGCCAGTTCCAGGCTGGTAATAAGCCAATGGTCTTGATTGGGTTTGTAGCTTACGAACATCTTGACCTGGCAATTTGTGCGCTCAAAGCAGTCCCGTCTTCTACGCGGATATCCTATTTCGTCATCACTGTCATCATTGCCTACGCGTGTCTCATTTTGCACTGGGTTTCTACTCATATGGCACTCGTATAAGCGAGAGCATATCTTTCTTGTGATGGTTCTCGATCTTGAAGTCATTATTCTAATACCAAAACCACATCTCAATAAATATGCTCGAACACATTCTTCAGCTGCTTCCAACGTGGCAAATGTTCGTCCTAGATACGGATCACTAGCATCTACGGGGACGTTGGAGCTCGACACGAAATCAGACATTGTGAAACAAGAGCTGTGTAGAAATAGACTACGCTTAACAATCAAATGGCATTTCTAACTGAAAATATTACCTAAAAATTACCTTGGCGAATAGACCAATTTAGGATGACAAACATACGGTATGCATAATCTCAAAAGTGTCTCCAAATTAACAATTATTAATTTATTGAACATAACAAATTTAAATTAGTAAGATAAATAGACGAATTCATCATGCCAAAAAATCGAATTAAACTATAATGAATTAAATATAAAGTTAACAAATTATACCTTTTTGATGAACATCATGTCTAGAACATCACAAAAAATCTAGAGTATAAAATCACAAATTGATGAATACAGTGACAAATTTCTAGAACATCAAGAAAACTTGAAGCAAACTTACCTTGCTTGAGCGAAGCTTGAAGCAAGTGTTACTCGAAGCTTGAAGGCAGCTGAAAATGGAAGCGAGTCCAAAGGAGAAGAAAATTGTGCTGAAAGAAAATTGAGTAGAAGAAAATTGTGCTGAAAGAAAATTGAGTAGGTTTTGGGGATGGGCAATACTGTCCGCTATACTGTGTAGCGGACAGAATTTCCGACAACAAGTCGCACTTGTGTCAGATAAGTCACAATTGTGTCAGAATTACATAGTTGTGACAGTCGTCTGCTGGACAGTGTAGCGGACTACTTTTTGTCGGACGATGTGGGCCCAAGAATGTCGTCCGCTACACAGTCTAGCGGACGGGTGAGCGAGGGCAAGATGGTAAAAAGATCCGTCCGCTAGACTGTGTAGCGGACGACTGTCAGCGCCGAAAAAAAAAGTGATCTGGGCCGTCCATCCCGAAGGGATGGACGGCCAGATCGCGCTGGCAAGATATCCTATTTTGCCTGCGCTGTCAAGGGATCAGCTCCCATATGTGTATATATATATATATATATATATATATATATATATATATATATATATATATATATATATATATGGATCGTGATCCATTGCTAGCGCTAGCAGGTCCGCTATATAATGTAGCGGACGTAAATTATCGTCCGCTATACTATATAGCGGACGGCAAAACAGCGCTAGCAACTCTGCTAGCGCTAGTAACGGATCAGCTCCCTATATATATATATATATATATATATATATATATATATATATATATATATATATATATATATATATATATACACACACACATACATGTACATACATACGTACGTACATACATATATACATATATATGACTTATAATAGAATAAAAGAAGAGATATTAATTTTGTTAGATTGTGAAAATATATTGTACTTGTATAGAATATAGAAAGATTGCAAGATATGAATGATAGATATAAATTTAAGAGAGAGAGAGAGTGAGTTGTCTTTCAATGGGACATGCTCAAATAGAAGAGAGAAAAAAGTAAAATAATTTGATTGGTTGAATGTCAAATGACATAATGAGAGGCATGCCAAACAGGAAAAAGAATGTTACATTCTCTCAACTTCGGCTTTCATATATATATAATTAGATTCCTTTCTTATTTTCCTTTCAAAATTTATCTTTTCAAAAAATAAAAGGTTGACCAGATAAAAAGATATTCCCCAATACAATTTAAATTTTCAAGTAACTCCTTTATAATTTTTTTCTATTTATTAATTGTCTCTTGTATCCTGGTTCAAAATTGTCGCTAAAAGTTACGATAAAAAAATTTGGTCACGCTAATCGTCACTAAACACTTCAATCAATATTATTTATAATCGTTAACGTTTAAATATAACTTATGGTTTCTTAAATAAACTTGTTGCTAGGGTCATAGACTATAACACTCAGCTTCATTAATCTACAACCTTTCGTTTAAGAAAATGTTGCTAAAGTTGACAAAAATATTGTTCACCAAATTGTCGCTAAAAGTCAAATAAATAATTAATTGGGTTTTTTTCCCTCCGTAAAACTAGGCTAAGATTTTGGGGTGTTATATGAAAGGACCCAACCTTTTTCTTCAGTACTTTTGGAGATGACGTTGGTGCTTGTGGGCACAAATTAAGAGAGAGAGAGATAAAGATGATGTTGGTGCTTGTAGTAGTGATGTTGGTGCTTGTAGTAGTGATGGGCCGGTTATGTTTCCAGGGTCAAGTTATGCTTGTACTCTTTTTGCTTGTACTGTCGTGTACTCTGTTTATAGAGCCAAACATTTGTTTGAGCTCTTTAGGTTGTACTTGTTTGTTTAGTTAATGCAATTTCTATTTTCGACCAAAAAAAAGTAGTGATGTTTGGCGGTTGTGTTACATTTGTGGCAATGATGGTGAGTAGCAAGAAGAGGTTGTGAGGTATGTCGCTGTCTAGAATGAAAAAGGTCAGAGGGAGAGAAGAAGACGAGCAGACAGGAAAGTGATTTTAATTTTCACCCAAAACAGCGTCGCTTTTGCGCACCACAAGCATCTTGTCTGGTGACGCACAAATAAATTTTCAGAATTCGACGAATTATCCCACGTCCACTGATATACGCACTTGCACATGCGCTACTATAGATAAAAAGAGGGAGAGAAAAAAAATAAAAACCCATAATTCATCAACTTTTTGAAACAAGATAATTACAATCTTTGAAGTGTGTTTAGGATGATATTTCTAAGTTAATCTAGATTTAATTAGGTATTCAGGTATTTGGCAAAAAAGATTAAGAGACATAACATAGTTCAAAAAGTTAAAAATTGATTTAATCCATAATCCTGAAAAACGAGGATTACGAAATAATAAGTTTTCTTATAATCAGGTTCTAATTTTTAATTTATCATACTATTTTCATATTTCTCACAAAAGGACATCTCATACCGTATAACTAATTTGAAACAAGAGTTAATTAAGCCATTGACCATTGAACTTATAGGCAAATTTCATTTTGACTACTGGACATCAAATTGTGTCAAAGTGACCACTGATCTTTTAATTTGTCCAAATAAGGTTATTCCGTTGAATTGAGCCTACCAGCGTCCCGTTAATTCCCTTTAGTGAGGGGTAAACACGTCAATTTGCCTGGACATCAATTTACTTCTTTTTCTTTATTCTTCTTTTTCTTCTCCAATTTTTCTTCCTCCATTGCTCACTTACCCACCACCACGTTCTTCCTCCATTGCTCACTTACGCCATTGACCAGTGATCTCCCTTTCCAAGTGTGAAATCTCGCTTGCAAAGAGGGGTGAGAGAGATGTCGTCGGAGATCGAAACGTTGAGCAGATCGATGGAGATTCCTCCTTCGCCGCGACGGCGCCTGTCGGAGAGGTGGCGGAGGCGGTGGTTGGCGAGAGCTTGAAGAACGACGTGAGAGCTTACCAAGTGGCGGGTTATACACAGGAACATGCGACGATGAAGGAGGCGCTATGTACGGATCAAGCCGATCTATTAAACCTTCGGTATACTCTGGAACGCCGGCCTCCAGGACCTTTGATGTGCCTCGTACCCATCACCAGCGCTCATCAGCTGGGCTAGCACCTGCTGCACCGGCAGCCCCTATACGTCAATCTTGCCCAAAAGCTCCCCCAATTGCTTTTTTGTGATCTTTATCTTCACCTCCGTCGTCGTGAACGGAGGATCACTTGATCCTCTGGAATCTCCCAGGAGTCCCTTTTCTTGGATCTTCATTTACGCTTGCTACAGGCCACCCAATTCCAATCGGATACCCATGTCCATGTTCATAGAGCATGTACTACTTGAGAAACAATTTGACGACACCAACATCGATTTCCAAACCAAGATCCTTGAGAAATCAGGTTTCAGCGAGGAGACATGCCTTCATCCCTCCCTCTGTCGACTGCCCAGAACAAGATCGCTCTCGCTAAGCATAGAAGAAGCCGCAACAGTGATGTTCTCCATGGTTGCAGACTTGTTGCAAAAGAAAGATATTAGCCCGAAGGCCATCGACATTTTGATCACTAATTGCAGTATATATTGTCCCACACCTTCACTCAGTGCAATGGTAATCAACAAGTTCAAGATGAGGAGCAATATCATGGGTTACAACCTCTCAGGTATGGGATGCAGTGCTGGAATTATAGCAGTAGGTTTAGCCAAAGACCTGTTGAGAGCCCATCCAAACTCCCTGGCCCTAATTGTGAGCAGTGAGATCCTGAGCCAAGACTGGTACGATGGCAAGGATCGCTCCATGTTGCTAACCAACTGTCTCTTTTGAATGGGAGGTGCTGCGCTTCTTTTATCCAGAAGAGTCATTGTACAGGTTTTCGCTGCCGCTTGGGTCACTGGAAAAGCGTGTCTCCGAGTTAAGAGAGCCCCAGTCTTCGCCTCCGAGACCATCGGAATTTGCAGAGAGAGAGAGAGAGAGATTTATTGAGGGACGGATTTGCCCCTAAATTAAACGACTTAATGGACTTAGATTTGACGGAATCTAACAGAGTGACTTAATTGAGCGCAATTGAAGAGTTCAGTGGTCACTTTGACACAAATTGATGTCCAGTGGTCAAAATGAAATTTGCCTAATAGTTCAATGGTCAATGGCGTAATTAACTATTATGAAAAAATTATCGTACTATAAGCACTAATGTGAGATTGTGACTGTTTTTAATATAAAATGAGAAGTAAATAACTTTTGTAGGCGGGTGAAAATAACTTTTAATAATTTATTTGTGCATTATAGTTATTTACACATGAAAATTAGTTAACATTAATTCACCAAATGGACATTAAAAATTTATTGTTAAGTGTCTTCTATGATCATTTTGTCATAGTAGAACTGATTTAATGTTTTTTTTTTATCTAAACACTTTTCTAGCTTTAAATTAGTTTGTAGTTACTTCTGCCAAACATCAAACTGATTTTGCTTAAATAAAATTAAATTTGATATTGAAAACTGATTAAGATCTAACCTGAAATCTGCTTTTGAATCAATTCCATGGACATCCACTTGTTTACTGACGTAAGTATATGCGTGTATATATGCATATTTATATGCGCATGTATGTATTGTATTGCGTTTCTCTTTTTGTGGTAGTCATGATTTTTTTTGTTAAGAATGTTTTTTTCCAAAAAATTGCAGCTTTAATAAAAATAATAATATACGGAAAAAAAAGTGGAGAACAGTGGCCATTTTTCAGCCAAACAAGTAAACAACTATTTTGTCTACCTGGTTTGGCGCATGGAACATATTTTGTATCTCTTTTTTGTTTTCAGAATTAATCTCATCGATTCATGAAGCTTAGCGCGAGGCTACCCTGCCTCCTTTACCTTTTTTGGTGTAACCAAAACATGATTTTTAGAAAAAAAAAAAAAAGGTTATGGGTTTTAAAATTTGATGATACATTTTTTGTAATATTGGTTAAGCCGAAACTCGTGTCACAAAATCCCGTCTTGTATGACGACGTTTTTTTTTATAAAGTGGATTCATACACTCAATTAACTAAAAGTCAATCGTTAATTACGTTCACTGTAACTTCTGATTAAAGAAACACGAAATGAAATAACAAACACATATATAGGAAACTTTCATTTTTGCATGAGACTTAATGCTAGGGATGGCAATGGGGAGGGTCGGATGCGGATTTGATGAAATCCGCACCCGCTCCGGTAGTCCTTTTAAACCACCCCGCCCCGCCTTGCCCCGGCATCGGGTCTAGAGAAGGGAAAACCATCCCCGGTCCAGCAGACTTCTAAACAATCTGCACCCGCCCCGTCCCGCCCCGCCCTAATCTTCTTTGCATTAGATGGATTTTCTGATACTCTCTGGCCAAAACCAAACTCCAGTAGCCGAGGGGTGACCGGTGACAGGAAGAGAACAGCGATCAAGGCAATCAAGAGTCCAGCAGAGGTCGGGCCTCAAAAGTTGCCTTGTTCAGAGAGTTGCGATGGTGATGGTGGACGATGAACGGTTAGGTGGTAGTGACGGTGGATGTGGTGGTGAGGGGTGACCGGTGACAGGAAGAGAACAACGAAGGAAGAGCTGCGGTGGCTGGTGGGGAAGCTTGACTGCGGCAGTGACAGGAAGAGAACAGTGAACGAAGGGCTGCGGTGGCTGGTGGGGAAGCTCGGCGGCGGATGCGAGAGGGAGAGAACAAAGAAGGAGGAGTTGCGGTGGCTGCCTGGCTGGTGGGGAATCTCGGCTGCGGCGGCGAGAGGGATAGAACAAAGAAGGAGGAGTCGCTGAGAAAGAGGTGGGTGAAGAGAGGAGAGCCGTGAGAGTGAGAAGGCAGTGGGCACAGCCGCACAAAGCCACAGATTAGGGTTTTTAGGGTTTGCAAGAAAAAAACAAGGAACATATATATATGGTATCCTATGGACGGCTAAGATCAACTAAATAATTAAGGTACGGCTAAGATTAACTAAAGAAATAAGGTACACCAGGGCGGGGCGGGGCAGATCACGGGGCGGATTTAAGGGTATACCATACCCGACCCTAACCCGCTGCGGGTTTTTAAAAAAAAATACCATATCCGCCCCACGCCCCGGTCAAAGTCAAAATAACCCGCCCCTATCGGGGCAGGGCGGGGCGGATATCCGGGGGTACGGATTTTTTTGCCATCCCTAATTTTGACTGACATGGAAAGGGCATTTATTAGGCAAATGTAAATCTATGGCGGTCAAACGCGTAGATAGAGGTTTCGGTATTGAAAAATTCGTGTTTATATTAGTCTCACCTGGCTTGCTTTCCATTGATGAATGCAGGTTAAGGATGAGGCCTTCGATTGTAACTGTACCCTTGATAATAAAATAACACATTTTAGCAAGTATGAACACCAGCTCAAAACAAATGAAGTGACACATCCTAAACCAAGCATTTTATTCTATGGGTTCCATTACTTTTGAAGTGCTTGGATTGAAGCGAGACAGATTATTTAAGCCTTCAGGACAGAAATTTTGAAAGAGTAGCATTTATCTTTGTAGTATACTGACCGTTTTTTCTTGGAGTACGTCGAGTGTATCCGCGTGATGCCACAGTCTACTGTGTTTTCCAGCTTCCTTGGGTGATTCTCTCCGCATATTTCTCTTCTCATGTCTTGAAGCAACTGATGCATCACGAGTTTGTTGCCTTGATCCACTGTTAAGAGACACCTATCAATTAAATTATGAATCCCAATTTCATGGAAACCGCATCCTTTGAGCACGATGGCCACAAAATCTCTGTCCTTGGGAACAAAGAAACACGCGAGATCCAAAAATAAGTTCTTGTCATGGTCGTCTTGTAAGGAATTGTAGCTCGTCTCGAGAACTTTTAGTATTTTACAATGAGGATTATCTTTCAGTTTCTCCGGTGACACTTCCCCACAAATGAATACTACTATTCCCAACTTCAGTTGCACCTTTCACAGCATAGTAAGTAAAATTTGCAATACTTTGGAAAAGAAGCAAAAACGGCAGCTGAGTGTATCTTCCCCGTTCATCCAAGTAGATTTTTGTTGGATTGGTTTCGTTTTCTTGCTTCTTTCCCAAAATAAGGGTTTCTGTACTTCAATTTTTTCATTTTTTAATCGTATAATCTTTCTCTGACCTTTATCAATTGATTGCAGTGTGGAACGCTAGCAATATTTCTTTATCATCTCTGCTGATTTGTGCTTCGGAGGTAAGTTTTGTTATGATCCTCTTCATTTAAAGTATTTGGAGAAAAATTGTCAATTTGATCAAGCAATGTGTTAAGTTTTAATCTGCTGAGTTATGCTTCTATTGTACTCATTAAGAAACAAGTTGTGAAGAGTTAATATGTGATTAGAGATGAGGAGTTATGCCTTTTTTGATTGGCTACAACAACTTATAATACAGAGTAGTTGGTTTTGGAAACAAGTGACTACGCAATTGCCTTTGGCCGGCCATTTTTTAACCTGTTTGTTGTTTCATAGCATCTGATTTTCCATTTGCTTTTCGCTTCTGAAGATGATCTCAACTTTGATTAAGTAATTTATTTTCTTAAGCAAAGGAAACGTGTTATCTGATTATGATTTTGATTTCTTTGAGTTGATTTTACTTGATCATGATGATTTCGATATTTTTACCTCACTATAGTCAGTCTTTTCATACTGAGTCTATTGAGTGATTATCTGGTGTTGGTATGATACAGTATTTAGGCAAATATAATGGCTTAGCTTGCGTAGGCTTTTAAATCAAATCCATGTGTAACGATGTATCCAAACCTGGGTACTATTTATGCTATAGGCACCCAATTGGTGATGCAAATGGTAAAATTATATCTTTTTTGAATACTTCTGAGTTATTAAGTCAGCTGTATCACCTGACCCTGGTTCTTTTTATCTCTTTGCTTTTTTTGGAATTTGGTACTGCAAAGGGTGTAAATCTATTTTTCATGTTCTTCTAGGGGGAATCAATACTAATGCAGCATAGAGATATGATATACAAATGTATTTCTACAATTCTACTGTTTCCATTTATTCCTTTTTCGTGGTTACTCACAACATATAGGTTGTTGCCGTGTCACATTTTGCATCACATTTAGCAATAAGCCAGCCGTGACTTCAAGAAATGGTCCGGATTCCATAAAAAAAATAAGAGGCGTGATGGCTCGAACACAATCCTTAGCTCGTGTGTCCATAGCTAATGCTAGTTATTTTCATTAAAGTGGAAAAAACATATACTTATATATACTTTACCTGTACGCTTAATATTTAAATTTCAACAACTGCAATGCGAGCTTAGAAACATGTGTTTAAATGATATGACCATTCAAGAGGTGCTTCCGTAGTGATGTACTTTTTAAGATTCAAGCTTTGGCACTCATACATCAGCTCATACAGCCTCCCGCGCAGCAATCTTGTCGCTTAAGAGTACCTCACGAGTTAAGCCCTTGATCGAATGAGTAAGCTCTAAGAGAGTATCTAATAGGCAATATAAAAAGAAACAAGCAGTGAATATCCATTTGGCTCCAAGTTGTACTAGTTTAGGGCCAAAACCCTCTCTTCTTATACCAGGTTTGCTTCCTTTTCTGTTACTTTGTTGATTGCATGTCTTTGTAATCTGATGTGCATGCTTGCTTGAATGGCTTACTTGACCACATTGACTAGTTTTCTTTTGTCTTGTCCACAAAATCAGTTGCATGCTTTTCCTATTATAGTTCTTCAGCTATGTTGCTTTCGGTTTAGCATCTATTGTGGCTCGTTGTATTTGGATAGTTACGCCAGTGGACTATAAGTAGACTACATGTGACCATGTAATCACGTGGTAAGTCTTTTTAATTCTCCAAGTGGTTGAAGGTGAGACTGCAGAAGTGCTTCTACTCCCCCCCAACAAGGTTCAGCAATATCTTTAGAATTGTTTTGAGTGCTCATATACTGAAACAATCTAGGATTGCTTAGCTAAGACACCGCTGGCAGATTGTCTTAGTACAGGGTTGGTTATTGGACTGCCCAATCTATCCGGTTAGTACTTGCTAAAAGTGTCGATCTATTATGAAAGAAGCTATCTAATCTTGTTCATAGGGGTATAAACGGGGGATAGAGTTCTTACACACCTGTGATTGCATTTGAGAAGCATTTTGGCGTGAAATGAATTGCAATGTGCAATTGGAGATGCAGTAAGACAGGCATGATGAAGACGGCTTGACTAATTTGGATTGTAGCTTTCTTGAATTTCCATGTTATAAAAAACCTTATTAATGCAACTGTGACTCAGAAGTTATTGTCTTAGTGGCGTCATGAAGCATTAAAGTCCCTGATCTGCTGTGCCTTAACTTTTGTTTATTTCGGGTTTAGGAAATAGACCTGCCTAATTCTAAAGGGAGTTGAGCTGGGATTCACTGCTTCCATCCTAACCTTGTATTTTTCTGGTGTGTAAATGTAAACTAAAACATAGATGTAGATGCATATTGGTTGTCACGAGGCTTTGTTTCAGAAATATAGTTGAGAAAGTAAAATAATCTATAGTTGTAATGTTTTTCTGTCTGTGAAGATTTCTTGTCATGGAACGATTTATCTTTACAACTTACAATTTTTATGTCGCTCTTAGATTGGTCGACTTTTCCCATCAATTATATTGCTTGAACCTTCCCAATGCATGCAGACTTTTGATGCTGTTGATGGAAAATAAGCAAGAAGGACAAATTCCTCTAGTCCACTGGGGGAGCTTTTTTATCATGGTGATTTCTTATCCTCATTCATATTTGCTCCCTTTGCCTCTTCCCCCCTTACCCTAGTGGAATTGTAACTGAATAATATCTTTGTTCTGGATTTCACAAAAATTGCAGGATGTGATGCACTTGCCTGTGCGGTAGGTTTTCTATTGTTTAGTCCCTCCTTTTAGCCATTACTGGTGTATTTCCATCATGTATGTTCTATGAAGATTGTTAATTCTTGGGGTGTAGATTACTTCTTTTTTCCTTGGGGTGTAGATTACTACTTGTCCTATTCTTGATCTTTTGAGTCCTGGCGCAAGCCATTTCTTTTTCTTGTTAATTTCTGTGGTTTATTTTATCACCACAATTCATACGGCTACCGGTTTAATGCCGACTCTCATCTCCAAGTGAAGAATTCAACTTAAGCCATCAATTTTTTCTCATTCATTGAACACATTAGGAACCACTATTGGAACTTTCCACTTCGTCTCTGTTCGATATGACACCAAAGCATTATTGAAACAAGTACCAGGAGATTATTGAAATTTTTTAAAGACTTGCGATGATGGTGTTTGTGATCCATATTTTTTACGTGTAAAGATAAACCACATAGGTATTGGGAAAGAGATTTGAAAAAGATAGGGCAGGATTGTGCTGCTGTAGGCAAAGATGTACAGAAAAGAAAGCCAATGAGAAACTGATTTCATCCATTTAAATTATTAGACGAGATGGCAAGATCTTGTTCTCAACGCTAAAAAGTCGCAATGTGCCAGTGATCTAGACGGGAAATTGGGTAGAACAGGTAAGGGAGGGGCTCCTAGTCTTAGGCTCACTAACTTATAATGCCAATGTTTTTTACGTCCTTTTTAGAAATTTGTGGACCGAAAAGATGCACAAGACAATGACCACACAAGATGTAATTATTAGAACAAAAGCACTTACTTTTGTGCCTAGGGCCTGCAGCAATCTTTTCGGCCATTGCTGCTTCACGCCCACGCCGCCAGTTTCTCTCTATCGGCAGTCTTTTTGTAGAAGAATACGGAGAAGAAGAGGGGGAGAAGAAGAGGAAGAAGAGAAGAAGAATCTGTCTGTCTAGCATTCTTAGGATTTGTAACTTCTATCTTGGGTGCCTTTCTCTTTTTACCCTTTGAACATGTGTTAGATCTTGGATCAATTCTGTTTTCCTCCATTTATTTCTTTCTAGGCTTTGTGTTTAAATGATGAGTGGGAACTCTTATATTTATGGAGGTACAGGTGGATCTGTAGGTGTTGATGGTTAGTTTCTTTGATTTAGTGCGGGACTGCCCTCTGAGCTTTGCACCTAGGTTCCAGGTACCCTTTGCTCTTTACGAGCTCCATTAACTCAAAGATCTTATGTCAAATGCATTCCAAAATAATAGGTCAAGCTTATCTATTGGACATTGGCTCAGTTTTTCTTCTGAGACATTTAAGGGGTGTGCAAAGATTGCTAACATATGCAACTTGTCAGGTGGTCAATCTCATAAACAGTTAGCATTTAAATGCCCTGTTTTTTCTTCCTTGCTTATTTCGTTTAACAGGCACAAAGGGCCTCTACATTCTAGGCGGAAAGCAAGACTCGCGTTATAGAAAAAAGTCACAGAATTATTAAAAACTCCCGTTAAAACAACACGTTATTGTAAATTATTGCAAATTTGAGCGATATAGTCACGAATAAATAGCATTCTGTAGCAAAATTAACGATGCCGGTGAGTCCAAACTATGCAATTTCCTATCTCGATTGGCTTTTCTCAAACACTTTTTAAGTGTTTCAGGGAAATGGGTTAAAGATGGAGAGGGAAGCTGATTAAAGGGTCGTGGGAAAGAAGAAATTTAACTGCTATGGTTCTTTATTGTTGTCTATTTAGGCATCACTTTTTGCCTCAGTTTCTTGTTTTGATTCTACAACAGAAGTGATTGGTGATAACTGATTATGTAAATGTGGACCTCTTAATATGACCGTCCTTCCTGTTTCTACAACACCTGCATCTTGTTGTCTATTTATTCTGTTCTTCTTACTCTTAATCTGAACGGTTTTCAAGATATTAGTATTGATAATGACGGTTCATGACGGTTCAACCTTCCCATTGAACTGACATAAACTTGTGGAGAATGCCACAGCTTATATTAGTGTGTCATCGTTACATGGTAGGTCATTCATGAATCTTCATGTCTGATATTTAATTTCACGCTACAACACTTATTCAGGTCCTCCCATTTGATGTTGCATATTCAATATCTTATTGTAATTTTTTGTCATCCTAGCAAATGTACTTTGACATGTAAACCTCCTTAATCCTTAATATAACTGCACTATAAAATTCTTTTTTTTATTCCCCTCTATGAGTTGGACAATGGTGTTTTCTATTGTTTTGTTTTTGTTCTAATTTTGTGAATGATGATGGTATTTTAGTAACTTTGTACGCTTTTGCAGTATGCTGGCAGTACGTTCAAACTTGAACCAAAGTTGAGAATTGATTTACAAGATCCATGTCAGCCTTCCTCTTTGGTTGTTAGATGCAATGATCCTCAAAATGCTAATTTTCCTCGGTACTATTCGAAGAAAGAGAAGAAGCCCTTCCCAATACGTGACATTGATTAACAACCTCAAGAAGCTACTGAAAACGATACATGTTCTTGCCTGCAGGTAAATCTCTGTCTAGCTCTTCTATAAATGTTTTGGCTAAGGGAAAAACCTAATCTTGGGAGCTGTGCAAGCTGGAAACTAATGTCCTCGCTGGAGTTAGAATATTGCCAAAAGCCATGTCCTAGTTTGAAGTAAAGTTGCATTTTCAGTCTCTAAAGGTTCACTATAAGTCCCAAAAGTGGAGATAGTAAACTTTTTCTGGACCATTCTGTCATTAAGATCTTTGCTGATTTTTATTCGTAATATGCCTGAAGGGGACATGCTTGTAGAGATGTCCAAGTGACCGATGTACCACAACACTTTTGTAGGTGGTGTAATGAAATCCATGTGGGACCCATTGGGCATCCCTTCAAGTCATGTAGAGGCCAAAATGCTTCCATCCGCAAGGGCCATCATGAATGGGTAGATGCAGTTGTTGAAGACATATTGGTGCAGGTCGAAGCCTACCACCTCTTTGATCGTCTGGGAATACGTATTCCTCAGGTAGAGAGATTTTCTATCGCTCGAGTTCCAGCTGCTGTTGAGCTATGCATCCAAGCTGGGGTTGATTTACCTGAATTCCCCACAAAAAGAAGAAGAAAACCAGTCATTCGCATTGCAAAAAGTGAATTCGTTGATGCAGATGAAAGTGAATTACCAGACCTTGAGCCAGAATGTCCAAAGATACCCTTATTAGCTGAAATACCCAATGCTAAAATAGTGCCCCCGTCCAGTGCAGAAGCAACAGCCCTCCTTGCGGAGGAAACACTTCAAGCATGGGAGATAATGAGGGGAGGAGCTAATAAATTGATGAAGATGTATCTAGTGCGGGTTTGTGGCTATTGTCCAGAGGTTCACGTGGGCCTTTCCGATCACAAAGCACAGAATTGCGGGGCCCACAAACACCAGCAGCGGAATGGTCAGCATGGGTGGCAGACGGCAATGCTAGATGACTTGATACCGCTGAGATATGTGTGGCATGTTCCTGATTTGGGTGAACCAGTGTTGAAGCGGGAGCTTAGGAATTTCTATGGCCAAGCCCCTGCTGTGGTGGAAATTTGTGTACAGGGTGGTGCTGTGGTGCCTGAGCAGTACAAGCCAACGATGAGGTTGGACGTAGGGATTCTTATAGATGTTAGAGAAGCTGAAATGGTTGTTTAGCCACATTCTCTCTTTTGCAAGCTTGAAGGATACGTAGAATTCTCTAATCAAAACACTTGTCTTCCAAAAAGGAAAATGAAAGCAATTGCTTTTTTTTTTCCTTCTCCTAAGCCAGTTATCTGAGTTGAGAAGATTGTGTTAGATAGGAGTCCCTTGGTGCTCTCCATTTACTACAACAAGAGCAAACAACTACTAATCTTTTGCGAGTCACGACCGCAAAGATCCTTCAGAAATGTCCTAGAATTGTTTCAATTACAAAACGAAAAATTATGTTCATTGGCACTTTATTCGAGCAACTCTTGGCGGCATTTATTCATAAATCTGATAGTAGAATGAGATTCTTAACTTGATACAGAATCAAAATCAAACACCAGGAGGAGTGCAGTAGCAGTATTGAGCAACTATCGATGAATCGGTGTATCTCAGAAGATCTGTTCAAAGATATAATGGTAATCACAACAGCTTTGAATGATGAATATAACTACATAATTAGGCACAAAAGTTTATTATGGTTCCCCGTTTTGATGGCTTAGGACTGGTAATGACATAGTAAGTAGGAGCCATCGGTCTGATAGGCTGACAAATCCCCACCATCAATTACTGTCTGATTGGTGGTGCCGTTTGGGGTGGCATTCTCTTCTTGCTCATACACTGCATGGACTCCAAACTCCTTTACTTTGTAAATTGCCAAACGCCCTATATCCACTGAGACTCTCACTTCATCCCCACTTTTCATCATCTGATTCGCGATATTCCAATGGCATAACCACATCATATCTTCGCCATTCTCTGGAAAGCACATGAAGGTCGGGCTATAGACCCATATCAGGCCATCAGTCTTGTTGCTGACATTAATGTATTCCTGCATTTTATAATGTGGTACATATAGTGGATAAGGATATTCAAAGACAACACACATTAAAGTTGCGGATCTTCAGGTTTTGAGTAGAAGGCACTCTAAAGGAAATATCGGGATTCTTGGTCTTCATGCTATACCAAGTTGGAATCTTGCTCCCAGGTAAAAATGTGCTGAATATACCAAATTCATACAATCCCTGCATCATGCAAAGTCAATGTTACAAGTGCACACTAGTTTAGCAGGTTGACTTTTTTGACAACATACTAAGAGTCTCAATGGCTTCAAAGAGGCAATAAACTTGATAAGAATGCGTTTCAACACTGGCATGTTGCACGTGGCATACACGGTTATGACAAGAATGTGTTAGCGAAAAGCTTTAGCATAATTGAGAGAAATTACAGGAAATAGTTTGGAAAAAGAAAAACAAAACCCAACCGTTTTAGGGTCGAGGTCCACGTCCACCAAAGTTGCAAGGTACCTAGATAGGTGATGGGTGATTAGCCACTAAAAGGGAAAAAGACCTTGTTGAGTTATCCTTGCAACTCATGAGAATGTTGATACTTCATTCCGGCTGCACCATACAAGTTTCGTAAATTTAGACATATCATCGATATCGATATAATAATTATATAAAAGACGAGTTTAGATCCGGTTTTGTGCTAAATGTCATTTTGTTATTCCGAACTCTCGCGTAAAGTTTTACTTCATAATTTTTTTAAACTGAACTCTACCTAAACTGTCTTATTTAATTTTTCTAGGTACATTGCATTATAACCTATTAATCTAATTATATCTCACGTTTTTATTTTAACTTTTCTAGATAGCACACTATTAAAACCTATTATTATCATACTCACACTAATTGATTACCTTTTGTTATTATTAGATGACCAACTAAGGAATAGATGCGTTGCACTAAAATAGCATTTAACTATTGGACCAAATAATTTGATACTAATGTAAATGATTAATATCACAACAACAACATTAACAAATGTATATGATAGATGAGTTTAGCTCTGGTTTTGCACCATATATCATCTTTTCAATCTGAACTCTCCCTTCTTACTTAAATATGACATCTGAAATTGAATTCCATCTAACTTTCTAGATACGCCATATTATAACCTATTAATTGAACTCTATCTAATTTTTTTATTTAACTTTTCCTGATATATTGTATTAGAACCTATTATTATCACAGCCATAATCCCACAATTGATTACATTTTATTATTATCAAATCTTAATAGATTGAATGCATTGTTAGGTAAAAAAGTTGTAGCTTCATATAAATTGTCATATAGTAATCTATTTTCATACTGGTACCTTTCAAATATCTATGATTTATACCAAAATAGTATAGGTTTACTGTTTTCTTTTTCTTTTGTACCAAAAAGGTGGATGAATAAAGCTTAACCAACAATCATTCCCAAGGTATAAAGACTACTGCAAAATGATGGATTTATCTCATTTGTTTAAAAGGTAGTTAAATACTATTGAAAAAGTTACAGCTTCATGCAAAAAATCTATACAGTAATTTTTTTTCTTGGTTGTTGCTCTTATAGGCACGAATAAAAGAGAGAGCGTCCTTTTACTGTAAGTGGACTGCTTCATTTGTTCAATATCAATGCATGCTATAAGAATAAGACATGATATGGAATAGATTTTTACTGTTAAATTTGCTTTAACTAATACTATGGTAACTACTAATAAAGTTAAGTCGTTGTCATTGTTACCTGATACCACCACTTTAGTATCTGTTGCCAGCATACGAATATAATCTTCTCAACCTAATTAGAAACAGACATCGATTAGTATCTACATTGACATTTAGGTAAGTTACTTATCTATCTATGTTTTATTTTATTCTATTCTATTGGTTTTGGTAGAACTACATTTATATTTTGGCGCGTTGGTATGGTACGGGGATTCGAACTCAGGATTTTAAGGTTATTTCCTTAAGACCTTTGCTACTTCACCCACTACTTGAGGTTATTTACTAATCACATATATGATGCACGCGCCGCACAATATACAGGAAGGAAGAAATGCATATATATATACCTGGAGTGGACGTTTCTCAGTTGTGTATGTCAACTTGTTGTACAATTCCACCTGAAGGCTTCCTTTGGATTCCCAATTAGTCAATCCCAAATCGTTCATCATTTCTGCATCAAAGTTCCCAATAGGTGCTAATTTGTACATATCCTGAACCTCAACTAGTTTTCCACATCCAACCGCGTAATCAAACAGCATGAATCTCGGCATGCTTGGTAGATTTGTTATCGTCTGCAGTGACGTGCAATATTTAACATCCAACCGCGTTAAACTCATTGGAAGCTCTGGAAGTGATTGGATATTTTTGCATTCACGTAAGAAAAGTGTTTTGAGCGCAATAAGGTCCTTGATGCTCCCTGGTAAGCTACGTATTGGATTTCCACTTACATCCAAAGTCTGCAATGAGCCCAAGCTACCAAAATCCTTTGGAAGAGAACCATCCGATAAATAGCAATTTGCAAGGTTTAAGGTAACTAAAGAGCTAGGTAAAGAAGCAAATGAAAAGCGAGAAGGCTCGGGATTCTTTCTTATAGCTATCCATGATATCACCTGCGTTAAAGTCGGAGGTTTTGTATTGTCCAGATCATAAAGCTTTGAGCAACCAGAGAGAATGAGTTCCTCAAGCGATTTTAGCTGATGAATGGTTGTCGGGAGCTTCCTGAGGTTTTGGCATCCTTTAAGATTCAGCAAAACAAGCCTCTGCAGAACCCCAATTGATTCGTGAACTTCAATCAAGTTTATGCAGTGTTTGAGAACTAGTCTCTCAAGATTCGGGACAAGAGAAAAGTCCAAGATATCAGAAACTAGGCCATGAGAATGACTGAGATCAATCATTTTCAATAATCTGAGCGGCTGTAGTCACAAATAGAAAAGTGATTAGTTTCTATCTATAAAGATTGGCAAACCAATGCTTTAACAGTTCATTTCTGCATTTTCTCATTACAAAACATTGTTACTGAATAATCAGAAAAATAAAATAAAATATTCTTCAAGATATATTTTAGGGTCTCTTTCCTAATTAGTCTTTGGCATAATAAATAGGAAAGGAAAATCAGTAATATATTATACCTTGGCTCCTTTCCAAACTGTTTCCGAGCTGCTGTAGCGCATGTCAAGAGCAACCAGGTTCCGTATTGGAAAATCAGTGGGTAATGTTCTGGACGGGAACCCATGCAAACACAACCATCTTAACTTCTTTGGAAACTCATGATATCCTCCTGTAAGTCGTATATTTTTTAGCTGGAGTAGTTTCAAATTGTGCATCTTTGAAAGTGCAGAAGTGTGTAAGTCGAGTTGATCCGACATGGAAAACGATTTGACCGAGGCATAATACATCGGAAGGCAAGAAAGAAATCCTGAATGACTTTGCTCTAATGAATTGCCTTCTACGAGTAATGTTGATTTGTCAACGAAATCTTCCCGACGGTATCTCCCTGATGTTTCAACTGAAATATTTTCCTGTATGTTGAGGATGAGACCTTCAATTGTCTCCGTACCCTAAGTCAAAAAGAGAGAGAGAATTAATTCAAGGATACACCAACCAATACCATATAAGTGGACATAAGATAAATGATCCTCACAGTTTTCTCTCCAAGTACATTGAATGCCTTCGTATGCCAGAGTCTGTTACGCTTTCCAGGTTCCCTAGCTGATTCCTGATTTACGATTTCTCTTCCCATATCTTGAATTAACTGATGCATCATGAGTTTGTTATCATATCGGTTAACTCTTAGGAGACACCTATCAATTAGATTATGAATCCCAATTGTTGTAAAGAAACCACACCCATCTAATATTGTACTCGTCCAATCTTTGTCCTTGCCGACAAAAAAACAAGCAATATCGAGAAATAAGTTTCTATCATGGTCATCTTGCAAAGAATCGTAGCTTATTTTAAGCTTATTTAGGATTTGGCCTTCAGGAATTGCTTCCAATTTCTCTAAAGCACTTCCCCATTCAGCTTTAGTTTTCCCTGACAGAGAAGAACCCAAAACTTGAAGAGCTAAAGGTAGTCCATCGCAGTAATGCACCACTCGTTTTGAGTAATCCATGTAGCCTTCAATGGGATGGTCTTGTGCAAAGGCATGCCAACTAAAAAGCTCAAGTGACTCGACATTATCCATTCCAATGACCTCATGCACCGTATGAACTTCATACGCCTTTAGTAACTCCTTCTTTCTAGTCGTTATGATGATCTTACTTCCCTGATGTAACCAATCTCGCATTCCAAGCACTGCATATAATTGGTCCACCTGATCAACATCATCCAGAACAACAAGAACTTTTATACAACGTAGAGCTTCTTTAATCCTAACGATCCCTTGATCAGCGTTATAAATCTTCTCCTTTTTCCCCTTCAAGATATCTGAAAGAAGTTGCCTTTGTAACCGAACTAAACCATCGGGTTGTCCAGATACTTCTCTGATACTTGCAAGGAAGCTGCTACCTTCGAATCTTTCAAAGTTTAAGTTGTATAGGTACTTGGCAATGGTCGTCTTTCCTATGCCACCCATCCCGCATATTGCTACAATTCCAACATCATTTGATCCATCCCGTAACCAAGAATTTATGTTTTCTGCACGCAGATCTATGCCAATCGGGTGAGGGGCAACACTCAACAGAGCCCGCTTCACTTTGTCCCCAACGAACTTAACAATTTTCTTAATAAACTCTGACTCGTGTCTAAAAACCGGAACGACAATTGAGGGAACCTCATTGAAAAGCATATGCAACTACCTATCTCTACCCTAATTAAGCCAATTCAATAAATTAAGACTAGTATGTTCAAGTGCAGAAACAACTCGTGTAAGATAAACAAACACGTTATGCTTTCAAGTCCCTGAATGACAATTGATAGAACTTACCCATCAGCTTGATTTGTCAAGACCATGCCTGTCAGATCTGCAACTTGACGAAGTGCTGCCTTCCACCCTTCCACCCTTTTCGCCAACTCCATTTTTCTATCAGGGTCGCGTTCTGCCTCGACCTCATTTTCGTACCTCTCAAACGCCGATTTAAAACTACCCTCTTGCTTTCTAACGTCAGACGGCTCGACATCATAAAAGATAGGCAAAACAGCAGCTCCACGAGACTCGTTACACTCGAGGATCGTTACAAGTTCGTTAAGGCACCAAGTGGATGACGCGTAGTTTTTTGACAAGACAACTATCGAGATTCTCGACTCTTTGATGGCTTTCGAAAGTTCCAAGTCGAGATACTTTCCCGTCTCTATGGAATCATCGTCTCTAAATTTTCGAAATCCCGCTTGTTCCAGATCGGTGTAGAGGTGATCGGTGAAAGTTTTGCGGGTTTCGCCTCTGAAACTCAAGAATACGTGAAAAGCAAAGGCAGAACCGGAGGTGGTTGCCATTGCACAAAACTTGGGAATCGGAGATGGACGGATCGAATGGAGCGAGTCAACGCACATATTTCGGGTCTGTTTGGTATTATTGCTTTCAGTTTTTAGTTTTTTTTCAAAAAAAATAAAAAGAAAAGTGTTCTGATTTTTTTTTTAATCAGTTTAACAAATTGGTGGCTGTTTGACTGAGTTTATTTTTTTAAAAAACAGAAAAGAGCAAGAGTTTGACTTGACAGGACAAATCTTTGGGTTTATTTTTTTTTAATATGCATTTTTACATAATTAAACGTTATTAAAGGTAATTAAGCAACTATATTACAATATCTTACAAATAATTAAACATAATTATTTAATTATGTTTAATTAAATAATTAAGTTTGACCACCGACGCCAAGACCACCGGCACATCGCCGGCTTACACCTTGACAAAAAATCATTTGTCACCTTTTCTATCGAAGGTGTACAATATAACTACGATAAAATTATATGACTGTTTAATCGTTAAAATTTTGACTTTTATACTTGCAAAATTTGTAACTCATACAATTAAATAAAATACCATAAGTCTCACCTAATTCACCTCTACCCCATCACCACACCTAATTCAAACCTTAGCTCTACCCTCACCTAATTCAAACACCACAAGTCCCAGCACCACACAGTGGCGGCAGCAACAACGGCAACAGCCACACAATGGTCCTCAGCCTCATCAACAAGCGCCTCTGCGCCCTGCGGATGAAGCAGAACCGCATCACCCAGATGGAAGATGCCGTGTCCCATGGCAAGCCCATCAACAAGGAGCAAGAGGAAACCTTAAAGTTCAAGCCCTTCGTCCTCGCCGCCATCGACGAGCTCGAGAAGCTCTGTCAGCCCCTCTCCGCTGCCGTCGCCGACCAAAACCAGCTCGCCCTCGAACGCCACACCCCCACCCAAAACCCACCAACCCCAGAAACCCTAGAGAAACAAGTCGATGATGACGTGATTGGGGATCTGTTGAACCTGCTCACGTTTGGGACCATGTTTGATGTCAAGCCGATGGTAGGGCTTTCGGACGGAGGGGGAGAGAGAGGGAGAAGAAAGAGAGAGAGAGATGAAAGAATCGTTAAAAAGTGGGTTTTATACCCAGCTCGAAAAATGGCATTTTTGCTGCTAGTGAGGCTCGAATGGGAGACCTCATTAAACATCCTGAAGTCTCCGCGTGAAAAGAGAAGAAGAAAAGAGCTTTGAGCTCTTTTTAAAAATGGCCACCAATTTTTAATCTCTTGGCCTTTTTTTAAAAAGCGAAGTCAACCAAACAGCAAGCTTTTATGGGCTTTTGCAAAAAAAAAAAAAAGAATAGGGTCAAAAAAGAGCAAAAAAAAGGCATGTCAAACGGCCCCTTCATTTTCTTCTTCTTCTTCTTGTTATTATTTTATTATTATTATTGTTATCATCATCGTCATCATCATCTTAATATAGCTTGCAAAGTTCTTGATCCGCAAACGTTTTCTTACTTTGAAAAGGACTTTTCCTTTTGGGATCAAAGGAAGTCATATTTGAGTTTCAACTTTCACATTTGTCATTACCTATTTCTTTGTTATCAATAAATAGCTAGTAGGGTACGAAATAGCACAAGGATGAAATGACAAAAAGAAAAGTACTTTTTCTCCCAAAATTTATTAACAAGCTGAAACCCCATCTCTTATATAGCAAGTCTTTATAACTTGAATTTTACTAGCAACCTTAGATTATGAGTTACGTTAGTTCTATGTCTGATAAGTGAAATTATAGCTGCTGCAGACCTATCAACTTAAACGTCGAGGTCAAGGTGGACGCTTAGCTCCCGCGTCCTAATCTCTAGATTGTGGCGGAACAATTAGTGACAAATTAGAAGGATGTATTGGATAATGCACTATAATTCAAATTCTAAGAAAAGACAATACGGCCGGATGTGATGCATGTTCATGTGCGCATATTTTGAGCTAATGAAATATGTTTTGAAGTACCTTTTCTTGAGTTAAAATCTTCAAAACTAAGAACCAGAAAGTTGTACCCCAAAACAGAAGTTAAAAGAAGAAGGAAAAAAAGCAATAGGAAAGAGACGATCATGGAAAAATCTCCCAAGGTAGCTGCGAAGGCATTCACAACTAGTTTGAAAATTGGTCACATGTGTGTGTGTGTGTATATATATATATATATATATATATATATAGGGGGCTGATCCACACCCACCGATGGGAAAACATTATTTCTCCACCGAATCGCTGCTCTTAGCAGCGATTGTATAAAAAGGCAAAAACCCAATCGCAACTCTTTCTTGCGATTGGAATTATTGAAAGAAAAATCCAATCGCAAGAAAGAGTTGCGATTGGAATTATTGGAGAAAAAACCCAATCGCAACTCTTTCTTGCGATTGGCTTTTTGTCCTTTTTTTCTCCTCCCGTGGTCAACAATCACGGCTCCCCCCTCGTGGCCCCCACCCCTCCTCCGGTCAAAAATGACGGCTCCCCCACCCTTCCTTCCCCCCCCCCCGTGGCCCCCACCCCTCCTTTCCCCCGTCCTTTATTTTTTTTTTGCATTCGGCCCTTTCTTAAATCCCGAAAAATTAGAAAGAAAGAGAAAAGGCCCCACCCCTCCACCCCCCCCCCCCTTGGCCCCCACCCCATTGTCCTTCCCCCCGTGATGCCCCATTTCCCCCCGTGATGCCCCCCTTCCCCCCACGTGTCATTTCCCCCCCTCCCCCCACCCCCACGTGTCATTTCCCCCTCCCCCCACCCTACTGCTCACTCACGGGCACAATTCCACTTTGTCTTCTTTCTTCTTTTTCCCTCACTTCTTCTCTCTATAAAATCCCTTCTCCCCGAACCATTTCTTCCAATCTCCTCATTCTCCATATCTCACCTACATAATCTCCACAACAATACAAACAAAAAAAATTTACGCTAGAAGATCGGTGGATAACCGCTAGAAGATCGGTGGATTTTTCGTCATTTTTTTCAAGTCAAAACAAGTAAGTATTTTGAATTTTCTTATAATTCAATGTTAATTTCAAATTGTTCTTACCAATTGATTGTTTAAATTGTGTTACGCTTAAATTGTTCTTACCATAGTCTAAAATTCGTGTTTAGGGCGTCAAAATTACGTTTTTACAAATCGGGGTATTACATTCGAAAGATTTCAAAATAGAGATTTTTTAGGGCGTCAAAATTAGAATTTTTTCAGAATTTATAAAAAATAGCTAGAGCTAGATTTTGCCAAAGTACAAAAAAGAGACCCTAGTTATTTTTAAAAGATCTGTATCAGGTAAAAATTTCAGATTTTTCCAAAGACTGGAAACGGGTAAACTGATACGCGCAACCTTGTAACTTTGCAGTGTAATTTAAAATATCAAGCTAGCGCGATTTCACGCGAAACTTTTTTGAGAACCCTAGGATGTTACGAAGTTCCATTTCTCAGGAATTTGGGCCATTCCGAAGCCGTTAGCAATTTTTTTGGCCGAATAAACTTTTAAGCGCTCGATCCGGACACCGGTTCGGGATTTTTGGGCGAAAAATCCCGTAAAATACTTTTTAGATCACGAATCAGTTCAGGAACCTTAAAATAGCATCTTAAAGCACTTTTGAGATTTTTCCTGATGCCAGGGGGCATTTTGGTAATTTACCGCCCCGAGAGGGGTATTTTGGTAATTTTACGGTGTCAAGTTTTTCAAACGACTTTTCAATCCAGAAATGTAAGCACAGCACCTGAAATGCTGATTTGAAGCCGGTTCGCGGGGCGTAACTGTCGCTAAAGGTGAAAACTTAATTAGACAGTTTTTCACAAAGAGCTAGATTTTGCCAGAGTGCAAAAAAGAGACCCTGGTTATTTCTAAAAGATCCGTATCAGGTAAAAATTTCAGATTTTTCCAAAGACTGGAAAGGGGTTAACTTATACGCGCAACCTTGTAACTTTGCAGTGTAATTTAAAATATCAAGCTAGCGCGATTTCGCGCGAAACTTTTTTGAGAACCCTAGGATGTTGGGAAGTTCCATTTCTCAGGAATTCGGGCCATTCCGAAGCCGTTAGTAATTTTTTTGCCGAACGGGCTTTTAAGCGCTCGATCCGGACACCGGTTCGGGATTTTTGGGTGAAAAATCCCGTAAAATACTTTTTAGATCACGAATCAGTTCAGGAACCTTAAAATAGCATCTTAAAGCACTTTTGAGATTTTTCCTGATGCCAGGGGCATTTTGATAATTTGTCGCCCGAGAGGGGTATTTTGGTAATTTTACGGTGTCAAGTTTTTGAAACGACTTTTCAGTCCATAAATGTAAGCAGAGCACCTGAAAGGCTGATTTGAAGCCGATTTGCGGGGATTAAATGTCGCTAAAGGTGAAAACTTAATTAGACAGTTTTTCACGAATTTATAAAAAATAGCTAGAGCTAGATTTTACCAAAGTGCAAAAAAGAGACCCTGGTTATTTCTAAAAGATCTGTATCAGGTAAAAAGTTTAGATTTTTCCAAAGACTGGAAAGGGGTTAACTAATACGCGCAATCTTGTAACTTTGCAGTGTAATTTAAAATATCAAGCTAGCGCGATTTCGCGCGAAACTTTTTTGAGAACCCTAGGATGTTGGGAAGTTCCATTTCCCAGGAATTCGGGCCATTCCGAAGCCGTTAGCAAGTTTTTATCGGTTGACCTTCAGCAAAACTATGTGATGTTCAAGGGCCATAATACCATGCCGGTGGGGTGGAACAGTTGACGGTGAAGGAACTGCAGGGGTTTACCTCGTTGATAAGGAGTAATCGCAAGGGTACGTATAACGGGTGGCTCAAATACTTCTATGGTACGACAACCGCTTACCCGGGCAGAAGTCGGTTTCGGCGAGCAATTTTCGCATGGGTGCTTGCTATAGGGACAGGCGATACGAGCTAGCAGGGTTCCGTGCCAGGTTCTTGTCGAGGTATGCATTTATAATGTCTTCCCTTTAGTATTGTTGCATGTTGTAGTTCAATTGCTCTTGTATGCGTAGAATGTTGAATTTTTTGTATACTTAAAAAAAACGTGTCGGAAAGCTAGTGTAGTCATATTGCCATGCATCACACGTTACGCTCAAAATAGGGCGGGGAGGCTATAATAGATATTGTATGCTCTTATAATTGTAGGTTTGTATTTGAGGGGACGCCGGAGGATGGCGTGTCCCCGCGGGTATTCAAGTTGGTTGTACCTATGGCTGGTGGTGGGCGCGTCGGGCTAGCCCCCATTTACTTAGGCACCTTGTACTCCCGTCTGGATCAGTTCGCCAATGACGTATAGAGGTCGTATGGACGCTATCAGGTGACGACGTATGTAGACTGGATGTTTTTACATCGGTATCTATTCGAGGTCTACATGGATTATCGGCCTAGGGGGTTTCCTTTAGTACATCCATCGTCGAGGAGTGTTACCGTGACTCGGCCGGGCAGGTCGCGTGAGGTGTCGGTCTGGTACGCAAGTGGCCGAGTATATGCTTGGGGGGGCGGGAAGAAGCCTGGCTGTGATCTGGCAGACATATTTGACGATCGAGATGAGTGCGTTCCCCGTCCGTATACAAGCATGCATTATTCGTATGGTACTCCTCCCTGGCTGGATTTGCAAGACACCGTTGTTCGCCTACAAAGTCGAGATGAGTTGACAGAGACGGGGGTGGCCTTGCTAGTGGCGTACTTTCCGGGGTGGCTACCTGTATGGACTGATGATGGCGAGAAGCCGGCTGAGAGCAAATATTACGTGGCGAGATATAGCCCCGATCGATTGTCCATGAGCTTTGGTTATGATTTAGAGTCCCCACGTGGCAATACGAGGCCGTGGGAGGTGGGGACGGCCTTTGGGTATACGATCTTGAAGTGGGCACGGAAATGGCCGGTACGGACAGAGGAGTGGAGGAGGCCCGAGATGCTGTCAACGGGAGTAGCGACGGTTAAGTATGCGCGATGGTGGGATCGGGTATTGGTGACATGGTCAGAGTGGTTGTTGCAGGAGCCACCCGACAGGCAACAGGTCGACGTCTTTGCTGGGGACAGAGGACTGGGATTGGTTACAGCGCAGGTCGCGAGGCAGTGTGGCAAGTCGGTAATACTTACGGGTGTATCAGGTGTACCAGCTTCAGCACGCGCGCCACGGGTGACGGTAGCAGCAGGTAGGCCGAGGGTGTCGAAAAGGGTCCCATTCCATCATTGAGAGTGGGTATGATAGAGGGTGCACAGCGGACAGGCGCAGGTCCTTCGACAGGTGGCAGACGCATGCCGAAGAAGTCGCGGAAGGTGCTGGAGGAGTGTGACTCTGAGGTTAGTGTAATGTTTTGCTTTCGTTGTATTGTTGCCAATTATCATGTTAAGTGTGTTCTAAGGTTCTTCTCTCTCTTGTTTTTTTTTTTGACAGGAGCTCGATGATGATGATGAGGCCATTGACGTGGAGTCGGACGACCCCATAGAGTATGCCGAGGCCGTTACTGATGATACTGAGGGGATGGATGCTGAGGCAGCTGAGGAGGATGAGGAGGTAGATGTAGATGTGGCCGATGAGGTCGAGTAGATGGAGGTCGAGCCGGCCTATGAGGGTGACATGATGTATAGTGAGGCCTTTGAGGAGGCCACGGCGGTGGAGCAAGCAGCGGCCTACATTGTGGAGCCGGTCAGTCATCCGAAGCAGACAGTAGCATATGTTGTGGAGCCGGTCGGGCCAGTTAGTCATCTAAGTCTATCACCTGTCTTGGTAGATGAGGTATTTGGTGGCCCGATGGGTCACATGTTTGAGGGTGATGATTGGTGGGCACATGCGGGGGCACATGCCGGGCTGCCGGCTACACATGCGGTGGTTAGAGATCCGTTGCCGTGACATGAAGTACTTGGTCCGTCTGTTATGGAGCTTGTGGCAGATACATTGTCAGGGTCAGCCGTGGATGTGGGTGATGCTCTGTTGGCGATGCATGCTGCTACCGTTGGCGTGCGGTCAGTGGGTGGTAGAGCGACAGGGGGTGATGCTGCCAGTGGCAGGTCTTCAGTCGGGCAGGCAGACGGTGCATCCTGGGAGGGCCTCGGGTTGTCTAATGCAGTGGTCCAGCGGTTGGAGATGATTAGGGCGAGACAGCCCTAGATATTTGCGGGTTCTATTACTATGCGGGGCACAACATTCATCAAGGCGATGTTTGCCACACTTAGTATGGTGCCGACCTCGACTTGGACTTCAGAGATGAGATTAGAGTTTATGTCAGAGCTCGAGCCGTTCGTATCTTTTGGCTTCCAGTTGGATTGGTTGGCCGACTATATCCGAGGGAGAGGGCCAAGTGTTGAGGCCGTGGCTAGACTGACCGTGGTAGGAGGGCAGGAGGTGGCATGTCAGGGCCGTAGGCGAATGCTTGAGGCAGCGTTGACAGATGTGACGCGGGAGGTGGCCGAGATGCGGGCCCGACTTACCGAGGCAGAGGCTCTACATACAGAGATAGAGAGCCAGCGGGCTGAGTTGGATGCGAGATGGTCCGACTTACAGGTGCAGCGACGGACTTTGGATTCGTATACTTCTGATACTGTTGGTGCATTGCTTACTTCTTTACGTTAGATGTCGTGTACTTTTCATTTTGCTAGTAGTCATTGGCCCGTAGTGGCCTGCAAGCCTATGACATGTATGCATTTTGTTGATATTGATATAGCAGTCATATGGTTATTTTGTACTTGCATTTTTTGTGAGGTGATGCTTAGCTTTTGATGTGCTTGTATATCTTGCATGTGGTGTCTTCCCCTTGTGGTTCCCCCTTCCCCGCCCATAGTAAGCGACTTAGTGAACGATGTGTGAATGAAAGAGTGCGTTACATACAGTAGTTGAGGCGAGTGAATGATCTTTGCATTGATAGTATTTGGGCCAAAATGCCATTACATGAAGAAAGCAAGAACTTGTAATAAACAACAAAAGTTACAAGTCATGAACATGTGTGCATATACACACAAAAAAAAAATGTTGTGCGTAAATGTTCTAAGCTGTGGGCGGGTAGGACTGGGGGAACACTCCGCCGCTGGTTATGCATAATACTTCTTTAAATAACGGCCGTTGATAGGTGCCGTGATTTGTCCATCTTTCGTGTTGAGCAGGAGGTAGGAGCCATTGTCTCTAGCTTCATGTACTTGAAGTGGTCCTTCCCAATTCGGTGTGAACTTGGGGGCTGACATGTTGGCGCGTACATGTTTGGCGGCTTGGAGAACAAGGTCGCCCTCGATGAATGTTCGTTGCTTCACAGTCTTTCCATATGCCTTGGTGAGTTGTTCGTGGTATTTCTTCATACGACGTAAGGCATTGGCTCTCCTTTCATCAAGTCTTTCGAGGGTGGTCATTCTGGTTTCTTCCTCCCCAAGCCCACTGCTTAGGGAGAGTCTGGCTGATGGGGCCGCAATCTCAGCTGGTACGACACACTCGTCCCCGTAGACAAGGGAAAAGGGTGTGGTCTTTGTTGCTGTATGCTTGGAGGTTCTGTAAGCCCAAAGTGCGAGGCTTAGCTTCTCGGACCATGAACCACTTACATCATGGACCATTCGTGATAATACCCGCAGTAGAGTTTTGTTGGAAGCTTCGGCTTGACCATTTCCTTGTGGGTAGTAAGGAGTAGACGTAGCGTGATTGATGTTGTATCCTTCCATGAAAGCTTGGACATCCCTGTTGATGAATGGCACGCCGTTGTCAGATATGATACACCGGGGGATACCAAAGCAACAGACGATGTGGTCGCGCAAGAAGTTGGCGATGGCGCCTCCCGCGGCTCGTTGTAGAGGTATGGCTTCGACCCACTTTGTGAAACATTCTGTTGCGACCATGATCCAAGTGTGGCTCCGTGATGTTGGGTGGATGGGGCCTATAAGGTCGAGAGCCCATGAGTGAAATGGCCTATAAGGGGCCAAGATCATGTGGAGGTCGGACGCCGGCGTGTGCATTCTGTCTGCGTGTCTCTGGCAGGGTTGATAGTGTCGGACATGAGAGATCGCATCAGATTCCATAGTTGGCCAGTAATATCCCATCCTTAGTAATTCTGCATACAACTTCTGAGAACCTTGATGCTCACCACAATCACCATTGTGCACTTCGTTAATCACCTCGACTGCTTGGGCACCTTGCAGGCATCGCAGGGTGCGTCCCGAAAATCCCTTGCGAAATAACTCTCCTTCCGTCACGAAATATTTGACCGACTTGCGCTTGATAGATCGTTTCGAGCTGCGGTCAGTGGATAGAACCCAATGGGATAAGTACTGGATGAAAGGCTGGCGCCAGTCACCTTCGACGTTAATGACAAGAGCTTCCGTATTGTCCGGGGTGTACGAACACTCGGTACAGTCCCCTTGTATGTCTGAGGCATCCTTGGCCATGGATGGCCAATAGAGGCCCATACGCTGGAGGCAGCGGTATAGAGGGGGACCGTCGAGGCCGCAACATTTCTGATGGTCGAGCTGCAATTTGTGCTTTGCTTCTTCCGGGGCCAAGCACCTGGCCAAAGTGCCTCCGGGGCATCGTCTGTACAAGAAATCTCCCAACATCAAGAAATCTGTAAGGGTAGATGCGGTAGCAAGAGACGACGCCTTAAGTTTGTCGACGATTGGCCGCCTCCAATCGTCTGAGGTAAAGTCCTTCGGGACTGCGTTCAAAGCTATACATGTTTTGGTCCTCTTGATGATGATCAGTATCCCCTACTCACCATCAACTTCTATCTTTGACGCGGTCGTGGCCACGCTGTCCGCCGGTCGGTTGTGGCATCTGTTCTGATGTTCGTACTGGATATGGCCAAATCTTCCTTCCAAGTATTACACCAAGGCATGATAAGGTGCCAAGGTTGGCTCCTTGACTGCAAACTCCCCATCGGCCTATTTCATGATCAAGTTCAAGTCTCCTTTCAGGCACAATGCTTTAGCCCCCATCCTGGTAGCCAGCATGAGGCCAATGACAAGTGCCTCATACTCAGCTTTATTGTTAGACACAGGGAATGCAAGTTTGAAGGATATGGATGTGGTAACACCCTCTGAATTTTGAAGGACAATGCCGACACCCCCTTGCCGGAGGGGAGCTCCATGGTGACCTTTGCTAGCGGCTGAGCCCTGGGACTCAAGCGTCCACAATTCATCAATGTCGGACGGCAGGGTCGTCTCCTCCCCCGGCCACTGACCTGAGGTCGGTTCATATTGTTGGCGTGGGAAGAAGGCCAAGAGGTCCACGAGTGCTTGGCTCCTTAGAGCTGTAGGATTTTTGATGGATAAGCCGAACTCGGCCAATAGCAGTAACCAACGAGTAAGCCGGCCAGATAGAGCAGGGTGCATGAGCATGTATTGTAGTGGATCAGCCTTGGTCAGAAGTGTGATCTGGTGCGACAAGAAGTAGTGTCTGAATTTCTGCGAGGCGTAGACCAAGGCTAAGCAGTGCTTCTCGAGCTCAAAGTAATTGGCTTCGTGGCCCCTGATTGATCGATTGAGATAATAAACTGGGCGCTCCACCCCATCCACCTCTTGGGCAAGCAATGCCCCTATGGACCTGGGCGTGGAGGTCAAATAGAGCAAGAGTGGTATGCCTCGTTGCGGTACAACCATGGTCTGCGGCGACATGAGAACTGCCTTGATCTGTTCGAATGCTTGTTGTTGGGGTGCACCCCAACTCCACGGTGCGCTTTTGCGCGTCAAGTGCTGGAAGGGCGTGATGAGTTCTGCCAAGGCAGGGATGAATCGGCGGAGGTAAGAGACCTTGCCGAGGAAGCTCTTTAACTGCTTGGTGATTTTGGGAGGGGGCATCTCTTGGATGGAGGCGGCCTTAGAAGGGTCAATGTCAATGCCCTGTCGACTGACCAAAAATTCGAGGAATTTGCCGGAGGAGACCCCAAAGACACATTTCCACGGATTCATCCACATGTTGTACTGTCAACAACGATCAAAGACTGCCCGAAGGTCTGTGAGATGTTCACTTTCCTTTTTAGAATTGATGATAAGATCGTCGACATAGTCTTCCACTGTGCGGTGTATCATGTCATGGAAGATTGTTGTCATCGCTCTTTGATATGTTGCACCCGCGTTCTTAAGGCCGAAGGGCATGACTTTCCAACAAAAGTTACCCATAGAGGTGCGGAAGGCTGTCTTGGCACAATCGTCGGGGTTCATCCGGATTTGGTTGTAGCCCGCGAAACCATCCATGAAAGATAAGGTTTCGTGTCCGGCAGCTGCCTCGGTGGGCATGTCGATGTTGGGCAGTGGGAACTCGTCTTTGGGGCATGCCTTGTTCAAGTCCCGAATGTCAATACAAACGTGGACTTGGCCGTTCTTCTTTTGGACAGGAACAACATTAGCCAACCAAATAGGATGAGTGATGGGTTCAATGAAGCCGGCTTGTAGAAGCCGTTCAATCTCTTGCTTGATCTTTAGTTCGGGCTCGGGGCGGAAAGTTCGCGGATGCTGTCGAACAGGGCTGAACCCGTTAGCAATGTTGAGATGGTGTGTCACTAAAGCAGGATCTAATCCAGGCATTTCGTTGTAACTCTATGCCAATACGTCACGATATTCGCGGATGAGAGTAACCAGTCCCTCTCTTCGGCCCGGGGCGAGGTTCGTGCCAATGTAGGTCAGTCGAGGTTCCTCGCCCGGGTGAGCCAGATTAATTTCTTCAAGACCTTCGGCATGCGGTCGAAGGCCGTCTTCATAACAGGGCGGGGCAATGCCCGGGGTAAGCTCAGGGTCTGGCGGGCAATGCTCGGCCGTACAACACCACTCTGTCTCCATGGGTAGGTCGGGGTCGAGGGGGTTAGGTGGCGAACCCCCTGGAGCCCCCGGACACCGTCATAACTGGTAGATCACTCTTCCGTCTTTGATGACGCGTTGGAAGGTGGCTTCAAACTTGTGTTTCTTGGACTTGGGGGATGAAGGCGAGGAATTGGTCGGGACAACAGATGGCGCCGTCGAGGTTGATGCCTTGTTTCTGTTGCTTTTCTTGGACTTGGACTTGGGAGGCTTGTTCTAACACAGCTCGTCCCAATCTGGTAGTTTGGTGGAATGAATATGGGTAGCATTTTCACCATCAGTAGCAAGCTTAGTGAAGAATAAGGCCACGGTGAAGTAAGACCCGGCACAGTCGAAAGGGGCCTTGGTTGGGGGGATGGTTACTGCTACCTCATGTCCCGTAGGACCAGCCACCAGTTTCACACACTTGTGGTACGTCGAGGGAATAACCTTGTTGATATGAATCTAGGGTCGCCCAAGTAGGAGGTGGAAGGAAGACTCATTGTCTATCACGTGAAAAGTAGTGTCACGACGGACAGTTCCGACCATGAGGTCGACGGAGATGTGGCCAAGGGTGGACTGAGGGCCTTGCCCGAAGCCAGTAATTTTGATGGGGTCACGGATGATCCTCCTTGGTGGTATACCGATCTGCTGCAAAGTGATGAGATGGATGATGTTGATTGAGGCGCCGCCGTCTACCAAGGCGCGGTGGAAGCCAGTGCCGTTAATAGTGCACTCAAGGTACAACGACCGGTTATGGTGCTTAATTGGTGGTGAGTCCTCGTCCGAAAAAATGAATGCGGTGGAAGGGATATGTTTGAGCTCGGCCTGGGCAGCGAAGCATTCGGGCCCGAGGCCAGTGGTGACCTCGATCAAATAGTCCGAGAGATAAGTCCGTGCTGCGGGTGAAAACCCCATTTCATCAAAGAAGCCTTTGATCTTCGTCATTTGGCCAGCCGAGGACACTGGCTGGGGGGCAGAAGGTACACAAGTTGTGACCATAGGGCGAGACTTCCGTAGAAGCTTCGGGGACGAGTGACTCGACGTGGTGGGTAGTAACCATGAGCACCTGATGCTCACGGTTGTTGTTGCCATGATTTGGGTACGGGTTCTTCCGCACATCGTGGTTCTTCCGCAGCTGTAGGTCACCTGACGCGATCTTCCTTGCGAAGATAGCTCGCAATGCATTGCAGTTCTTGAGAGGATGGCCAATGGCCTGGTGGTAGGGGTAGTAATTGGGCCTGGTTCTTTCTTCGTCTGTGATGGGGATCCGCACAGGTGGCAATTTGAAGTTGTTATCATTCGCAACCCATTCTATCAAGAGCCCTTTCACCGTATTCAAATCACATGGAAAGGCAGACGGAGTTTCCTGCTGTCGCCGTTTGTCAGAGCGTTGGTGCCCATCCGGGAACTGACGCTTAAAACTAGTGTAATTATTGATGTTGCTGTTGCTGGTGCTGTTGCTATTGCGCTGGGTACTGGATGTGTCTGTTGAGGCCAGTAGCGCATTCTGCGGGTGAGGCCTCCATGGCTTGACATGACCGACTGTCTCGTAAGTACGGCGGGCTATTTCTTTGAGGTGTCCCCATGACCTCAACTGTGGGTTCTCGATATGCACACGGTAGATATCAGTCATGTTTTTGATGCATATGGGAACCAACGTCTCATCCTTGCTGAAGTCCGTGCACTCAAGGCATTTGAGATGGAAACGGTGCACGTACTTATTCAAGTCTTCCCTTTGGTTCTGGCGGATGCCAGCAATATCAACATTAGTCACGCGTTCGGCCTCGTAATGGAACTTATCTAGGAATAACTGGACCATGTCGTTCCATGCGAGGACAGTGCCCGCAGGTATCTAGTAGTACGAAGTGTACGCCAAGCCTATAGGGGACTTATGGGATTCGCTCAACTTCAAACTGTCTCCCGGACCATACTGCTCCAATGAACCTGCAAATCTTGTCAAGTGCTCACGAGCGTTGCCCTCACATCCGTTGAAGAGTACAAAGGTTGGTTGCTTATACTTGAGGGGGTAGGGTATGGCGGCAATATCATTGGCATATGGTGCATGGCCTATCAGGTGGACAGAGGGATGATGCATAGAGTTTTGTGACAAGCGATGGATGAGTGTCTCCAAGTCTGAACGAGTGACATAATTGGGAGACGGGTCGTCATGGACAGTTAAAGGGTGGTGGTTGGCTGGTATGCCGCGAGCTCCCGAGCCCCCAGAGGAGCAACTTGATGGACAGGTCCAACAGAGGGTTGATATATGACAGGGGCTTGTGGTGGTAGTTGTATACGGGCATGGGTGGTTGGGCGAGACATGTCCACTACTTGGCCAGTGGTTTGATGTTGCTCCGCTGGGTAAGGATTAGTTTCTATCTCAATGGAGTCATGGGTTCCGGACGAACTTCTAATCGGCATGCGCTGAGGTGCGGCGATAGGGTGAATCTATTGCAGCACGGGTCCAAGGTCTGCTTGAGGCCTGCGTGATGGCATCACGGGATGCAGTGCAACAGCTACAAGAGGCAAAGATGTCGCAAGTCCTACCGCCAAGGGTCTAGATGATCGAGGCGGCGGTGGTCGCTACACTGGGACCTGAGCGACGTCGAGAGCCAACTCAGGTCCATAGGGTTGAACTGGTGCAATAGCTTGTTGGGAGGCCATCGCCTGTATGGACTTTTGCATTTCCATCACGGTTGTCATAAGAGTGGTTATAGTGGGCGAAAACTGTTGGATGGCAGCGTTGACTGCAACCTGTATGTCAGGTGTGGTAGTTTGTGGCTGGTCTTGGGGACGCACAACACTGGTCCCCTCTTGTTCACCCAAGTTGTGCTCTTCTTGCACGGTATGGATAAGGCCCTGGCTGGCAGCCCTAGTAACTCTTCATTGTCTAGGCATGGAGACTGAGTGCGGAAGATAGATAGACTGCAGTACGATGCTCACCTCCCCAGTAGAGTCGCCAAAATGATGCCAAGGAATGTGGGTTCGTACTTACGTGGAGGTGCCACAAAGGCTGCAGTTCGTGTCAGCTTCCAAGTATACAAAGTGAGAGACATCAAGGACGGAGTAAGGGCTGAGAACAAGGCTTCCCAGACAGGCCGTGAGGAGTGGCAGTGCAGCGGAGGAGAGGCTGAGACGAACGGGGCCGGCAGTCGACAGTCGACAGTCGAAGTCGAGGTTCGAGTCGGGGTCCAATGCTACGGTCCGAAGTTACGGTCCAAAGTTACGTTTCTCTCACTAGAATCCAAGAGCTCCCAAATTCTAGAGTGAGAAAGTGATTTTTGTAAGAAAAGCCAAAAGTCCCTTTTTGAGTTGTAAAGCTCACTATTTATAGGAAACAGTGTGCTTATGTCATAAACTACCACATGTCGTCCCCTGGGAGTGACACGTCACCAGGGGGTCCTAAAATATCGGTTCTTCGTTGGACTGCCGGTTCCCAAATTCGCGTTGCCTGCCTCGCACAGCGTCGCTCTACCTGTCTGAGAACACTGACCACACCGCGGTAGTATGATCAGAGTAAGCTCGTTGCCCTAGCCACCGATCCAAGCCCTTACTGAATCCCACGAGGTGCGTCAAGAGTCGCGCAGAGAACCTGACAGCGGTGAGGGTTACCCCTGTAGCCAACTGCCAGGCGGACTAGGCGCGATGCCCTCCGAGGACCTGCTCCCGTCCCGGAGTGACCCGTGGGTCATTGTCCTGGTAGTGTCGACGATCGACAGTAACATGAGTGGACATGCTTGTAGCTCAGTGCTCAGAGTCCACTGCGAGGGGTCCTCGTGCCGGAGCCCCCCGTGATTGAGACGACGATGGCTATAAGGTTGTGAGCCCATCCCGGTACGAGGGCTGACGCCCCTCCACTTATTGAGACGGCGATGTCTTTAAGGTTGTGAGCCCATCCCGGTACGAGGGTCGAAGCCCCCCCTGTGATTGAGACGGCGATGGCTATAAGGTTGTGAGCCCATCCCGGTACGAGGGCCGAAGCCTCCCATGGGATTGAGATGGCGATGGCTATAAGGTTGTGAGCCCATCCCGGTACGAGGGCCGAAGCCCCCCTGTGATTGAGACGGCGATGGCTATAAGGTTGTGAGCCCATCCCGGAAGCATGTAACATGATTGTGGCGCATGGGCGCTGTGCCTACAGCACGAGACAAGACCTGGGGTCGGACACATGTTATGAAAGTGGCGTACGGGCGCAACGACGAACGTCGCGAAGACAATACCTGGTGCTGGGGCACATGTTATGAAAGTGGTGCGATGACGAGCGTCACGGAGCAATACTTGGTGGCGGGGGCACGTGTGATGAGAATCGCGCATGGGCGCGGCGGCGAACGTCGCGGAGCAATACTTGGTGCCGGGGGCATGTATCATGACGATGGCGCACGGGCGCGGCGACGAACGTCGCAGAGCAATACTTGGTGCCGGGGGCATGTATCATGAGGATGGCGCCTGGGCGCGGCGACGAGCGTCGCGGAGCAATACTTGGTGCCGAGGGCACGTATCATGAAAATGGCGTACGGGCGCGGCGACAAGCATCGCAGAGACAATACCTGGTGCCGGGGCACGTATCATGAGAATGGCGCGCGGGCGTGGCAACGAATGTTCCGGGGACAATACTTGGTGCCGGGGCACGTATCATGAGAATGGCCACGGGCGCGGAAACGAATATCGCGGAGACAATACGGGCACGTATCATGAGAATGGCGCATGGGCGCGGCGATGAACGTCGCGGAGACGGCGCATGGGCGCGGCGACGAACGTCGCGGAGACGGCGCACGGGCGCGCGTTGGGTGTTCTGAAGACGGGATGTGAGTTGAGTGCGCTTGCGATAACAAAATAATAAATGCAACATATAGTAATGACAAAGTTGGGAGTGATGATATGCGGTCGTCGGCGACGGGTCACTCGGCGGTAGCGCGTAACTTTGGGCGATGGGCATCGCGGGAGCGGTGTGCGGTCACGGGCGACGGGCGTCGCATGGTTGATGCACTACGGACGTCGCGAGGTTAACGTACGAACGTCCGTAAACATCACGGAGGTGCGAAAACTCAAGAAAATAAGTGCGTACGGGAGGGAAGCCATAGGCAAAATATTGGGGGGAAGGCCAAGGCCACCACCCTTGGGGAGGCCGAGGCCAACCCTAGGGGGTGGCCAAGGCCAATGGCCAACTCCTATGAAGGAAGGCCAAGGCCACTCCCTCCTTCGGTGAACTTCGAGTGTGCCGACAGCAGGTGTTTTGATGAGCAATGGCGAATCCAGAAGTTGCGTTGCGACGAGAGTGTCGACGTGAATCGTACCCATATGACAAACGAGGTGTCAAAGTCACGCAGAAAGCGTACGAAGCAAAAATAGTGTGAAAATGGGTTTGCGCGGAGGGGTGAACCATCGGGGGAAAATGGCCAAGGCCAGCCCCTCCTGGAGGCCGAGGCTGACCCCCTAGGCATGGGGAAGGCCGAGGCCAACCCCCTGGGGTTGGCCAAGGCCAAATGACCAACTTCCATTTTCGGAGCCCAAGGCCACTTCTCCTTTTGTGAACTTTGGGCACGTCGTCGGTAGGTGTTTTGATAAGAAATGGTGAATCTGGAAGTTGCGTTATGACGAGCGTGTTGCCAAGAATCGTACCCACGTAGCGATCAAGGTGCCAAGGTTACGTACGAAGTGAAGAAAGTGCGAAAAAGGATTTTACGCGAAAAGTGAAGAACCGGGGGAGGAAGGCCAAGGCCAACCCCCCATGGGAGGCCGAGGCCGACCCCATGGCCTTGGGGGAGGCTGAGGCCAACCCTATGGGGTTGGCCAAGGCTTTGCCCATTGACCCCGTTGCTCCGGTTGCGCCGTCGGTCGATATTTTTGGTGAAAAAGTTCTAGGGTGGTAGCGGTGTGACGAACGTGCTAGCGTGAGTGACGTTGACGTAAAATAATCGTGCTTAAGTCGCACCAGGCGCGCGGAGCGAAAAATGCACGTGACTTGAACGTGCGCGCGCTGGCCGGTTCGATGCGTTGAAAATTGACCGTTGACAATGTCGACGTGTTTGCGCGAAACGGGAACCCTAGCGGGCCATTGGGTCCGACCAAGATGGGTTGGGAACAACTTGTCACCGTCACTCTGCAAATAGAGTTGAATTTGAATGGGTACTGCACCATAACTTGGGGAGGCTAAATCTTATATTGTCTTCGTTTTGTTTTGGCTAAATTTATATATTGCTTTGTTTTCATTTTGATGTGTTTTTTGGTTATCGAACTTACCTTAGAATCTATTCACCATTCGCTTGGGCTTACGAATATATTATTGACGTTTACTCCACCCTACATGAAAAATTATATTCAAACAATGTATATAAGAGTTTTCAATTTTTTTATGAGGTATTTGATTGGGTTCCTTTTCATAGCTGTGACAACAGAATCCAAATTAGTTACCGTAGTTTGATGGAAATACATCATTCTCATATTTTGGGAAGTTATGAAAAGTTAAACCAAAGAAAATGGTAAACAAAAGGAGTTAGCCTCGAGACAATGTACCCATCATTCGACAGTGGCATTACAGGATCCGGCTTTTGGAGACAAGTGAAAGAAAGAACATTGCTAATGTAAGAAGCTCATACATTATAGTGTTATAGAACTTTTGAATACAAGATTTTTAACATTTGAACTCCACTTCTGCCTCAAATGTCATAAAACTATTGCTATGTTGTGTCTAGATCTCTTAAACTCAATTGTAACCAAAGCAATCACACTAAGTGAGTCCACAAATTCAATCGTAAGAAAAAGCCACACTAAAATACTCCACATCGCGGAGCTACCACTAGGTTTTTTTGGTATTGATTACACTTTGATATTCTTTTGGTCGTCTGAGGACTTTACAACAAAAAATTGAAATACAAGAGAAACTAAAGAAATTTATTGAAGTTAATCCCTTATCCTGCACTTCCATGTCTGCCTATGTCTTCCTTTGCAATGAGGTTGAATTCATAGTCACAATGTTTCACTCATTTGTTGCAAAGGTTGCAAACAGTGGTGAAGCCATAATTATTATTTAAGGTGGGCACAAAATACATAAAAAAAAATTATCACAAAAATCAATTATATATTAATGTATAATTAATATACACCATCATACACCGTCACATATAAGCAAGAATCAAATGCAGATTGTGACATATACACTGCATATTAGAGTTTAACAAGAATCAAATGTACAATATCATATATACATCCGGAATATACAGACCATAAACTTGTCCTAGTGTTATACAAACAATACATTGGAATGTATAAATTGAAAAACATATATGCATTAGAAGTATTAAATTTAAGTAAAATTTACACCGGATAAATCAAATTATATACATTCTATTGAGTTCAAATGCTCAAGGTTAAGAGTTCCAAATTTGCAATACTTCTTTAGAGCAGTATATTCCAAATTTGTAATACTTCTCCAGGTTAAGAGTTTCAAATTTGAGCAGTATATTCCAATTTCCAACTTATCCATTCCCAATTCCTCCCACTCTCCAATTGCAATTGTCAATTCCTAATTCTCAATTGCTACAACGAGCAGCAATTGTCGCTTTATCAATCTGAATTAAAAATCTCAATCTCAAATAAACAATCTCATAATTCCCAATTCACATGGTCACCACGAGTACCGAGCAGGTAGCAATTGCCACAAATCCCAACTAGAAAACTCAATCTAGAGATTCTAAACTATAAATCCACGAGGTAACATTTGCCAAATTCTCAAATGTCAAATTCAAAATCGAATTAAAAATCTAATCTAGTACTGAGATTTGAGAAAAAGAAACTGCTCAATAAATTAAAAAAGAAATTCAATCAAAACGGATGTTACCTTTCTAAGACGTCAAAATTGTCGCCGATTGGCGACTATTGTTGTGTCGTGAGTGACTAATCGGAGAATGGGAGGAATTGTGAATGGACAAGTGCGCATACTACGCCGAGCTGCGCAGATTCCGTTGCAGCTGGACCAGCTGTCGGGGGAAGGACTGACGAGGGAGAGGAGAACAGCCTGAACAGGAGAACGGAAGCGGAAAACTGGTTGAGGGGTTGAAACATTGAGGCCGTGGCGACGTGCCGGCATGAGGCGTGGCCCGTGAAGCCGATGAAGGGACTGAGGAGTCGTCTGTCGCCGACTTCCACCGACTATCGCTTGGAAGATCGTGAGAGTCTGAGAGAGAGATTTTTTCAGCCAGTAGTGGCCTTGGGAAATGAATTTAATAGCGAAAGAGACTTTTTTTACTCGATAATGGCCTTGAGAAATGAAAACAGATCCATTAATCTTTATCTCTTCTTTTTTATCTATTCACTTTATTTATTTGGTGTTTGGTCTTTGCACATTTGTTTGTAAATTTAACATTTAAAATAACTAAAAAGATAACTTTTATACCATTTTTTTAAAATTTAAGGTATTCTAACACATAAAATAATTAACAAGACATCTCTTTAAATTATTTTCAAAATTTTTAGGTGGGCATTTTTGTTATTAGGTATCAAATATACTATATAAAAAAGAACCTTCATAGAGTGGCAGGGGGGCACCGGCCCACCGGTGCCCCCTGTTGGCTCCGCTACTGGTTGCAAAGTTGATGTTGATGTTGGTTCAAGTTCATCTAATGGACTTGTGTTTCTTTCATCTCACGTTACTTCGAGAATCTTCATCAAATGGATATAGCTTGGTACATGAATTTGAAATGAGGTGTTGTGAGCCCAACAAGAGTACTCATATGTGCATGGGCTAAGGCCCATTTCCATAACACACTTGCTCATGCCCTACCCAGCTTGGACTGGGCATATGTGTGGTGTGGACCAAAACTTCAATTTTGACTTTTAAGTTTTTCGTTAATACCTCATTTTTCGTATGCTTTATTTGAGGCAAACTCTCCATTCTTTCAATGTCTCTGATTGAGATTTTAAGTAATTCAAATATTAACGGCGTGCCTAATCATTTTTATAATCAGTTGATGCTTTATTAAATTGAGCATGTTAGCCCTCATTTTTCCAACCATCTAAAAGGTGAATTCTAGGCTCTTATATCAATCATGATACCTGATTTGTCTAAGTTTGATTGCTTTGATGCTCATAACTACTGACATTGGTCAAAGGACTTATAGTTTCTATCTCAATCACTTGATTTAGAGTACGTGCTTTATTCAACTGAAGTTCCAATATGGCAAGTCTGTTACTTCTAAAAATGCATCTTCTGAAAAATTAAGTTCATCTTAACAAGTTTCTTCACTAAAAGATACCGAAAACAATAATTGTTTATGCTGTCATTACATTATGTGTTATCTTTCCAATTATTCGTTTTAAATTTATCACTGTTAGGAATGTGCTAAAGAAGTGGGGGCGGTTGTAAAGGCCGAATTTTTCCGTTGGGCGTTTCCACTTTGAAAACAACCTAGTCTCAAAATTTATCGATTTTAAATTCTGGATAGGAATATCGGGATTTCACCTTGTAAGACATGATTGCGCTTATCAACATAGGACACTAGAGTCTTAAAAAGGACAAGTCCCACTGCTGCAAGTTTGCTTCTAAGGCCAATCTAATTGAGCAAAGGCCTCAAAGGAGGCATCTAAAACCAATACTAGAACCAGCATCATACAAATAAGAGAAAGCAAAAAGGGCAGGCTTTAGATAGTAAAGATCTTAGGGTTCAGAAACCCCAATTAAATCCCAAAACCTAGCAATGGGCCTTTTTTTGTTTTTGTTTTTGTTTTTTGTTTTTTTGGGAAAAGTTAGACATTGTTGCAGCTAAAAACTGGATCAGGAACCACACCAGAAGAAAGGCCTGCAAAAGAGAACACGGAGTGACAGCTGGGTGGGGTTTTGGTGGGGAACGCTACGATGCTTAATTTAGAGATGACTAACAATGTAGAACTCTGAGAAGCAGTAAGAACACAATGTGTGTGTGTGTGCGCGTGCGCGCTTGTCTCATACCTGGGAGGTAGACCCCTTGATATAGTCGTGGAAGAAAGACTCCCAATAGGTTTGTGAGTCTTGATGGATAGACTTGGGTCAGGTCAATCAGGATCACGTTAGGAACATTGAGGATCAGGTCACAATCCTCGATGATTTAGTTAGGATCCTTTTAGAATCCTCACTCCATCGATATGATAACCACAAAATCCATAGTTGATCAGTATTGACCATGAATCACAACTGCCACGTGTCGCTTATAGATATGAGGTGTATTTTTAGCTCTATCATATGCCACATGCTTCTAGCAGTCTTAATGAAGCGGGTGGAAGCATTATTTTCCTCACTAGAGATAGCGAAATATACCCAAATAAATGGAAACTAATTTTTGGGATTTCAAGTGTTTGAGGAGAGTTCTGTTCGGACAGAATTTTGCTTGGGCAGAATTCTGCTCGGCTAATGGGCATTCTGCCCGGGCAGAGCGCTCGGACTGGATTCTACTCAGGCAGAATTCTGTTCGGCCCAGGTCATTCTGCTCGAGCAGAATTCTGCTCGGGCAGAATTCGGTTCGGCCAATGGGCATTATGCTCGGGCAGAGTGCTCAGATAGGATTCTGCTTGGGCAGAATTATGTTCGGCCAAGGGGCATTCTACTTAGGCAGAGTGCTCGTACAGGATTCTGTTGCAGGCAGAATTCTATTAGGCCAAAAAACATTCTGCTCGGGCAGAGTGCTCGGAGAGAATTCTACTCGGGCAGAATTCTATTCGGCCAAAGGGCACTCTGCTCGGGCAAAGTGCTCAGAAAGAATTCTGCTCGGGCATAATTCTGTTCGGCCAAAGAGCACTCTGTTCGGGCAGTGTGCTCGGACAGGATTCTGCTCGAGCAGAATGCCCCTTGGCCGAATAAGATTCTGCTTGGCTAGAGTGCTCAGACGGAATTCTGCTCAGGTATAATTCTGTTCGGCCAAAGTCCCTTTACTCGGGTAGAGTGTTCGGACAGAATTATGCTCGGACAGAATTCTTTTCGGCCAAAGGGCATCCTGCTCGGACAGGATTCTGCTCGAGCAAATTCTGTTTGGCCGAAGGGCATTCTGCTCGGGCAGAGTGCTCGGAGAGAATTCTGCTCAGGCAAAATTCTGCTCGGCCAAAGGGCATTCTACTCGTGCAGGTTACTCGGACAGGATTCTGCTCAAGCAGAATTCTGTTCGCTTGATCACCACATGTCTTCTTTGCCATTAATGCCTTTGAGCGGGAAATTTTCAAATTTCAAACTCTTCCTGCCTTAGGTTATGACACGTAAGGGGTAAATGAACCGTTAAGCTCCCCGAATGGCGGTTACTCGAAGTTCTCCAATAAAATGAGATCTTCGCGTCATTTTTTCTCACTCAAATCTTTTGGAAGCATTCTTCTCTCCAAGTAAGTCTCTCTTCTCTCCTTTTTCAGTACTTCTAGTTTCATAGTTTCAAATTTAGTAGTAGAAACCATGTCTGAGTCTTCAGAGAGTCTTTCATCTTCCGAAGAAAATATCATTATAAGTAGTTCTTCTTCATCTTCAGAACGAGTTTTAACTTCAGGAAGTGAAGTTGGGACTTCAAATCCTCAACCACCACAACTTTTAGCTTCAGAATCGTATCCACCTTCGTCTTCCCAACCATCACATTCTTTACCTGCTAAGAATGCCTTAGGAGATGTGAAGGACCAAGCTGAGGATAAAGCTAATCCAAAGCCTTGGTATACTGCCGATGACAAGTCAAATAAGATGCCCATCGAGGGTTTGACGACATTGATTCGGGAATATCCTATCCCCGAAGGCTGGTATGCTTGAGTTCCAGGTCTGCAAGAGCCAGCCAACTATGGACAAAGTTCAAAATGGGGATATATGAAGAGCAGGTGAAGTCTGGATATAGGCTTCCTCTTCACCCTTTTGCTATTAGCTTTTTCAAGCATTATCACATGGCTCCTGGGCAACTTGTTCTTAATGGTTGGAGAAAGTTGATCAGGCTTATTTATCTTGTCGAGACTTTGGGTTACAAGGCAAATCCAACAGATTTTATGAGAGTCTTCTTCGAGATCTATTTTGTAAAAAAGGTTGCTAACTGTCCTGGATGGTACTACATTCATAGCGGCAACGACTTCTAAAGGGCGGTCCAAAGTCCAACAAGGGTTGGCATTCCAGATACTTCTTTGTTGGCCGTGAAGATAAAAGGGATCTGCCCTTCGATAGAGACTGGAACCCTTACTGTAAGGATTTTGAAAACTGACTCCCGACAACCTCACTAAGCACATACTTAGCCATATCAAGCTTCGAGGTGGTCTTTCCATAGATGAACCTCTTACAGAGCAGTAGTTAGAATATTGGAAGATTATCCCCCGCAAGCCCATTCCAGCGGGTCTTTCAGTTCCTCCTCCTCCTCCTACTATCCCTAGCGCGTTATCTATTGAGACTATTCCTCTAGGTGTGCTTTATATATGTTCTTGGTTTCAATTTGGTTTCAATTTTTGTTCCTGTATTGATTCCTTTCTTTATGCAGAAATGGCCAGCAGAAGTGGGAAATCACCGCAAGAAGCCTTTCTCGGCGTGCTTCAAAAAGCTAAGGGGAAAAAAAGGAAAAATAGCCAAATGTAGAGTTGCCCCCTGTTCCAAAGAAGGCAAGGGTTACTCCTCACGACCGGTCTCCACAGGTTATTGAAGGAGTGTCCATTGACGAGGAACCCATCTTTCGACCCAGATAGACCCTCAGGCGTGATGAAATAGGGATGCCGGACAACCAGATCTCGAAGCAGCATCTTCTTCATGGAGTTCTTCCTCGGGACAAGGAGGTTTTCCAGAACTAGACTCATGAGACCTTCGCATGTTCTTTCGCTCAGGCTGTATACACGGTAATGTTCTTTCCCCCAACTTAGCTTATGTTTCTGTCTTCAACTTTCCTTTATTAATCGTTCTCATTTCTATTCCCAGACGTATGTCAATGGATCTTCGATGTTGTCTCGCTTTGAAATGGTGAGGCAAGTGGCAGCTGACGAAGCTCAGCAAAAGAAGGACGCTATTGGGGCGACAGAGGAAGCCACTCGTCGTTCCGAAGAGCTAAGTAAGCGAGAGGCTGACTACCTTGCTCATATTGAGACCCTTGAAAGGGGACTGGAAGGGCAAAATAGAAGATAGCAGAGGAGGCAAAGAAGGTGGAAGAGGCTCGAGACCAAGGCATCCGCGACTTCCTTGATGGAAATGCTCAGGATGAATGGCTAAAGAAGTGGACATATTATGGCTTGGAGATTTATGAGATGGGTTTCACGAAGGCCAAGGAGATGTTCACTGAGCGCTTCCCTGACATCCCTCTGGATGACTTTGTCATGCCTACAGTGGTGTCTCCATCTGGGGAGACTGTCATGCCTTCAGAAGCAGGAGATGTCGCAGCTTCCTATCCCCCAAAAGAAGGTCCTTCTGGCGATGCCCACGAGCCTTAGACTTGGTTTTGTATCTAGGCTCTTTATTTTTAGACTGAGTTCCTTTGATGCCCTTATAAGGGCTTTTGTAAAACTCCATCTTTTCTATTTTACTTGGTTTCACTATATGTTTCTCGTGGTTTTATTTCACCCTTCACACAGTGTTATTTATTTTTACTCTGTCTCGAACTCTTCATTCGTCACTTAAAGAGTTTGACAAAGAAGTCAAGCACCCTCGCTCGGCTAAATTTTGAAGGAACAAAAGTTGGATGGAGTGACGATGCCCCCATTAACTTTTACTTCTTCACGGGTTTAGATCTACAGCTAAACCGTTTGGCTTTCTCTCACTTGTGATTTTTGCAAAGAAGCAAGAGTTCTTCACTCTGCTCGGGCAGAGTGTTTGGCCACCATTCTGCTCAGGCAGAATATTTTATCTAATTTCGCCACTCTGCTCGGGCAGAGTGTTCGGTGAGTATTCTGCTCGGGCAGACTGTGCCATATTACAATGCTTAAAAAATAACTTTATTCCTCGAACAAAAGATAAAATTCACACTGGATTGCTTAACAAACCATTTATTCAAAAAATCTGTTAAAGACTATTTTAGAAAAATTGGGGTTTCGACAAGGTCTAAGCCCCTTATCCCCCCAAAAAAGAAGCATATTGCCTCAGGACAAGATGTTATTGGTAGTACTTTTGCAAGTTCTCAGCATTCCAAGTACGAGGGGTGGGATCTCCATAAAGTGTTCCTAATGTATAGGCACCCGGTTTGAGTACCTTTATAACACGATAAGGTCCTTCCCAATTTGGAGATAACTTTTCTGTTGCGGCTTTTAGATCAGATGCTTCTAACTTGCGAAGAACCAACTCTCCCTCTCGAAACTGTCTGGATCGAACCTTTGATTGTAATAGTGTGCGACTCGTTGTTTGATAACAACAGATTGTTCATGGGCTCGAGTTCGAACATCTTCTAATAAATCAAGATTTGTTCGAAGTCTGACTTCATTGTCTGCTTCATTAAAGTGTAAAGCTTGTATTGTCGGGAAGCCTACCTCCACAGGTAACATTGCTTCTATCTCGCAGCAGAGTAAAAAGGCTGTTTCTCTTGTAACTGAATGTGGAGTCATTCGATAAGCCCATAAGACCTTTGGGAGTTCATCGACCCAGACCCCTTTTGCCTCATCCAATTTTTTCTTCAATCCTTGTAAAATGTTTCGATTCATGTTTTCGGTTTGACCGTTGGATTGAGGATGAGCAACATAAGTGAATTTTAAATCCATCGAGAGATTCACGCAGAAGTTTTGAAAGTTGTTGTTGTCAAACTGTTTCCCGTTGTCAACAACAAGAGCCTTGGGTATTCTGAAACGGCAGACGACATTCTTCCAAAATAAATCTTCACACTTGGCCGAAGTAATGGATTAAAAGTATAAAATGGTAAGATTTCTCTTGACCCGATTTCCTTTCACTTTTTCTTCTTCTTCTTTTTTTTTTCTTCTAGACTGGTCTCTCTCTCTCTCCCCTCCCCCCTTCCCGCTGTCTCTCTTTCGCTTTTTTTCCCCACTTCATGGATGATTACCACATTTTAAGACATGTAATTGTTCTTGAACTTCAACAAATCTAACAAATGTTTATCCTTTTGATTTTCATGGAATATCTTCAAAAGTTTTTCAATTCATCCTAAATGTTCTGGCCCAATTGCAATGCTAATGGACATTCGAACACACCGGGCTTACAAAATCTCCTAGCAGATTTATTCCAATATATTTCAACATTACATATTATCTATTGTTTCTCTTGAAATTTCGATGTCAACAGTACTACAATAAGATAAAGGGTCAATTGGTTGCAAGAACAAAACTAAAGGGCATTTAGAAAAATATTCAATAATGTCTACGACCTTAGATGTAACCAAAGACTATAGCTCTACTTATTGATGATTAATAATTATCACCTTAATACAATTAATGACAATAGATTCCTAAAATGTTACTTAACCAATGTCTCCTAATCTATTTTAGAGCCCGTTTGAGATTTATTAAAAAAAACAGATTTCAACTTAAATCTTAATTAGTTTTCAAAATCTGATTTAATCAGAATTAGTTTGTTGTTTGGCAAAAGTAATTATAAATTAGATTAAATCTATAAAAAGTATTTGGATTAAAAGTACTTAAATCAGTTTCACTATGACAAAATGACCATAGATGACACTCGATAAATAATTTTCTAATATCCAAACAATGTTAACATAATTTTTATTCATAAATAACTATAAAATAGAAGAAAAGATTACAAGATAAGAAGATAGAAAAACTTACAGAAATTGAGTGGAGGAAGAGATAAACTCCAAAAACTATCTAATTAATTAAGGGGTATGAGAGGTCTTTTTGTAAAAAAATATGGAGATAGGATGGTAAATTAGAAGGTCAAACCTGATTATGAAAAAAATGATTATTTCATAATCCTCACTTTTGATAATTATGGATTAAATCATTTTTTAGCTTCTGGAGATAGATTAAATCTCTTAATCTCTTTTGCCAAACACCCACATATGATTTAATTTAGATTAAATCAGGTTTGACAATCTCATAATCAATCACAAACACCCTCTTAGCCCAACTTAGTTGTCACTAAGTTGGGGTTGCAGCCTTTGGCGAAATTCTCTCATTTCTAACTTTCTCATTTAAGACATGATAGGCTAAGAACTACATTCTAATATGACTTATCCTTTCACATCCATTTGAATTCTAAACGCAGCATGATACTTTTTCTACCATTATTTTTAGTTAATTTAGAGATTGTTTCAAAGTAAATAATTTCTGAATTATATATAGAACACTCAAATCGATAATATAACTCTAACCAACGACTTTATCAAGAAAACTGACATCTCCACTCTACTTAAACTAAACCCCTTCCTTTTTGTCGGTAGAAGTTGAGAAGTTACAAATGCCACTAAAAATAGTGCGAGTTAGACAAGTTTAATTATTAATTTAGCTATAAGTGCCACTAAAAAGGCCACTTGTACCTTGTAGGCGAGGGCCGGTAATGTTGATACTTGATTGATAATGTTGAATTTCAAACACAATTTAAGCAGCAAGGCATCCTCTGATGGTACGTGAAGTGAAAGAGCGGTTTTCATGTGGGGAGGGAATGAGAGTGCGAGAAATATGCGCTCGACTAGGAAGCAAATCCAAAAGCAGGTTGGTAACGACTTCGCAACATTGAGGATGTTAATGTAGGCCTGCTGTCACAAATGCGTAGAGATTAGCTCAAACAACGAAGCCAACTATTCTGCCAGAGGTAATGATATTAGGCAAATCTGGTGGCGAATGCAGCGGCAGCTACTTGAAGAAGTGGATGTTGGGAGATGCTGCAGGAGTTCAATCTTGAACCTGCCTCTAGTGTGGGACTAGGAAACCTGAAGATATGGCCGGGAAATAATATCAACGTACCCTGGAGAAAGAGTGGGTGGATGGGATGCGTATGCGTCAGCCAGAGATCTTCCGAGAATGGTTCCATGGATATGTTTGTTCAATTTAACTATCCAAATGGCCTGCCATTGGCGTAATCAGATTGCTCACAAACCGAGAGTGCAACGACTGAATAACAGGTGAAGGTTGCTATTGGCAGGGCTAAGTGGATTCAGCATGTCTCCAGGGATTGTGGAAGTGCCCTTAACGACCTGCAGCAGAATGGGTCAAAAATATACGCCGCAGAGAATGGAGCTCAGGTGGTCGGCCTTACTGGGAATATTGGATTTGAAACTGCAATTTCAGCAGAGATCATGGCTGTTGAAAGAGGGCTTGGACTAGCCTGAGATTGGGGCATCAATAAAGTGACGGCGGAAATAAGTTCAGATGAGGGAGCAAATAAAAGTGTGGATTGCCCTGCCCAACAGTAATAGTTATTGTTCACCCGAAAAGTTGTAGCTAGCTCCTAGTGACCAAATTTATAGGTGTCTTGGGGTTCTAATTTCTGGCCAATCAATCTGCCAATATTACGCAAAACCTGCTCGAGGAGAAAATTCTCGCAAGATAACTAATTTCAAACAGAGCCGTCCCAGTGTCCCACTAACCTGACTCAGCAAGGGGTTGACCTGATGAGCAAACTTAAGATCAACCAAAGGCGCACCACGCACTGACCAAGTGCGTAATGCTTTATATCAACGCTTTGCACTGAAGAGTAGATAACAAAGAAAGGGACCAGTTAATATTCAACTTTAGGAGACCTCCTAGGTAGACGGAAGTATGTACCTTTTGGTTACGGAAAAGAAAGACAGTTGCATCTAGCCGAAATTAATAACTGCATACCGGTCTTTGCTTAGACAACTACAGAAATCCAAAACTCAACTTGCATCTAAGGAAAGGTACTTTCAGGAAAATCGCACTAACACCAGCCGGGAATTAAGTGTAGCAGAGACCAAATGAAAGTTTACTATCCTGAATCGTTTATAGGTCGTTAACTTTTCCTGTATTGCATGAGTTCCGAATAAATTACAAAGTTATAACCGAAAATAAGACGGGGGGCAGCAAACTTGCAGATGAAATCCACCAACACAACAATCAGTGGCCAAAAAAGAGGGGAAGAACAGGGAATTTAATCTGAAAGACAAGTCAGAAACTTAAAGAAAACTAGAGAAAATTATAAGTTAACTAAGCGGGGTACCATGACCAAAGGAATTACTGGCATGAAATCCTTGTCCTCCTTTGGTGCTCTTCACCAGTTGTGCTTCTCCTCTCCACTGTGCTTTTTCACCTCAATTCATGAACTCAAACTGCAATTAATGTTCCGGAGTAAAACCCTTTCTGCTCTTGACAATCCAAAAGAGCAAGGCTCTCCTTGAAAGTTACAACTTGAGAGTTAAAATCAACTCCACAAGGTAGATATACAGTCTTACAACTATAGTATGCTGGGTCATAGACAACGAACCTCATGTCCTTTTGTTCGTGGCATTTGTAGTGATAGATCTGACCATTGACACTCAATTTTTTTATCAAGTAAACCCACGAGATATCTTCAAATACCATACTGAAATTCTTAGTCCAAGAACTGGCAACACCATATTCTCTCATGAACCCATATATCACAATTCGTCATGCTTAAACAAAATTTAGATTGATACGAGACGAGCAAACAAAGGGCCTCGTTGACAACTTGAATCTGTGTATGAATATCACATTTGTTCAAAGGGTAAGCTGGATGGTAATCAGGTAGCACCATCTCTCCAAATAATTCTTTACCTATGTTGAATAGCACAACACATCCTTCTCCGTCCTCATGCGAATCTTGCGCCAATTGAGTGAATAATTCTGTTGAAACAAACTGGTGTGCCAAGCGGAATTCATGATACATTGGCTGCATCAATCTTTTTCCAAGAATTCAACGAGCAAGCCTCCTCTCTCAACTGAGCCCCGCCACTGTAGCATGTCGCAACAACTTTGTAGTCATTAATTAGCTGATGATAGCCAAATCCCATCATGGAATTCACTTTAAAATGACACGGAGATAGGACCTTGAAAGTTGAAAACATTAACGAGGGGATTCCACATATAAATTGTCCAAAAAGGAGAAAATATCTTGATTATCCTCGTCATTATCTAAGTTGAAGCAGATCAGACCGCACGAGCCAATATTACCAACAGTAATGCATCTGTGTGGAGTTATGAACACGGGCTTTTCCAACTTAGCCCTCTTGGCAAAGAACCTCAAAGTCGTTGGCATAAGACAGACTGTGCCCTGTTCTCTGATGTTGATCATTATGGTATGATCCAGCTGGGTTCTAAAGAAAGAGAGCGACAAGTTCGCCCTCAATGTGGACGACTATTCACCTATTTTAACAAAGAGACGATTTTGGGTGTAACTGCAACAGATTTCAGATGTTATGCTATTACGTGGTAAGATTGAAAACCTGGGATCTTAAGTAAGAAAATGATATAGAACTTGAGGGGTTAATTGCAATTTATCCACTAACAAATCAAAGAAAACCACCTAACAACTCCCCAAGACCACACCTAAGGGACTCGACTGAAACTAAAGCCACTCACATCAATATAATGATTGTTGATATTCATCCATAGGCAATTCACAAGAGAAGAACTTCCACCACAGAAAACCATTTGAAGACAGGGATCATAATCATTCAATCCAGCTGTAGAGGCCAGGATTTCAAGAAACCTACCATAAAAATTCAGAGAATAGCCATCTGAAATGGAAGTCTAGAGTAGCAACACCTTCGTGAAGTTCAACTGAACACTACCAATTCAGCATTTAGTTTCGTTCAGACGAAGCTAAATCCTAGCTAAATGCTGAAATTCAAAAGGGTTTTCTACTGGGGTGAAGAAAATACTGCATCCTAGGGAGCTCAAAATTTGTAGCATCGGTAACAACAACGCATAACTCCTCTTAGCACCAAACACACTAGTATTTTTGTAGTTCACATCCAAGTTCCAAATCCTGTGTTCATACGACACATCCATCACAAGAAACATCTTGCAGACCAATGAAGTTTAATCTCAAATCGACAAGGGTGTCATGGCATTCATTACTTGAGCAGAGATCCGAATAACTAAATAAGAACGGGGTTGAGTCTAAGAAGAAGATTTAAACGACTTTCAGAATGAAATGAAAAGAACAGAAAGAATGCTACTGGACTAGGAGTAGTCCAAGCCGGATCCCAAAAAGCTATATGAGCAAATGCAACTATAGCCATACCCGGCATTGCCTTTCACCTTTTGGCTGAGCCTTGAACATATGCTTGCAACTATAACCCACAAAGAAGAAAAACTCTCGTCCTATACGTATTCCCAGGACAAAAGTCCAAACAAAGTACTCAATTCTCTCCAAGAATTTCTCTTCCCATAACGAAGTGTAATACCTCAACTATTTCTTGTAAATACGGACAAGGATCAAAATCCATACCTGGAATTGAACTTCAAAGTTTCTAGTCATGACCATTATGGACAAGGATCAAAATATGGACAAGAATTCCTCAACCTCAACCTGAAATAGTCTCAGTTTAAATTCCGAACAGATTTGAAGAACCAGTAATAAAGGAGATTTGCCAGGTTTGAGCGCCAGCAGTCTAGCTCTAATACAGTCCGAAAATCTAACAACGATAGTAGGATCAGAATACTGGTTTTGGAAGATTCGAGCATTTCTTTCTAGCGAAATGTGGTACACCACATCTGCAGTAGTGATATTATATATTAGATTCTTGTACTCATGACCTGCCCACCGATTAGCAACCCACTGAATGGTAACTCTCCGGTTTAGAGATGGCATGAAACTATTACATAACTTCCAAGTATTATTTGTAGAATGCACAATTAAAGAATAGATGGTCCTGACTTTCAATGCAAGATCTACAAAAAACACATTTTGAGGATTGAAGTGGAGTAAAGTTCGTAATCCTATCAAAGCAAGCTAATCTCCCAAGAAGCTTTATGAAACCAAACTACATTGTCTGCCAAGATTCATCATTTCTTTTCCTCCTAATACGTTCATAAGTTGATTTAGAGGAAAACTTGTGATTTCTATCAAGCAACCAAAAAACAGTGTCCTCACAGGAGGGTCACAAACTCGGCACATTGTCTCTAGTTTCAGTGCAAGCATAAGAATTGTGAGGCCTGTGCCAAGAGTTGTTAACAATGAGTTTTTCAACAGGAACAGTGCCTTGGAAATTGCTGCTATCCCAGATTACCAATGATCTTATCACCATATGTAAGGACAATTAGGTCACGAGGGTGCCCAATTATCGTGCCAACGGTAGGCTTTTAGCACTATCACCAGTCTTATGCTTAAGCAAGAGTCTAACCTTATATGTAAGTTTGAGGATCCTTCTCCAGGGCCACGAGACATCATCAGGGATGATATCCCTAAAAGTTCCTGCTCTGGAGTATATTATGCTTGACCCAACTAATCCATTTGGATTCATTGTTATCCTTGAACAAATTGCAAATGTGCTTAGCAACAAGGACATGGTTAGCTCCAAAAGACTTCAACTCCTTCCAAGACCAAAGGAAATTTCTTATAACATCATTCATCTGTGTAATTTACCCTTTTGGGAAGCATGAACATGTCAGCCCAGTAGACGCTGATACTACCCAAGATAGCTTTTACAAGCCGAAGCCCCCCAGCGCAAGACAATGAATCAATTCATCTAGAAGCTAACTCTGGCAGCGACTATATCAACAAGGTCTTTGAAATCAACACAATTTAATTTAGATGAAACAAGGGGACCCCAAGGTATTTAACAGGAAATCTGCCAAGACTAAAACCGGTGGTAGCAATAATGAGGTGTTTCAACTCACTGGCATCACCGCTATCTGACCCAGAAAGAAAGACTAGACCCTTGTTGCTATTAGCACACAACCCAGATATATCATAAAACCTGCTCAAAGCATCAGTCAAAACTTTGACAGAACTAAAATCACCATGGCAAAGCATCAGTAAGTCATCAGCAAAACCAAGGTGATTGATTTTAATTATCAGCTTTATAATTCTTATGAAACTTAGATTCAGGTCTCTTAGATACCTCTTGGTCAACAATTTGGGTAAGAATCCCCATGACAAGAACAAATAACTAAGGATCGATCTAATTCCCTTGGCACCGGGGAATTAATCAACAAGCTCACCACTGACAAGGATATAGTTAGAGCAGAAATTTTGGAGAGGAAACTCACACACCTCAGCTGGTGGTGGGTGAGATGTATTTATACATGGAAAGTGATCCGCGGATAAGTATTTTCAAGGATACATGATCAGATTAACTAATCTATAGCTAAGCCTATCCATAGCTAAGCCTATCCACTATTGTACACATGGGATAATCAATACAAAGGAAGATATGTGCTAATCAGATAAACAACCAAAGAGATAAGTGCTAACACACCCCCTCAAGATGATGGTGGGCGTGAGATAACCTTCATCTTGTTGGATAACAGTTGATGCCGGGTGGTGGAGAGATCTTTTGTAAGAATGTCGGCAATCTGATCCATAGTGGATATGAACTTAACTTGAAGCTCCTTGCGGCGAACTTTGTCTCGAACAAAATGAAAATCTATCTCGATGTGTTTCATGCGGGCATGAAAGACAGGATTGGCAGAGAGATAGGTGGCGCCCAGATTGTCACACCAGAGGGTTGGAGCACGAGTAGGAGAGAAACCAAGCTCTGCGAGCAAAGAAGATAACCACGTGAGTTCAGCAGCGCAGTCAGCTAGAGCTTTGTACTCAGACTCGGTAGAGGAGCGAGCAACCGTGCGTTGTTTGCGAGAAGACCATGAAATGAGATTACCACCCATGTAGATCGCAAAGCCACCAGTAGACTTGCGATCCTCGGCATAACCAGCCCAATCAACATCAGTGAAGGCATGAAGATCCCAATTCCGAGATTTGTGAAAGAATAAACCGTGACTGCTAGTGTGCTTTAAGTATCGGAGAATACGCTTAACGGCAACCCAATGCTCTTCGGAGGGAAAATGCATGTACTGGCAGGCACGATTAACGGCAAAGGCTATATTAGGGCGAGTGATGGTAAGGTACTGTAAGGCTCCAACCACTGAACGATATTTGGTGGGATCAGAGAAAGGAACACTGCCTAATTTAGAGGTTTTACTGGTGGAAGAAACTGGAGTAAGGACGGGCTTGGCAAGATGCATACCAGTGTTGGTCAGAAGATCACCAATGTACTTTCGTTGCGATAAGAGAAGACCAGAGGGAAGCGAGACGACCTCAATACCCAAGAAATAGTTTAAGGGACCAAGGTCCTTAAGGGAAAACTCAGAACCAAGAGAGTGAATCAAGGATGTAAGATGAGACGGGGAGTTGCCTGTGATAATAATATCATCGACATAAACAAGAACATAGCAAACGATGCCAGAAGAATGGAGAACAAATAACGAGGGATCGGTCTTGGAAGGAATAAAGTCAAGAGTGAGAAGATAGGTGGATAAGCGATGAAACCAGGCACGGGGAGCCTGTTTGAGACCGTAGAGAGATCGGTGGAGTTTGCAAACATGATTTGGGCGAGAGGGATCCGTAAAGCCTGGTGGTTGCGACATGTAGACATCTTCGGTGAGAAGGCCATGCAAAAAGGCATTGTTGACGTCAAGTTGACGTAAAGGCCAACCATGGGAAACAACAATGGAGAGGACAGTTCGAATAGTCGTATGTTTAACGACTGGGCTAAAAGTCTCATGGAAGTCAAGGCCCTCCTGCTGATGAAAGCCCTTGGCAACAAGCCGAGCTTTGTGTCGCTCCAAAGAACCATCAGCTCGGTGTTTGATACGAAAAACTTGTTTGCAACCAACCACATTCATGCTAGAGTGGTAAGGAACTAGGGACCAAGTGCCATTTCGAAGAAGGGCATTGAATTCTTCAGTCATTGCATGACGCCATTCGGGAAATTTTTGGGCTTGAGTGTAGCAAGTGGGTTCGGGTAAGGGTGGTGTTTCAGCGACAAAGGTAAATGGACCTTTGGGTTTAAGGGAGTTGGTCATGGTACGAAGAATCATAGGATGCTGACGAGTAGAGGAAGGTGGTGGTTTGGAAGATTTGGTGTGTTGAGGAGGAGTTGAGGAGTGTGGGCGGGAAGAAGAACGACGTGAGGGAGTGTGAGATGGGGAAGTAGCCAGGGTTGGTGTATGGGCAAGGGATGAGCGTCTGGGAGAGGGAAGGAGGGGTGAACGAGGATGAGAGTTAGGTGGGGATGGGATTTCGATGGAGGGAGGAGATGGAGACAGTGGAGATATATGATGAGAGGATTGTAAGGGGGGGTTCGGGTGGAGACGGGTAGGGGCTAGGGCCCATGGTTGAGAGGAAGAAGAAGCGGAAGATGGTGGTGTGCCAAGAAGTGAAGGCCCAGAAAAAGGATACGTATATTCATCGAAGGCAACATGACGAGCAATGTAAATCTTTTTGGTTTTTAAGTCAAGACAACGATAGCCTAGATGGTGAGGACTGTATCCTAAAAAGACACAAGGAGCAGACCGATAGTCGAGTTTGTGAGCGTTATAAGGTCGTAGAAACGGATAGCAGAGGCATCCAAAAATTTTAAGAAAAGTATAAGTGGGAGTAGTGCCATAAATGATTTCAAACGGGGATTTTTGTTGTGAAACTTTGGAGGGCATGCGATTAATGAGAAATGTAGCAGTTTCAAAAGCAAAATCCCAATACTGCTGAGGGACGGAGGCATGAGCCATAAGAGCAAGACCCATTTCAACAATATGGCGATGTCGACGTTCAATAGCCCCTTGTTGTTCATGAGTGTGGGGACAAGAGCGACGATGAATAATGCCAATGTTTGTAAAAAAAGCACTGAGTTTGCGGTACTCTCCACCCCAATCAGTTTGGATTGATTTGATTTTTCGTTTGAATTGCCGTTCGACCATAGGTTAAAAACAGTGAAAATTTTGGAACACATCAGACTTACGAGCGATAGGATAAAACCAGAGAAATTTAGAGTAGTCATCAAGAAACAAAACGAAATATCGAAATCCATTAGTAGAAGTAGTGGGGGCGGGGCCCCATACATCACTGTGAATAAGATCAAGAAAGTTTGAACTACATGAATTTGTGACAGGTAACGGATTCCGAAATGCTTTGCCTAATTGACAGGATGAGCAAACAGTGTGAAGCTTGGAGGTGGTACATGGTAATTTATTTGCGGAGAGAATGCGGTGTAGGACACGAGCATGAGGATGGCCAAGACGTCTATGCCAACCGTCAGGAGTGGTGCGAGTAGCGGAAAGAGCAAGCGGGCGAGAGGATGGATAAGCGGTGGAGAATGAGTAGAGACCATTATTACTGGGACCGCGGAGGAGTATTTGTCCTGTGACCTGATCCTTCACCAGAAAAAAGTGAGGATGAAATTCAAAATAAACATTATTGTCTTTAGTAAACTGTTGAACAGACAGGAGAGATTTAGATAATGAAGGGACATGAAGAACATTAGACAATGAAAATGAAGAAGTAGGGGTGCGAATAATGGATGTGCCAGTATGAAGGATAGGAAGTCCCTTACCGTTGCCAACATGAAGCTGATCAGGACCATTATATGGTTCCGCAGAGTGAAAGATATCAAGTGTTGGTGAGGAATGATGGATAGCGCCTGTATCCGGAAACCATTGAAAATCATCAGCCATAGGAGCGGTCTTAGAGTGCACACTGTAATAAGCGGTAGGAGCAGAAGAGTTGGAATGTGGATTGGAGGGATTCTTGCAGTAGAGAGTATCATGAGAGGTAACATTGCAGAATTTACAGTAACGCGGACGATTACCAAATTTGCCAACAGTGCGACCGCCGCCACCGCCTCGGCGTCCGCCACCATTTCCACCAGGAGAGTGTTGGAATTTGTGACCACCACCAGTGGAATGAGAACTGGAACCAGAAGAGGGATGATGGTTGTGATGAGAGAGATTTGCCGCAGGCGTAGGGTTGAGAGACGGAGATGGAGGGTGCAAAGTGAGTTTGTCAAGATGGTCAGCATTGAGAAACTCATGGCTAAGGAGGAGGGAGTGGAGTTCAGAGAAAGTGACCGGCTCGGAGCGAGCACTGAGTGTAGTGACAAGGTCTTTGAACTCAGGCTTCAAACCACGAAAGACATATATATTGAAATCTTCAGGCGAAAGAGGACGACCAGCTGCAGAAAGTTCATCAGAAATAATCTTGGCCCGTTGAAGATATGCAGAAACAGTGTCATCCTTCTGATTGAGTTCATGAAGAGATTTGTGGAGGCGCAGAATCCGGGTGTTCGAAGGAGAGGCAAGAGATGAGGCTAGGACCTTCCAAACGTCATGGCTAGTGTTGCATCCAACCACAAGCGGCAAGATTTCTTCCGAGAAGGAAGAAATCAACATGCTAAGAATCAGAGAATCTTGATTTTGCCACAATTGAAAATCTGGGTTGGGAATAGATGAAGTCTGCCCTTGAGAAGTAATGTGGGAAGGTGGAGCAGAGATGGTGCCATCCACGAAACCGAAAATTTCGAGGCCGCGAAGAAAAGGAACGACCTGCATTTTCCAGTATAGGTAGTTTTTAGTGGTGAGTTTCAGAGAGAGGTGGTGATGAGCATGAGAAAGTGAGGGAAATGAAGGGCTTGGAGAGGTAGCAGTAGTGGTTGAGGAAGAAGAAGCCATGACTGAAGGTGGGTCGTGAGACAAGAGACTGCTGATACCAAGTTAGAACATGAAATTTTGGAGAGGAAACTCACACCTCAGCTGGTGGTGGGTGAGATGTATTTATACATGAAAGTGATCCACAGATAAGTGTTTTCAAGGATACATGATCAGATTAACTAATCTCTAGCTAAGCCTATCCATAGCTAAGCCTATCCACTATTGTACACATGGGATAATCAATACAAAGGAAGATATGTGCTAATCAGATAAACAACCAAAGAGATAAGTGCTAACAGATATAAGGCATAGGAGTCGTCATACTGGCTTTATCCGAGTTTAGAAATCTGCTAGGAAAGCCCATCTTGCTAAGATCAGCCTTAAAGGAAAGTCCCAGTTCACATCAATATTGTAGGCTTTTAGAAGGTCGACTCCTAGAGCACATTTAGGTTGGGTACCATTCCTATGGTGACTTCTAAACAAATCTCCGGCTAATAAGATATTGTCTCTAATTCTTCTACCTTCAAGGAAGGCGGTTTGGAATCTAGAACCAATAAACAGCAAGACAACTTTCCATCTATTAGCAAGAGTTTTATAAATATATTCGTACATGGTATTGCAGCAAGCATATTAGGCCTGAAGTCACCAGGAGAGGAAGGATTTCGAATCTTACGCACAAAAGCTATAGCAGCTGCATTGGTTTCCCTGAGCATGATACCAGATTTGAAGAGATGGGAGATGGCTTCTAGAACATCATTACTAATAATGGCCCAATGCTTTCTTCAAAAAGAAAGTATTGCCCAGCAGGACCTGCAGGGGCTTTGTAACTGCTAAGGGAAACATAATAGCCTTAATCTCATCATCAGTAATCTCTCTGAGTAATCCTAGCCCTTATGGGTAGGAAAAGTTCTAGTGCAGAGGCCACCAAGAACCTGAGTAGCCGGAAAAGAAATATGAGATATCCTAAGGAGTTCCACAAAGTAGCCTCAAACATTTTTTAATTTCCCCTTCATCTTGGTTTCTGTTACCAAGGGAGTTTTGAATGGCCTGAATTTTATTTCTGTAAATTCAAGCATTGTTTGATTTATAGAAGAACTTGTTACTTTGATCACCAAGGTCAATGTGCTGGACGCTAGACTCTCGTCTATAACAATCCTCTTCTTCCCTGGTAGCTCTAAAAAGCTGAACTGTGCACTCTTTCTCTTGGGCCCAAGGATAGGATTGAGAGGGGTATCATCTGGCACAAGTTGGCAAGCTTGAAGGCTGGCCTTTGCATGGATAATATTATGTTTCACTTGGCCAATTACATCTTTGTTAAGAGCTTTTAGGTCCTTCAAATTTTCAGCTTTTGGCACATGGAGAATGAAGGATAGCCCTTAACATTAATCTTCCAGGCTATCTCCAAAACAGGAAGAAATTGGGGCCTCTCGGCCCAAAAGTTGAAAGACCTGAAAGGAATGTTCTTTTTCACGGGATCCCGACCAAGATTTAAAAGCATCGCTGAGTGATCAGAGACACCGTGAGTTAGAAAGTGCACTTGAAAAGCAATAATTGAATAAGGTTATATCAGCTTTCCTAGCAATGCTATCCCAAGAGAATGAAAAAGACTCCATCAAATCTCAAATCCTCTAATTCAGAATCCAAAATGAAGTCAGCAAACTCTTCTATCACTACAAGAAAATACCTTTTTAGCGACGGATTTTTACTGACGGAATAAATTCCATCGGTAAATGGACTTTTAACCGACGGAACAGTCCGTCGTTAAATACTATTACCGATGAAATGAACCGTCGACAAATTTTTTTGCCGACAACTTTTTTGCGACAGTCTTTTAGCGACAAAATTAGTTTTTGGAGGGTTTTATAAAAAATTTTAAGCGACGGAATTGTACCGTCGCTAAAACTTCCGTTAGTAAAGGTCGTCATTCACCGACGTACTTTTAGCGATGAGTAATTCCGTTGCTAAAAGTCCTCGATTAAAACACCCAGATCTGCTTCTTTCTCTCTCCCCGTTTCTTTCTCTGAAAATCACCTCTCAGCTCCGGCGATCCCCCTCCACGGTGACCCTTCCACTGCCGCCGCGTGAAAAGCTCTCCACTGCCGCTGTGCCACCAATGCCGCCGCCCTCCACTGCCGCCGTCTAATTCCTGTCTTCTTTATTATAAGGTAAGTCCACTAAACCTAATTATTTTTGTTCTTCCCTACAAATTTTGTGCATAATTTTCTGTGTATGCTTGGAATAAATGTTTGGCTGTGTTACAAACATGCTTTGCTTTGATACTAATTTGATTTTGAACTTCAGTAAGGTTATAATAGAGTTTTTCAGTTTTCGGTTTCTTTCTTATATTTTGATGCTCGACTTAAAATTAATTCCTGACTCCGACGCTAGTCATGAGTCCTCTAATCATCTATGCACTTGGTGGTTTGTATTGGTCGTTGAGGGTGGTGTTGCAGTGGTGCGACTGAGCTAGTGGATCGCATACGGTGATGGAGAAAATATCGATGGTGGTTTTGTGCTGGAGTGGTGGCTATGAAGGTGTGTTTGTGTGGTAAAGTTACAGCGAGATATGCTGTGTTTTTACTGTTCTTGAATGACGAGCTTAAGAGAACAATACTCGGACAAAGTTTACAGATTGCAAAAATTCCTAAAGAGGTTACACATTATAAAACTAATGACACAACACAAATTCACCTAATGGATACACAGTAGGTGGCCATTGTATTATCATGGGAAGGCAACATATTATGACAAGTGAATAAAACTCAATAACCAAGTGATTAGGAAAATGACAAACACTACCACCCTTGCATCTGGGCATGCAACACGGTTTAGTGCAACACTACCAAGATGAAAGGATAAAGTCTAATAAGAGATGAAAATCTTATTGATATCAGCTAAACACAAAGGAACAGCCATCAAATACACCACAACAGCTGTGTTTTCACAAAACAAGAATGTTGTGCCCTAGTCCAACTGTAAATGACATTCATAATCCACTTGACAACAATCGAATTGATGGCTTAAAGCTTTTGGCAACTGAGTTTGTGCAAAAAATTAATGGTTCAAGAAATCAATATGACTTAAATGCGCAAATCTATTGCGAAGGAGTCGAAAGTAGAATTCCAATTTTAGAATATGATTAAGGAGATAGGAAATCCCAAACCACAACAAAAAGCTAGGAAACCCTTTCCTTAATTCAAGCATATCTGTAAGGAAATTGAGGTAGCACCTTGATCCTTCGTAAACTAACGAACATCCCAACACCTCCCCCATCTTTCTTTGGCCCAGGGAAGAAGAAGCAAAGGACAAAGAGTGGGCTGAAAAACGCCAATCGTAAATATTAGACAACCATAGTGATTACATTTAGTGATTACATTACATTTTTCCTTTTATACCACTACAAGAAAACAGGCTTTTAGCGACGAGGAAATCCGTCGCTAAAAGCCCAAATTCCGTCGCTAAAAGAATTAGCGACGGATTCACCGTCGCTAAAAATTCCTTGTATAAAAGCCCGTCACTAATAGTTTAGCGAGGGAATTTTAAATCCATCGCTAAATATGTGATTTTTACCGACAGATTTATTTTTCATTAGCGACGGATATTCCGTCGCTAATTATATTTTTAGAATTTTAATTTATTTTCTTTTTTGTCCAATTAGCGACGGATTAAATATTTTAGCGACGGAATATTCCGTCGCTAAATAACTGATTGAAAGGAATACTTTAGCGACGGAATAAATCCGTCGCCAAAAGTCAATTTTTTTTTTTGAATTTTTATCTGTATTTTTCAATTACCTAGACCTGTACAGAAATACAATTTTCAATTCTCAACAACAACGCGCAATAAGCGAAATACATAAAGAAATATATATAATCAATTATAAAAAATATTTATTATAAAAGAAACTCATACATGTACAAGCCGGGAACCGGAGATAGCCGGTTAGGAGAGGGGAGAAGAGTACAAGCCGGGTGCGGGGGGGGGGGGGAAGCTAGGAACGGGCACGGGAAGGGGCTCATCAGGGGTTCCCGAGTCCCGGATCTGGATCCTGCTGAACCGGGGCCGGGGCGGCTGGTCCAGCAGTGCCCTGCTCCCTCATCATCCGGCACACCACTGTAGCAATGCGCTGGATCTCCTCGTCGTCCAACTGAGGCCGAGGAGCCGGTGTCTGTGGAGGGGCAGCAGGGGGTGAGGACGCTCCTATCACGGCACGAGGAGTCGTGCTAGGCAGGCCGCGTATGCGGCCTTTCGGCCGATTCACGACCTCCGGCGTATCCAGCCATCGCTTCAACCCCCCAGTACTCGCAGCCGTACTAGTGGACGCTGATGGCTGTCCGGACTGCTGCTCGGACCCCCTTAGCTGTTCATACGAGGCCTGCAAAAATAGTGGTTTAACGATATGTTAGGGCATTAATTAACGAAACAGACATTGAGGATAGAAAGAAAAAACATTAACTTAAATAAATTGACTCACATCGATCCGCCGGGCAATATCTGAAATATAGTCGCCCGCCTGGTGCGTCTCGTCCTTGTCCTTCTTCCGCACGTGCGTCTGAGTATAGGTCAGAGCTATGACCTCATCCTCCTCTAGATCCGGGTGCTCGACCGCGTTCATGTGTCGGACGATGTCGTGTGGCACCGACCCCCCCGTGTGCGTCGGATCTCTGTTCTGTCTGTTCTCAGCCCCGCTCTTACTCTTGGCGTCCCAACCTGGATCCGCAGCCCACCGATCTATCATCTCCCCCCATACACGGTGAGATATCCAATGTGGGGGATATTTCGTCATGTCCGTCATCGGGGCACCCGCGGGCAGCGCCTTCTTCGCCCGGTCCCGTGCATCGTGGAGCCATCGGCGGTAATTCTTGCCGATGTAGGCAAAGAAAGCCTGCTGCCCCAGTACCTGCTGCTCAGGCGTGTCAAACGTGAACCCCTCCTGTAATGCATTCAATAACACAAATTAACAACATAAAACAAACTGTAATTTAACATTTACTAACGCTGAAAAAAATACTTCACCGTACCAGCCACTCCTCCCATAGGGCCTCCCTCGCAGCGGCATCCCAGTCCTTCCAGTACAGGCGTGGCTCGAAGAATCGGCCCTTCACAAGAACGCCGATCTTCGTCCTCGCCATATTCTCCAGGATCCTGCCAAAGAAGTAATTAAATTAATTAATACAGTTCAAATATAAATTAACACCCAAAAATTTTAAACATAAGGCATGAGGTGATATTTTTAGTACTTACAGGCCCTCCTGCGTGAGCGTAACTCTCTGTTTACGCTGGGGGTCGATGCGTACCCCGCGTGTCGGACCACGGCCTCGTCGAGATCCTACAAAACACAGACATTAATACAGTTCAAATATAAGGCTAGCGAAAATGTACGAAACACCGTTATCAACTATACCTGAGGTAGAACCCACGGAAGATGGAGAATGCACGCGCGTGTGGGATGAATCTGCGTCGGGCTGGGGCGACGGCTCGAGCTGGGGCGACGGCGATGGCTGGGGCGACGGTGACGGCGACGGCTGGGGCTGGGCCCCCGATGGCTGTCCGCGATCACTCTGTGCCTCGTCATCAGTAGGCAATGACGAGGTGGGACTAACCGGGGAGGAAGCAGCTCGGCGTCCAGCCCGGCCACGAATAGCCCGTATCCTATCCATATCTGACTTCATATAGATTATATACAAAGACATTAACACGTGAAAAACAATAATTTAGGCATAAATCATCATCGGCACTATATATATATATATATATATATATATATATATATATATATATGGGAGCTGATCCCTTGACAGCGTAGGCAAAATATGATATCTTGCCAGCGCGATCTGGCCGTCCATCCCGAAGGGATGGACGGTCCAGATCACTTTTTTTTGCGGCGCTGTCAGTCGTCCGCTACACTGTGTAGCGGACGGATCTTTTTACCATCTTGCCCTCGCTCACCCGTCCGCTACACAGTCTAGCGGACGACATTCTTGGGCCAACAAAAAGTAGTCCGCTACACTGTCTAGCGGACGACTGTTTCCGTCAAACCACCCACTTCCCCCTGACAGTTGTCACATCAGTCGATGCACGTCTGTTACTTTGTCGTTATCCCAGCGTCCGCAACACAGTGTAGCGGACGTTGGCAAGCATTCGAATCCTTCTAAACTTCTATTCATTCCTTCTTCTCACAATCAAACTATTCCTTCTTCTCACAATCAAACTATTCCTTCTTCTCACGATCAAACCAGCGGCGTTGGCAAGTAGATCGGCGCAATTTCTTTGCAAGAAATCCTTTAATCGTCTCATCAATCACGTAAGTTCACAAACTAATCCTTACTTTGTTCATAATCTAGAGTTCATCTTGCGGCGTTGGCAAGTAGATAGGCACTATGCTAGCGTTTGTCAATGTATATACATATATATTATATATGTGTATTGCGTATTATCTGATCACATGCTAGCGCTGAATATGCTAGCGTTGTATGTTTGGGAATGTTTACGCTTCCAACCTTGCCCTCTTTCCATTATTTCAGTTGCAAAAAATGGATTTCAACCCTGGACCAGAAGATTCGTCCGTATTATACGACCAAGCATCCCATATCAGTACGCTCATATGGGATGGTGGAGTAAGATACTTATTTTATCGTTTATATCGTTTATTTTGCTTACGTATTTCAGTTGCGAACGTTGTATAGTGTTTATTTTGCTTAAATAATATTTATTAATTCGTAGGAAAGAGCACTTGTCAACACGGTAGAAGTAAGTGATAATTTCAACGCCTGGAAATTGAACAGAACCCAGAAAAGATTACTGCGTGGGATTGGGTTTGGGATTTTCACGCATGGGCAGATCTTTCAACAACTTGACCGGCACTTAATAGGTGCCCTTGTTCAAGGTGGAGAAGTGAAACGAATACGTTTCACTTCCCTCTCGGAGAGATGACAATTACCCTAGAAGATGTAGGGTTCATCTTAGGGTTACCGGTGACGGGGCGGCCGGTAATAGCTCATCCGTCCGAAGCAACGAATAAGAGGACCGCTAGGGACTTCTTTACTTCGGTACCCCAGGATGGATTTAGCAGTGGTGGTATCAAGTTGAAGTGGTTGGTAGATACCTACGGGGTTTTGCCGGAAAACTATACGGGCCATGACCTTGTGCTGTACACACAAGCCTTCCTCTTGTGGGTGATGGGGGCAATATTATTCCCAACGACGTCGAAGAACACGGTCAGCGTCAAATATATACCGTTTTTGCGTAACCTGGCTGAGGTTGGGGATTATGCCTGGGGTGCAGCAACTCTTGCATACCTGTACCGAGCATTGCACAAGGCAACGAGGCCCGACTCCAAAGCGATATGTGCATGTCTCTCGCTATTGCAGGTATATCATACAATTCTTCATTACGTGCTCTTTGTTGTTTTTTTTTTTGTTGAATGGACAATAAATGTTGACGATACTTTTTTCAATGTCTTTGCTCTCAGGTGTGGTCTTATGAACACCTTGCTACCGGCGCACCCAGGCGTAGGGACGGAACAGATAATGTGTGGCCTCGGTTGTGCGCCTGGGAGTACAGCCGGAAGGAAACCCACTACGAGAGGAGAGACGATCCCCATCACAACATTTCATACTATCGGGGGAGCTCGACTCGTTATCTCCTGGCCAGATGCGATGGGCACCGTACAAACGTTTGGCGCGACGGGTGGGAGAGTCGTTCGTCTTCACGCTCTCCGGGTTGCAACGCACACCCCTGATCCACTTCGAGGTCGCAGAGTGGCAGCTGCCGGATCGCGCTATGCGCCATTTTGACTGCCTGCAGGGGTTGCCAGCCGGCGCGCCAGATATGAGGCTTAACAGGAACCCACCGGGTGTCGGACTGTTTGGCAGGGCGAATGCGCACGAGTTGTGCGCGCGTGAAATTGAGGTCTGGAATTCTTGGCAGGACACGCTGGCGGCCATTGTGTCGGAGCCTGACCCCGTCATCAGTATCGAACAGTACAACGAGTGGTACTACCGCATCACCCGGAGGAGAGTAGCTCCAGTAAGGTTTGAACGCGGGGAGAAGTACCACCCTAGGGGTCAGATCGATGAGCACATGGCATACAATCTGGTAAGTTGCCCAACCAGTGCTTCTAATTGAACTTGATCATTCTAAGTGTGTACGAAGTTACTTATTTATTATCTCTCTGGATGTAGGTTAATGCCTCGTTCGCCTTCTTCCAGAAGTTGAGCGAGCGGAAGGATTTGGTGGATGCCATGGGCGAGGAGCTTCGCCAACAGGCTGAAGCGTTGGCGGTTGGCTGCGAGAATTTTTTGCGGTAAGCATCGGGACAGCCAAACCCGGGAATGGGTTATCCGGGGTGGCAGCGGCCGTTTGTTCCCGAGGGATGCACCGATCCCTCGGGACAGACTTCGGGAGTGAGCCAGGGATATGGTTTTCCCTCTGTACCAGAGATGGCTGGTGATTGGGGACCGCCAAGCACCATGGGCCAGGCTCAAGCGCCGTGGGATTATTACAGTGCGCCCTCCTTCTCTTTACGATTGGATTCGGAACCCCAACCCCTCTCCCAGAGTCAAGTCACGCAAGACTGGATTTTCGGAAACATCAGTCTGCCCATTGTCCCGTGGGCAGGACCATCTATTGCCGAAGGCGGACAATACACCCCCGTTGACCTCCCTGAAGGAGTGCAATATCCCCCCGTCGACCCCCCCGAAGGAGTGCAATATCCCCCCGTCGACCCCCCCGAAGGAGTGCAATACCCCCCGGTCGACCCCCGAGGGCAATATCGCAAAGGGCATCCGTTGAAGCCCCTAAAGCCGCAGAAATGCCAGATAATCAGAGAGCGTTATTTTAGCGGCGTCCCGCATGACCAAGCGTTGTATAGTGTGGATCATCCGGAGGGCATGGATTACAGTTGCTCGTGGGGAGAACTGGCCTCGCTGGCTCCGGGGAGTTGGTTAGACACCGGTGTCGTCTCCACCTACGTGGAGATTCTGAAGGAAAGGTGTCGGCAGCAGCCGAGCTATCCGGCCGTTTTTCTGTTCGATGCCTTTTTTCATCAGATGCTAGTGTCTGAATGGCATGAGTGGGTCGAAAATAGGGGGAAGAAAAAGTTGGCCCAGTGGAGACCGTCCTTTAACCTACGAGCGTATCTTAATAGGGATAGTCCGGTGAGCGCAAGTGTTGCCGATGTGTTTCTAATCCCATTTCTAGGGCACAGCCACTGGTACTTGGTTTGCTACTCCCCAACAACTAAAGTCGTATCGGTGATCGACAGTCTCCACGACGATACTCATCAGATGCCTGTGCTGCACATGTACAAAGCCCAATTGGACGCGTTGGTAATATTACGATCGCTGTATAATTCTCTGATTCTATCTTGCCATAAATTTTAACTCGTGTCTTACGCCATTTTCTGTTTCTCGCAGAATATTTTTTGTGCAATGGTCAATCGTGTCCGTGATGTCCCCGTACCGGCGCGGCCAAATCTCAATAGGCGATTGAAGAAGAGGAGGCCCAAGCAACGTAACACTTCGGACTGCGGCGTCTTCCTTTGCATGTACATGGATTTCATTTGTCGCTCTGAGAGCCTCAAGGCGGCCGTCTGGAGCCAAGCAGAAGTTGAAGGCTATAGATATAGAATGGCTTGGCAAATTATGAAAGGCCGGCCTAGAGCGGTTAGGTTTATAGAAAATCCGGCTAATGACGAGAATCCGGCCCAACATGCGGACCCCAGTTGAAATTGTATCATAACAGTATTTTTTACATAAACTGTACGCCATAGGTGGGATTTGATTTGTGTTTTTTTCTTTTTTCGTTGGTGTGATTTGTTTTGTGTTGTTTTGCTGATGAACGTTGTTGGTTTTTTGGCCTAATTGGGAATGATTGAAATGTGGAAAACGAAATGGTGCAAAATTTTTGGAAGTTTCTCTGCTGCGCCGTCCGCTACATTGTATCGCGGACGTAAAATGAAGACCAAAAGTTTCTGCTGCGCCGTCCGCTATATTGTATCGCGGACGTAAAATGAAGACCAAAATTTTCTAAGTGTTGATACCAAAAGTTTCTGCTGCCCCGTCCGCTACATTGTATCGCGGACGTAAAATGAAGACCAAAAGTTTCTGCTGCGCCGTCCGCTACATTGTATCGCGGACGTAAAATGAAGACCAAATTTTTCTAAGTGTTGATACCAAAAGTTTCTGCTGCGCCGTCCGCTACATTGTATCGCGGACGTAAAATGAAGACCAAAAGTTTCTGCTGCGCCGTCCGCTACATTGTATCGCGGACGTAAAATGAAGACCAAATTTTTCTAAGTGTTGATACCAAAAGTTTCTGCTGCGCCGTCCGCTATATTGTATCGCGGACGTAAAATGAAGACCAAATTTTTCTAAGTGTTGATACCAAAAGTTTCTGCTGCGCCGTCCGCTACATTGTATCGCGGACGTAAAATGAAGACCAAAAGTTTCTGCTGCTCCGCCCCCTACATTGTATCGCGGACGTAAAATGAAGACCAAATTTTTCTAAGTGTTGATACCAAAAGTTTCTGCTGCGCCGTCCGCTACATTGTATCGCGGACGTAAAATGAAGACCAAAAGTTTCTGCTGCGCCGTCCGCTACATTGTATCGCGGACGTAAAATGAAGACCAAAAGTTTCTGCTGCGCCGTCCGCTATATTGTATCGCGGACGTAAAATGAAGACCAAATTTTTCTAAGTGTTGATACCAAAAGTTTCTGCTGCGCCGTCCGCTACATTGCCTGCTCTAACGTCCGCTACATTGTATAGCGGACGTACAAAGACCAAAAGTTTTACTTCGATGCCACCCCTCCGCTATACAATATAGCGGACGTAAAAGACCAAAGTCAATGATGTCCGCTACATTGTATAGCGGACGGGAATTACAAAATAAAAAAAAATCTCGTAATAAAGACTTTAGATTTTATTCGATGGCCTCTCATAGGTCCATTTTAAAAAAATTCCAGTACCCGGTCGAAAAATTATCCCTCGAATATTATTACAAATGTCATAAAGTTGTACAAAAAATTAAAGGTCCACTGCAGCTTGTTCGTCCTCATCTTCGGCGTCACCTTCTTCCCCGTCTTGCAAACCCCTTGAACTTATCCCCAGTGCCTTGTAATGGTTCCGCTTGTCGTGGTCGGTCATTTTGTTGCACAATGCACACCTTCGCAGCTTTTTAGGTTGAGTTGCCGTTTCAATAGAGCTTTTCATCCGCGTAGATCTCTTGCGGCCTTTCGTTTGCGATATAATTGGATCCAACAAACGGATATCATTGTCGTCTTCCTCCTCCGGCTCGTCATCTTCTGATACCCCCGTCGTAGGCTCGGTGTCAATCGCATTGGTGACTGAAGCTGCTTCCAACTGGTCGACGATGGGCTCTTGTTGCTGAGCTACCTCGAGGAGATGTTTATAACCGACCATTGTAGCAGCACCTTTTACGGACAAACGGGTGAACATCGTCACCAGATGATTATACCGCAACGTCTCTGATTCTTCAAAGTCAGTATACGGGTGCTCCGGAAAGGAAATGGTACCGTGCAACCTGTTTGCACCTTTTGTCCACCGTGGCAAGACGTATTTATCGGGGATTGTCCTGATATTCTTCTGGGTGAAAAACCGCAGAACGTGTCTACACAGGATGCCATGGAACTCAAACTTCTTGCAAACACATGTCACCGAGTCCGTCAATGTGTCGTGGCTCACCGTATACATTCTGCGCAGCTTCTCAGGGACGAGGTCATTCACGAGCGAATAAACCTTGTACTCACGCGTAGACATTTCTGCCACCTTGTTTATACTGTATCGTCCGGATTTTCGCAGCTCTACTTGGTATAGCAAGAAGATCTCCTTCGTATAGACTTTGGCACCGTTCAGCTCCAGCGGGGTCTCGAGCAACCTTCTCCTTTGTTTGTACGTTGTTGCAAAGTCGGCAGCCCTTTCTTTTACGAACAACGAAGCTACCGCTTTTTGTGCGGATGCAACGAAAGTCTTCAAATTGGTAGCTGTACCCACATAACTATCGAACGTGGCATTCATGGATTCACTCCTGCCCGTCGTTTTCATGCCCGCTGAAAAATACCTCCTCGTGTAAACGCCAATCCATTGCTCTTTGCGCTCGTACAAGTGCTGGAGCCACTCGTTGTCTTGCAATGAGTAATCCCGAACAAGCTTTTCCCACCTCTCCTCGAATTCCTCAATCGTTAACGACTTGAGGACGCACTTGTCAAAATCCTGTTTAAAGTCTTGATACTTTGCGTACACGTGATGCAGCCGTTCCGGGTATTTGTTGCTTATGTGCCAGGTGCACAAGTTGTGCCGAGTGTCTGGGAAGACGGTCGCAATAGCCTTCTTCATTGCCAAATCTTGATCGGTGATGATCACTTTGGGTGCTTTGAAGTTCATTGCTTCCAGCCACGTCCTAAACAACCATTCAAAAGAACTCTCGGTCTCGTCCCTTAACAAGGCGAACCCGAACAGGATGGAGTGATAATGATGATTGACCCCCGTGAAAGGGGCGAACGGCATCGAGTACTTGTTGGTACGGTATGTGGTGTCGAACGTCACGACATCCCCAAAATGCTTATAAGCAAGCCTCGAACGACCGTCGACCCAAAAAATTGTGCTAACTCGATGCTCGTCGTCAAGTTTATAATCGAAGGTCAACTGCGGGTCCTCCATCTGCATCCGTTTCAATAGGCTCATTGTGGCTTGAGCATCATTGAGGTCATACGCGGCTCGTCTATGGGTTCGGACCGCGTTACGAACGTCTGTCGTGTTAAAGGTCAAATTTTGAATTCCCCCAGCCTGTTCAGCAAGAACATTAATCATGTCGGTAGGTCCTAGTCGCGCATTGCTCATTGTCTGAATCAGGCTCCTTGCGACCTTACCCATCTTCTTGTGTTGATGCATCTCACTCACCTTAGAAGGGGTTACTAACGGGTGATTGTGTGCCAGTTCCAGGCTGGTAATAAGCCAATGGTCTTGTTTGGGTTTGTAGCTTACGAACATCTTGACCTGGCAATTTGTGCGCTCAAAGCAGTCCCGTCTTCTACGCGGATATCCTATTTCGTCATCACTGTCATCATTGCCTACACGTGTCTCATTTTGCACTGGGTTTCTGCTCCTATGGCACTCGTATAAGCGAGAGCATATCTTTCTCGTTATGGTGCTCGTTCTTGAAGTCTTTATTCTAATGCCAAAACCAACCCTCAATGAATACGCTCGAAAACATTCTTCAGCTTCTTCCAACGTAGCAAATGTTCGTCCTAGATACGGATCACTAGCATCTACGGGGACGTTGGAGCTCGACACGAAATCAGACATTGTGAAACAAGAGCTGTGTAGAAATAGACTACGCTTAACAATCAAATGGCATTTCTAACTGAAAATATTACCTAAAAATTAGGATGGCAAACATACGGTATGCATAATCTCAAAAGTGTCTCCAAATTAACAATTACTAATTTATTGAACATAACAAATTTAAATTAGTAAGATAAATAGACGAATTCATGATGCCAAAAAATCGAATTAAACTATAATGTCTAGAACATCACAAAAAATCTAGAGTATAAAATCACAAATTGATGAATACAGTGACAAATTTCTAGAACATCAAGAAAACTTGAAGCAAACTTACCTTGCTTGAGCGAAGCTTGAAGCAAGTGTTACTCGAAGTTGAAGGCAGCTGAAAATGGAAGCGAGTCTGAAGGAGAAGAAAATTGTGCTGAAAGAATTGAGTAGAAGAAAATTGTGCTGAAAGAAAGGGGATGGGCAATACTGTCCGCTATACTGTGTAGCGGACAGAATTGCCGACATCAAGTCACACTTGTGTCAGACAAGTCACAATTGTGTCAGAATGACAGTCGTCCGCTGGACAGTGTAGCGGACTACTTTTTGTCGGAGGATGTTTTCGTCCGCTAGACTGTGTAGCGGACGGGGGAGCGAGGGCAAGATGGTAAAAAGATCCGTCCGCGAGACTGTGTAGCGGACGACTGACAGCGCCGCAAAAAAAAGTGATCTGGACCGTCCATCCCTTCGGGATGGACGGCCAGATCGCGCTGGCAAGATATCCTATTTTGCCTACGCTGTCAAGGGATCAGCTCCCTATATATATATATATGAACGGATGTGCAAAAACACATCAATAAACACCAAGTTCTAAAATGTTACTACATTTTTCCCGTGATGTTACAACATTACAAGTCAATCATTTTCAGTTTGCGAATCATCTTCATCACTATCCTCGTCGCCCTCTTCTTCGTGGGACTCGTCGTCCTCTTCATCTTCTAATTCATCCTCTTCATCAGTAGACTCGGTCACATCATCTCCAACACTTTCAACATCTTCCGCGTCATCATCTACGACTTCTTCTCCCACAAGAAGTGTTGTTGGAAGAGGAAGATCGTCCTCCTCGTTGTTGACCTCAACAGGGAACAAGACACGTGGTTGGTCGGCTTGAAAGGAGTCTAGCTCACTGTCATATGTCACGGGCAATTTCTTGGACTTGATAGTTGTATACCAATGAGATTTGGGATTGGCGACGTCCTCCGCGTAAAAGACTTGTACAGCTTGACTAGCAAACACAAAGGGCTCGTCTGATGCAAGTCTTGACTTGACATTGACATCTACAATCCCTTGAGAGCTAACACGGATTCCTCTACTGCATGTGACATCGAACCACGTACACTTGAACATTACCAGGCGGTTTTGGGAACCCAGATATGTTAGCTCAACAATCTCATCTAGCTCTCCGTAAAAATCCATGCAATTCTCGGCATAACAGTCGCCGTTGACCAAGACTCCACTGTTTTGGGTTTGTTTTGTTCGGTCATCATCTTTTACGTTAAACCTAAACCCGTTGATGATATAGCCTCCGTAACAGGATGTTTGTTTGTTAGGGCCTTCGGCTAGTAATTTCAAGCAGGAGGCCACTGGTCTATCCATTGACTGAACCTATTGTAGATGACGGTAAAAATTAAGGATAAATCAGTATACTAATTGGCCACAGAACTGTATATAACACATAATATAATTTCGTTAAATAATCTTACACGGATTTTGAACCACTGTACAAATTGTGATTTCCGATGAGATTCAAGTCCAGCGGGATCAGTGATTAAAGATTCCGCATCGAACTCACTGCAAACCAATATGCATTTAACTCGCTTAACACACACTTTCAATTATGTACAGCAATGTAAGTGAATTAAGACTTTAACTTACTCAACGAATGCCGAAACTTCATCGCAATTTAGAAGGGCATATATTGTTGCAGCACTGTACTCTTCATCTGTTAGCCATCGAGTATACGTTCGGCCGAACGGACTACCTGACTGCTTGAATATTGACAATTGCCCTTCCAAATTTGTGCTTGCTCCGGGATCATTTCGGCCTAGTTGATTTAACCTTGTACCAACATCCGAACCGAAATATTGACTACAAAAGTTTACAAGTTCTTCCATTACGTAAGCCTCCGCAATTGAGCCCTCAACCCGAGCCTTATTACGGACTTTTTTCTTTAAATGGAACATGAACCTAGAAGTTTAAGGAATCGAGTTAGGTGGAATATCAATGATAACAGATGTCGCATTAAGTGTAAACGAACAACTGTAACAATTTAAGGATTACCTCTCGAAGGGATACATCCACCGATATTGCACGGGTCCACCCATCTTAGCTTCATATGCCAAGTGAACAGGCAGATGCTCCATTGAATCAAAGAACGAAGGTGGGAAGATTTTCTCCAGCTTGCAAATCGTCACCACAATGTTCTTCTCAAGCACTTTCATGTTACTCACCCGGATCGTAGAAGAGCATATATCTCAACCACTCATAAAACTGATAAGCCCCCTCGTTCGGCGGTTGTGGAGTGTCGTTACCCCAGTCAACATTAGCATGCCCAGCATCCATAATCATATCTCGGAAATCATATCGTGCCTCCTCCCTAACTTCAGTTTGACTAGCCAGGTTGGACGACAATACTATCGTTTCCCCGTGCTGCGTCCACCTTGTGTATCCACCCATAAAACCGTACCGACGAAGATGCCATTTTACTTCAATTCTTTTTCTCCAGTGCAACAACTCACATCTACCGCATGGACACCTTATCTTATCAAGGTCAACATGTGCAGGATGCGCATAAGCGAAGTCGAGAAATTCGTCAACGCGACACTCAAAATCTTCAGCATTCTTCCTTTTCATCCAACTTCGATCGACTGACATGACGACTGAATTATCGTACTGTATACCACCTTCAATAATGACCAGTGATTAGGCATTGCCGATGTAAATATCAATGCATGAATGTTACAACATGTCTACATATTTCCCCTCCACTCTTGAACAGGTAGTGGTCCTATCCCATTCAGAAAAGCACATGTTTATAAAACAGTGAATAACTCATGCTTAGTCCGATGTCTGTGGAAAATTCGGCAGCACCTCCCCGTATTTCTCCAAGTACACCACATCGATTAGGTGTTCTAACATTCATCTAACCTTGCTCAGGAAGGTTTGACGGATGTTAGAACACCAGATCTGTATGCACCCGGAGAAACACACGAGAACGTGTACCAAATATCCACGACATAGAACATAAAGCATGAGTCAAAATACTGTTTTATAAACAATTAGCTTTTCCAAACTGTCCAAACTGGACATCCAAAGGCTCATTACAAGGCATTACTTTGTAATGAGTACCTTTGAACGGGAACTAAGGGTTTCTATGCATGCATGTGTTCAGAAATTGATAAGATATGCAAGAATCTTTCCGAAATATCAAAACTGCAGAATGATCGTTGCATATGTTATCAATTCCACATTAAATAGAACTCGTTTGCAACGAGTTGAACCATCTCGTTGCCAATGGACTTCTCAAAACAACAATTAATATAAAGAAGGCAGGGTTTGTAAACAACGAGTAATTGAACCATCTCTGGGCAACATGGAGTAATTATGGGATGTACAAGGGCTAATTAGGGCTAACTGGGTTATTAGGGTTAATTACGATTATTAATTATAGCTGATTAGAGTTGATTAGGACTAATTAGGGTTATTTAGTCCTAATTAGGGTTTAATTGTGCCGAGTAGTGATGATTAGTCCTAATTAGGGCTAATTGGCCTTAATTGGGTTATGTTAGGGCTAATTAATGTTAATGAGGGATAGTTTCGGATGATTATAGCTGACTAGGGTTGATTAGGACTAATTAGAGTTATGTAGTCCTAATTAGGGTTTAATTGTGCCGAGTAGTGCTGATTAGTCCTAATTAGGGCTAATTAGGCTTAATTGGGTTATGTTAGGGCTAATTAATGTTAATGAGGGCTAGTTTCGGATAATTATAGCTAATTAGGGTTGATTATGACTAATTAGGGTTTAATTGTGCCGAGTAGTGATGATTAGTCCTAATTAGGGCTAATTAGGCTTAATTGGGTTATGTTAGAGCTAATTAATGTTAATGAGGGCTAGTTTCGAATAATTATAGCTAATTAGGGTTGATTAGGACTAATTAGGGTTATTTAGTCCTAATTAGGGTTTTGATGGTGCCGAGTAGTGTTGATTAGTCCTAACTAGCGCTAATTAGGCGTAATTGGGTTATGTTAGTGCAAATTATGACTAATTAGGCTAACTACAATCAATATGCGCATAATTGGGTTCATTTGGGCTAATTTGAGGTAATTACAGCTAATTTGAATTTCATCAGGTTCTTAGGGTTAATTAAAACTAATTAGGCTCGTTAGAGCTAATTAGGGTTAATTGATTTACTAAAATATTGTTAATCAGGACTAATTAGGGCTAATTATAGCCACTGCTGGAGCCACGATTAGATTCCAGGGGGTGCATGCTAAAAATGTCGCATTAACCTAACTAACCTAAATTTAATGCACATTCAACAACCTCAATTCCGACACCTCATATAGGGTGTCGATATGGTGTCCGATACGTGTCTGACACCTCCGGACACGTGTCCGACACATACCGACACGTGTCCGACGCCTTCGGACACGTGTCCGACGCCCACCGACACGCACCTCCAGACACATCGGCATACGTTAATTTATTTTTTAAATGTCGAACACCGTCGATCAGACGTGGTGTCCGTGTCTGCGCTAACTAACAGGTATCTCAATCCAATTGGGTCCCATCCTCCGTCAACAATCTCAATTCTCAATTCTCAAATGCTCAATGCAATAAAAATTAACAAAAATCACACATTCAATCCAATTGGGTTGTAACGACCCGGTACACGGCCCCACCACAGGGCATTGCCTCCCTCAAAAGGGCTAGCCAAGTAGGTACTTATGAGTTCATAGGCAGGGTCTTATAAGGCCAATCGCAAACTCTCCCACAACCGATGTGGGATATTACAATCTCCCCACCTTGTTCCTTAGCGTCCTCGCTAAGGCTCGATCACACATAGCCCAGAATCTTCCTCTCTAGCCAATGTGGGATATACCCAGCTCACCCTTCGTTGCCCCAACCATCCTCTTGATGTGGGATATACCCGGGCTTGCTTTCGTTTCCCCCAACCATCGGCAACCCGACTGGATACCCCAGCTCGAGCTTTCGAGAGTCGGCTCTGATACCATCTGTAATGACCCGGTCCACGGCCCCACCACTGTGAGGCCCCGATCTTAATTAGCTACTAATCATTTTATTAAGTTTAAACATATTTAAATTTGGTTGAAATAATGTAATCGTGTTATAATATTTGTATACATAAAATAAATATCAAAATTAATGGTGGGCCCAAAATAACATTATGTTAGTCCTTGGGGGTTAAAAAGTAATTGTGCAAAACCTTGGGGGGCCAATATGCAAATATGAAAAGTTGGTATTAGTGGCATGCCATGTGTTGCCTTAGGATTAATTATTTGGTGGTGAGTAATCAAAAGAAACTAATAAAAAAATGGAAAGAAGCCTAAGTGGATAATTTAGAAACAAAAGAGAAGGTGGGGATTGCAAGACCTAGTCTCGGGCAAAATAGAACAAAGAGAAGAAAGAAGAAGGAAGAAAAGAAAAGAGAGAAAGGAAGGAAAGAAGAAGAAAAGAAGAAAAGGAAGAACAAAGGAGAGAATCTTCTTGAATTGGTTTGGCCTAAAATTATTTAAGGTAGGTTATCTTGTGTGTTTTTTTTTTGTTTCAGAACATGCATGAGAAGTATTATGATGGTAGTAAAACACTTATATATATTTTCGAAATGATTCAAGGAGAAGGGGGTTCATGTATACTGAAATCTGCAAAAACAGTCATGGAATTAGGGTACTTTTTGGTGCTTAGAAATGTATACTTTTAGTTAAGATATGGACCTGGTTATTTTATATGTTACACTAGTACATGTATAGAGTATACATACCAAATTCCAGATTATTTCAAGTAGTATTACTATGGTTTAAAATTCTTGGATTGAAACCTATTATGTGAAACTGAACAGTCATGGAATTAGAGTACTTTTGATGCTTAGAAATGTATACTTTTAGTTAAGATATGGACTTGGTTATTTTATATGTTACACTAGTACATGTATAGAGTATACATACCAAATTTCAGATTATTTCAAGTACTATTGCTATGGTTTAAAATTCGTGGCTTGGAACCTATCTTGTGAAACTGTTGCTAGGCAGATTCTGAAGTTTGTCTTTTAAAGGGCTTAATATGATCTTAAAACAATATTTTCGTGTCAAGTAAAATACTGGGATGTAGATCTTTAAGTCTAGTTTTCATAAATATATAGTTTGACTGTCGAAGCCTTGTAATTAAATTGTTATGATTTTCGGAGTACAGACTACTCCTGCTGCCATTTGAAATACTGGGCAGATTAGGTTACATGTTTGGCATGTATTGTTGATAATACGGTAACTTGATGACATTCATGTTGACGTATGTACATGATTATGCATATCACGTGAAGGAGGAGGAAAAAAGTGAGTTGAGGGTGTTATTTGCCGGGGTTGGAAGTTATCCGGCCAGGGTTCTCGTTCTCGTTCATGTCTTGATAGTGCGCACTAGCTATGCGTACTAATTCTCGAAAGGAATTATTGGCGTGCCTGTGATGACGTTGGACTTCTTCTATCGAACCCACTACATCAGTTGGTTGCGATACGAAAAGTCTCTCGCACTCAGGGAAGGTTGGCTCGTGCATGAGGGGCATATTTGCATATTGATATTCTCGTACTTGGCTTATATTTGTCTTGAACTTTTTTGTACTGTATGGTTATTCTTGGTGAGATCAAGTTAATATTTAGGTCTTGCTTGTCATTCTCGTGTATATTCTACAAGATTTCAAATCTTGCTCGATATGTTATTCTCGTTTCTTTTGAAGGCAAGTGTGAGCAGATGCTTGCATGTGTTACTCGATATGTTAAATTATTCTTAAGTACGTAGGTATCATCTGTTCAAGTGACTTGCATGTTCATACTAACTATACATAATATGATTAAGTCATGTTTAGACTTAAAAGCACCGGATACCCTACTGAGCCATTAGGCTGACCCATTCCCGATACCTTTTTTTTTCTAGGTTCGGAGTCGGAGTATTTGCCAAGGGACGAAGAGGATTACCTCGGGGAGACTCAAGAGTATTACGCTGGGTGAGCAACGTTTTAGTTGTTCTTCGTTTATTTTGGAGTGTAGTACTTGTATAGAAGAGAGGTGGTCTGTAATATAATGTTTCGTTCAGTCTTTCCACTTATGGACGACTGTAATGTTTAAGCATACTTCCGCTGTTACTATTTGAGGTTGTAGTAAAGCTCTGTTTATCCTTGAGGTATATGTGTTAACTAGCCTGTTTAGCGTTGCGCCCCTTCCGGGGGCGTGACATTTAATGGTATCAGAGCTGTAGTTGCTTGGAAGCCAGGCTAAGATCTTCGGAATTGATTAGTTTCTTTAATTTGAAATTCGGTATGGCCTAAACATATTTTTTCACCTGTTCAGGTGTTATATATGGCGGGCCAGAGAGATGAAAGTACTGTGGGGCAGGGTACACAAGAAACTGATCCTAATTTGCGGGAGATAATTGGATTAGTTGGACGTATAGCTAATGCCTTAGAATCTTCACAAAATAATCAGCAACATAGTCAGGTTGGCGAGAGTTCTCAGGTGAGGTACGCTATAGCTACTGATGATCTGACCTTACTTGAAAGATTTGTTAAGCTTAAGCCTACTGTATTCGCGGGTGGCCCTAATTCAGATGAGGCAGAGGAATGGATAAGCAATAAGGAGAAACTATTTGAGAGAATGCAATTAACTCCTTCACAGAAAGTTTCTTTGGCTACTTTTTATTTGAGTGAGGATGCGGGGTTTTGGTGGAAGACGATTGATGCGAAGTGGACAGCCGGTAATGTGATAAGAACTTGGGATTTGTTTATTACTGAGTTTAATAACAAGTATATTCCGGCAAGTGTTAGAAGAGATAGAGAATTGGCTTTCCTACAACTTGAACAGAAAAACAAGACTGTACAAGAATATGAAAAGGAATTTACTGCTTTAGCTCGACATGCTTCCTATCTGGTTGAGGGTGGTGATAGGAAAGCCAGAAAGTTTGAGACTGGCTTGAATCCTGACATACAGGAAGCTATAGCACCTCTTAATATCTCTGATTATCACGAGATTGTAGATCGGGCACTTAATATTGAGAGGACTTTGAAGTTTACACGGGCAAAGAGGGCACATATGAGTTTATCTAGGCCCCCGGTGCCACAGTGGCAAGCAGGAAGATTTCCTTCAACATCTGGTGATAGGAAATTTTTGAGAACAGATATGAGGAGTATGGCGTATACACCTAGACCCCAGACACAGGGATTTATGCCCCGACCATTTATAACTGGACCACGACCTCAGCCTAGGCCTGGAGTGAGGCCTACTCAGTATATACCACCTCAACAGCAGCTTATACAAGCAGTTAGTCGATATTGCACATTTTGTGGTATGACTGGGCATACAGAAGAGGTTTGTAGGAAGAGAAAGGGAACATGTTTTGCATGTGGGACACAGGGGCATCATATGAGGGATTGTCCTAAGAATAAAGGATCTGTGGCTATTACTGCTGGGGAAGCATCTGGTACTGGTATTGGTACTGGTAGAAGGGTGAATAAACCGACGATAAAGGCTAGAGCATTTGCACTGGGACAGGATGAAGTACAGGGATCGCCTGCAGTTGTTGGAGGTACTGTTCTAATTTCTGGTACTTTGGCTAGAGTATTGATTGATCCTGGCTCTACACATTCATATGTCGCATCACATTTCTTACATCATTTGCCTATGCTGTCGGAGTCTTTACCTTTTATGGTCAAAGTCAGTACCCCCGTGGGTGATTCTTTATATACAGATAGAGTGTACAAAGCCTGCGAGATTAACATGAATAATCATCTACTGCATGCTAATTTAATTGCACTGCCTATGCGGGAGTTGGATGTTATTTTGGGTATGGATTGGTTATCCCACAATCATGCTAGTGTTGACTGTTTTGCCAAGACTGTTACGTTTACTTTGCCTGATCAGTCGGTATTCATGTACATGGGTAATAAAAGTCCAACTGTTGTCCCTATTATTTCTGCCGTACGTGCTCAAAAGTTACTTGATAAGGGTTGTGTGGGATATATTGTGTATGCTATTGACTGTTCAAAGACAGTGACTAGGCTGGAGAACATCCCTATTATTCAAGAATATTCAGATGTATTTTCTCAGGACTTGATTACTCTACCACCTGATAGGGAGATAGAATTCGTTATTGAACTTGTTCCAGGCACTTCACCTATATCTAAAGCTCCCTACAGAATGGCTCCTGCTGAGTTGAAAGAGTTAAAGGTGCAATTACAAGATTTACTCGATAAAGGTTTTATTAGACCAAGTACTTCACCTTGGGGTTCGCCTGTCTTATTTGTTAAGAAAAAGGATGGTACCTTACGTTTATGTATCGACTACAGACAGTTAAATCAGGTAACCATAAAGAATAAATATCCATTACCCCATATCGAGGATTTGTTTGATCAATTGCAAGGAGCTAAGATATTTTCCAAATTGGATTTGAGGTCAGGTTATCATCAGTTAAAGGTGAGGGAGGAGGATGTCCCTAAGACTGCTTTCAGGACTAGGTATGGTCATTACGAATTTTTAGTTATGCCATTTGGGGTTACTAATGCACCCGCAGCGTTTATGGATTTGATGAATCGCATATTCAAACCATACTTGGATAGTTTTGTGGTAGTCTTTATTGATGATATTTTGGTTTATTCTCGGGATACCCAACAACATGCTCAGCATCTTAGACTTGTCTTGCAAACCTTACGGGATAAAAAGTTGTATGCCAAATTTGAAAAGTGTATGTTTTGGTTGGAACAAGTTGCTTTTCTGGGGCATATAATATCAGGTGCAGGAATATCAGTGGATCCGGCTAAGATTGAGGCTATACAAAGTTGGAAAACGCCTTCAACAGTATCGGAGGTACGTAGTTTTTTGGGGTTAGCCGGATATTACCGTAGATTTGTTGAGGGATTTTCTAAAATTGCTGGTCCATTATCACGTTTGACTCAGAAGAAAGTAACTTTTATTTGGGATGATAAATGTGAGAATAGTTTTCAGGAGTTGAAACATAGATTGGTCAGTGCACCTATTTTGGTTCTGCCTAACGGGAATGATGATTTTGTAATATACAGTGATGCATCTCACAAAGGTTTGGGTTGTGTGCTTATGCAAAGAGGTAAGGTAATTGCTTATGCATCACGTAAATTGAAGCCATATGAAGAGAATTATCCTACCCATGATCTAGAGTTAGCAGCTATTGTTTTTGCCTTGCATAAGTGGAGACATTATCTGTATGGAGCAGTATTTGAGGTCTACACCGATCATAAGAGTTTGAAATATTTATTTTCACAGAAGGAATTGAATATGAGACAACGTAGATGGATGGAATTATTAAACGATTACAGTTGTTCTATTTCCTATCACCCAGGTAAGGCTAATGTGGTTGCTGATGCCTTAAGCCGAAAGAATATGATTGCTAGTTTAATGCTTAAGGAATGGCATATGTTAACTGATGTGTGTGATTGGAGGCCGCGCGCCACTAGGATGGGATTTCTATTTGCTAATATTAAAGTTTGGCCAGCATTAATGCAATTGATACGGGAAACTCAGGGAAAGGACCCAGAGTTACTAAAAATTAGAACGGAGGTGGAGCAAGGGTTGCAACCTGAATTTTCATTATCTTCGGAAGATATATTGAGATTTAGAAATCGTGTTTGTGTACCAAATGATGCCGAGGTTAAACAGGAGATTTTGAAAGAAGCACATCAGAGTAAGTACAGTATTCATCCGGGTAGCACTAAAATGTACAGAGATTTGAAATCACATTATTGGTGGAATGGTATGAAAGGTGATATAGCCAAATTTGTTTCCAAGTGCCTAACATGTCAGCTGGTAAAGGCAGAACATCAAAAGCCGGGTGGTTATTTACAACCTCTATCTATTCCTGAGTGGAAATGGGAGCACATAACTATGGATTTTGTGACAGGTTTACCGCGGACTCGAGACGGAAATGATGCCATTTGGGTAATAGTAGACCGTCTTACTAAGTCTGCACATTTTCTTACTCTGAATATGAAATATTCCATGGAAAAACTAGCTAAGCTATATATCGATGAGATAGTTCGTTTGCATGGAGTTCCTGTTAGTATTGTTTCCGACAGGGATCCACATTTTACTTCTCGATTTTGGCAAGCTTTTCAGAAAGCTATGGGTACACAGTTGGCCTTGAGTACAGCCTTTCACCCTCAGACAGATGGTCAGAGTGAGCGTACTATTCAGACCCTGGAGGATATGTTACGAGCTTGTGTGATAGACTTGAAAGGTAGTTGGGATTCACATTTACCACTTGTTGAATTCTCTTATAATAACAGCTACCATTCTAGTATCGATATGGCTCCTTATGAGGCGTTATATGGAAGAAAATGTAGATCTCCAGTTTGTTGGTCAGAGGTTGGGGAAGGTAAGCTTATCAAATCCGATATTATTCGTGAAACCACTGATAAGATACAAGTAATTCAACAACGTATCCGTACAGCACAGAGTCGACAAAAAAGCTACGCCGACACTCATCGACGCGGTTTGGAATTTTCGGTGGGCAACTTTGTTTTTATTAAGATTTCTCCAACGAAAGGAGTCATGAGATTTGGTAAGAAAGGTAAGCTATCTCCGAGGTTTGTTGGGCCTTATGAGATTTTGGAACGGGTTGGTGATCTAGCGTATCGGGTTGCTTTGCCGCCTTCCTTATCTGGAGTACACAATGTCTTTCATGTATCTATGTTGCGTAAATATCAGCCAGATCCTTCACATGTGTTGCACGATCAGCCGGTTCACGTAGAAGCAGATATGTCTTACGTTGAACAGCCGGTGGAGATTTTGGATCGTCGGGATCAGGTATTGAGGAATAAGGTCATTCCATTGGTTAAAGTCAAATGGCAATACCATGATATTGAAGAAGCTACCTGGGAGCGTGAAGATGAGATTAGGTCAAAATATCCGCACTTATTCACATGATCAGGTATGAATTTAGGGACTAAATTCTTTTAAGGAGGGAAGAGTGTGAGGCCCCGATCTTAATTAGCTACTAATCATTTTATTAAGTTTAAACATATTTAAATTTGGTTGAAATAATGTAATCGTGTTATAATATTTGTATACATAAAATAAATATCAAAATTAATGGTGGGCCCAAAATAACATTATGTTAGTCCTTGGGGGTTAAAAAGTAATTGTGCAAAACCTTGGGGGGCCAATATGCAAATATGAAAAGTTGGTATTAGTGGCATGCCATGTGTTGCCTTAGGATTAATTATTTGGTGGTGAGTAATCAAAAGAAACTAATAAAAAAATGGAAAGAAGCCTAAGTGGATAATTTAGAAACAAAAGAGAAGGTGGGGATTGCAAGACCTAGTCTCGGGCAAAATAGAACAAAGAGAAGAAAGAAGAAGGAAGAAAAGAAAAGAGAGAAAGGAAGGAAAGAAGAAGAAAAGAAGAAAAGGAAGAACAAAGGAGAGAATCTTCTTGAATTGGTTTGGCCTAAAATTATTTAAGGTAGGTTATCTTGTGTGTTTTTTTTTTGTTTCAGAACATGCATGAGAAGTATTATGATGGTAGTAAAACACTTATATATATTTTCGAAATGATTCAAGGAGAAGGGGGTTCATGTATACTGAAATCTGCAAAAACAGTCATGGAATTAGGGTACTTTTTGGTGCTTAGAAATGTATACTTTTAGTTAAGATATGGACCTGGTTATTTTATATGTTACACTAGTACATGTATAGAGTATACATACCAAATTCCAGATTATTTCAAGTAGTATTACTATGGTTTAAAATTCTTGGATTGAAACCTATTCTGTGAAACTGTACAGTCATGGAATTAGAGTACTTTTGATGCTTAGAAATGTATACTTTTAGTTAAGATATGGACTTGGTTATTTTATATGTTACACTAGTACATGTATAGAGTATACATACCAAATTTCAGATTATTTCAAGTACTATTGCTATGGTTTAAAATTCGTGGCTTGGAACCTATCTTGTGAAACTGTTGCTAGGCAGATTCTGAAGTTTGTCTTTTAAAGGGCTTAATATGATCTTAAAACAATATTTTCGTGTCAAGTAAAATACTGGGATGTAGATCTTTAAGTCTAGTTTTCATAAATATATAGTTTGACTGTCGAAGCCTTGTAATTAAATTGTTATGATTTTCGGAGTACAGACTACTCCTGCTGCCATTTGAAATACTGGGCAGATTAGGTTACATGTTTGGCATGTATTGTTGATAATACGGTAACTTGATGACATTCATGTTGACGTATGTACATGATTATGCATATCACGTGAAGGAGGAGGAAAAAAGTGAGTTGAGGGTGTTATTTGCCGGGGTTGGAAGTTATCCGGCCAGGGTTCTCGTTCTCGTTCATGTCTTGATAGTGCGCACTAGCTATGCGTACTAATTCTCGAAAGGAATTATTGGCGTGCCTGTGATGACGTTGGACTTCTTCTATCGAACCCGCTACATCAGTTGGTTGCGATACGAAAAGTCTCTCGCACTCAGGGAAGGTTGGCTCGTGCATGAGGGGCATATTTGCATATTGATATTCTCGTACTTGGCTTATATTTGTCTTGAACTTTTTTGTACTGTATGGTTATTCTTGGTGAGATCAAGTTAATATTTAGGTCTTGCTTGTCATTCTCGTGTATGTTCTACAAGATTTCAAATCTTGCTCGATATGTTATTCTCGTTTCTTTTGAAGGCAAGTGTGAGCAGATGCTTGCATGTGTTACTCGATATGTTAAATTATTCTTAAGTACGTAGGTATCATCTGTTCAAGTGACTTGCATGTTCATACTAACTATACATAATATGATTAAGTCATGTTTAGACTTAAAAGCACCGGATACCCTACTGAGCCATTAGGCTGACCCATTCCCGATACCTTTTTTTTTCTAGGTTCGGAGTCGGAGTATTTGCCAAGGGACGAAGAGGATTACCTCGGGGAGACTCAAGAGTATTACGCTGGGTGAGCAACGTTTTAGTTGTTCTTCGTTTATTTTGGAGTGTAGTACTTGTATAGAAGAGAGGTGGTCTGTAATATAATGTTTCGTTCAGTCTTTCCACTTATGGACGACTGTAATGTTTAAGCATACTTCCGCTGTTACTATTTGAGGTTGTAGTAAAGCTCTGTTTATCCTTGAGGTATATGTGTTAACTAGCCTGTTTAGCGTTGCGCCCCTTCCGGGGGCGTGACAACCACAGGGCATTGCCTCCCTCAAAAGGGCTAGCCAAGTAGGTACTTATGAGTTCATAGGCAGGGTCTTATAAGGCCAATCGCAAACTCTCCCACAACCGATGTGGGATATTACAATTCCACGGCCCCACCACAGGGCATTGCCTCCCTCAAAAGGGCTAGCCAAGTAGGTACTTATGAGTTCATAGGCAGGGTCTTATAAGGCCAATCGCAAACTCTCCCACAACCGATGTGGGATATTACATGGGTCCCATCCTCCGTCAATAATCTCAATATCTCAAATGCTCAATGCACAATTAACAATCTAAAATCATCAATTAACAACCTAAAATCATCAATTAATAATCACAATTACTTCAAATGCACAGCTAATAACCTAAAATCATCGATCAATAATCACAATTTTAAAACGCACAATTAACAACCTAAATTATCAAACAAATGATCAATGTTCAAATGGGAAAAAAATGTTCAAAATTCACATATCCGATGCGCTTGAATTATTTCAATTTAGGGTTCGATTGTATTAGGGCATTCAATTTAGGGTTCAATTAGTTTCATTTAGGGTTCGGTTCGATTAGGGCATTCAATTTAGGGTTCAATTACTGCAATTTAGGGTTCAATTAGGGGGTTCTATTGATTCAATTTAGGGTTCAGTTGATTTGAGGCATTAAATTTAGGATTCAATTAGTTCAATTTAGGGTTCGGTTCAATTAGGGGATTCTATTGATTCAATTTAGGGTTCAGTTGATTTGAGGCATTAAATTTAGGGTTCAATTAGTTCAATTTAGGGTTCGATTGGATTAGGGCATTCAATTTGGGGTTCAATTAGGGTTCGGTTAGATTGGGGCAATCAATTTAGGGTTTAATTAGGGGTTCAATTAGTTTAATTTAGGATTCGATTCAATTAGGGCATTCAATTTAGGGTTCAATTACTTCAATTTAGGGTTCAATTAGGGGGTTCTATTGATTCAATTTAGGGTTCAATTAGTTCAATTTAGGGTTCGGTTGGATTAGGGCATTCAATTTAGGGTTCGGTTAGATTGGGGCAATCAATTTAGGGTTTAATTAGGGGTTCAATTAGTTTAATTTAGGGTTCGATTCAATTACGGCATTCAATTT